>CM060836.1:6670000-7262500 GCA_030762175.1 Metallyticus violacea | reverse complement strand
ATAAATGTTAATAAACACTTTGATCAGAATGGTAAATTGTTTCTCTATTTTGTTCTTTTCAGTTGGTATTAGTAAATCTAATGGTAGCGGTTTCTGAATAGGTAGGTATTCATAAGTAAGTATAACACTTTACACAATTGTTAATAACCCGAGGGCGAATTTCAAATGTATATCACTTTTATCCTTATTCTATTCATGAAATAGTTCCAAACCCCCTTATTTGGCTGTTCCTTATTGACATTACTGACAATCGACATTCGTCTGTTGCTACATGGCTTGAAAAGGTTAAGTATCCATAATATAAATGTACAGTTATTACAATATTGTAAGCCACGTTTAATATTTAAATTCTTATTTTATTCTGAAAGAATGCTAATAAATATCACTGGAGGATCTGAGCTTGATACTCTTGTGATATTATTTGTGATAAATCATACCCATCCGAATTTCCACGTTTTCTATGGATTTATCTGAAAGGATCATTCTTTGAAATGATTACATGCTTTCTAATACCTGGTTTTAGACTTCGCAGGTACCAATGAAACGCAGTCTAAATTGCACGTGTCTTCAATTTCAGAATCTTCATTCATTGTTTATATAATTGCTGCTTATTACAGTCATCATTTACTAGCTTTGATGTGGAATAAATTCATTCAAACTAACATAAAACATGAGTTTCAATGTTTTACGTTCCAAGAGGGGGAACACGTAAAGATCATCATAATAAACGCAATTCCGGAGGCGATGACTTCCTGAGCATGTTTTCAATTAATAAATCCTATAATTATATATGCATGGTACAAAAAGTAGTATGCAATACCCATGTATCAAGTGCGTAACAGAATCTCGGATATGAAAAAAACTAGACGCAAGCGCCTCGTTTTTCAAATTCTTTCCTCGATTCTGTTACAATGCACTTACCACACATATTGCAATATACTATTACCTTTAAAAGTATGTCTAAGTAATTGCACAAATGTAAAATTACATTTATTTTTTCTAAATAAAGGTTCAATTTGTTCTAATGCAGCAAGTAATTATAACAGGATTGATTTTTTTTTTCTTCCATAGCAACCAGATAACGCTTGGTACTATCAACTGCGAGGCGTAAGTAAAGGGGGTCGTTCGAAAAAGAATATGAACACCCTATTAGCTGTAACCCATTCTCTGATTTTTTTTTCAAACTGGAATGCCACACATTGAAAACGCCTTTAGTTTTCTCCATGTATAGACCCGTCTGAGTCACCAGTATGTCTGTTATTGTCGTCGTAGTGTGATGATGATGATGCTTATTATTATTATTATTATTATTATTATTAATAATAATAATAATTATTTTTGTGTTGTTATTATTATTAATAATAATAATAACAACACAAAAAATAAAAACCAACCGTGTTGCCCTACTACGTCAATAGCAAACATAAACATTTACGCAGTATTATGCATTTATCATTAAAAATATTTCAAAAGTTTTTAAAAATGTGAAATTGTATACAAACAATACTTCTCTTGTGTACACGAAACATAAAATAATATGAATTATAAAATTCTCCGCACCCAAGCAACGTACTTGTGCATACAGCTCTTGTTGCAAATGAAGCTGTGAAGAAATGTGGCTTCAAGGATATCGACCGTCCGCCCTACAACTCAGATCTAGCTCCCAGTAACTATTTCCTCTTCTCAAAACTCAAGAAGGACCTTCGAGGAAGGATATTTAAGTGTGACGAAGAAGTGATGAATGTTGTTTAGTCTATTTTGCAGTAAGACTTCTGACTACTTTGGGGGGGGGGATTGAAATGTTAGCTCAAAGATGTGAGAAAAGGGTAACTATATTGAAAAGTGAAATAAAGTTTTTGTCTTTATCATACCTAGGAAATGGTTAGACCGGAAAACTTAATGGACCTGCCGTCGTGTAACTAAAGATAGCAGTGTATACTGTAGATTTTGTGTGTTATTCGGCGGAGTGAGGAGGTGGGGTGGCCACAATCTTGGAGTTCTTTCAGTAAAACCAATCGATATAAAAATGCAATACAGGAGTTCAACCATTCTCTACGTCAACATTACAAAATTGCTAGTCTTAAAGTAAATTGTTTTAAGAAATCGATGGAAAGAAAGTGTCAGAATGTATTCATCCGATTTGATAGCCCTTTGGAGGAACTAGTAGAACAAAACAGAGAGGGATCGTTGAGATGAAGGAAAAACTTCTACATTCAAGCGCGGTGTCTGAAATTGAAGTTTTTTTTTTTTTTTTTTTTTTTTTGATTGATTTATTTATGGACGCTCTTTAACTTCTCAGGTCATCAGCGTCCCATTCAAATCAGGGGGTGAAACGGCCGACCAATTTTGCTCAGAGGCCTCTCTTTCAGGCTTGAGGTTCTTTTTCGTGCCGTAAATGTACGACACGGGACCCACGGCTTTACTTCCCTTCCGAAGGAAGCCATACTTAGGATTTTTATGCCCAAAAAAATTCATCGATCCTGGCCGGGTTCGAACCCGCGTTCTTGGGTTTAGGAGGCAAGTATGGTAACCACTGCACCACCAGGACCGACTGAAATTGAAGGGGAAGGCTATTTTCGCACCCTTCTAGATATCGAGTAATTTGGGATGATGCAAATATTGAAAGAACACTTAGAAATAACTCCCCAAAATGCAACCCTTATCAGTAAAATAATTCAAAATGATTTATGGTTGCTGTGGGGAGCTAGTTTACAATAGGATATTTAAGTGACTTATGTGTATGTGAAAGAAAAAGAAGTGAAAAATTCCAGTTGCTGAAATTGATATCTGCAAACGTTGAGTACAAATCTACAGAGTTCCCTTAAATTGTATTTTGGAATGTAGTAAATTGTATGATACTTGTATCCTCCCCCCTCTTGGCATTTTTCTGGATCCCCTGTTGGCGCACCAATAACACAAAGACTTGAGTCCCACTGATCTGAGGCGTCTCTTCCTTACTACCTGCAAGAGAGCTGTTCATTGCTGCGCAGTGCTTGCTGCTTCTCGGTTCCAAATGCATGCTCTCCTAGCAGCAAACTGCGACGTGCGGCCACCAGTGCGAGGACAAGCTACTGATATGACCGTGACTCAACGCGCGCTGCGCTCACCTCTGGACAAAAGCTAAAAATAGATTTCGGTATTTAGGGTCAAGATCAGTCTTTTTTTTTTTTTTTTTTTTTTGAACATTCGTTTGTCACAAAAAATGTCATTGAGTTCAAGTAATCTTTTCATTTTGAGGCCTACGCTGTTTCCTAAACAGGAACTAAACCCTGATATTGTCCTTAACCAGTGGCGGCTCGTAGTTCCTAAAGAAAGGGTGGGCCAGGGGTGTAACTACATGACACGCAAATGGCAGAAGAGGGAGCCTTATACTCTTCCCCGATACTGCAGCGCCATCATACGTTTGTGCTATAAACTTCTGGTTTATGTGAAACTCTTCTAATTCAGCTGTTAAATATGCCTAAAGCCTTCTGCAGTGAATTAAGAAACAGCAATGAATTTATTGATCTTTCAACCGGTTTAACCCCCTCCCCCGATATATCGTAATATCACAACAAATTGTGACATGTATGTAATATCTGTCGTTACGTAGAAAAAATGTACGGAAACGAAACATTCCCTTTCTATTTCTTTTCTAATCTCTTTCCTGAAGACGAAATACGTTTCTCACTACACATGCGCCACCCAAGATGTTTTTTTTTTTTTTTTTTTTTTTTTTCAAACACCAAAGAGGTTTCTTAATTTTGAGCAAACTTGTTCAGTAAACTGTTATAGCTTTCGGTTTGATGACGTCCATATCGTTTTACTTCCAAGTTAACAGTTAAACTTGAAGAGAAAATGGAGTCTTCAATAAAAGGTCCACTTTTTTCATTGCCACAAAACACATAAACTTATTTGTAAATTATCAGTTAACATTGTGAAAGTCAACTTTCCACTGACAAACAGTGAAAAAGTCACCTAATTTCAAACAAAGTGGGAAAACAGCCTTAGTCATCAACTCCGCAAAATCTGGTTCCTAAAAAAAAGAAAGGACCGCGCGCTGGCCATGGGTCATCTTCCTGCTGGCTCAAGAGGACGCAGAAATAAACAGGAGAAAGGCTAACCCATCTTGAAGGAAGGCAAATAGAAGTCCTTGAAAACCTTTGCTGGCCCATGAAGGAATTTAACGCATAACATTTTCCGGGCTGGATCATGAGCCTCCCTTGCTAACGGAGAATCCGCATACTACCGCTACTACAGTAGAGAGGAAATACGCTCATTGCGTAAGATACAATTAAGAACTAGTTGGTTATACGTCGCTGTTTTCATGCATTTGATATTTTAAAAGTTCACCAGGAAAAGCGAAAATAGTAAATAATTATGACATTTTACTTGGGGGCCCCTGTCCTTAACACTCTTCTGAAAGCTCCAACAAGTGCAAATATATAATAAAATTCCCTTCAGTAAAGTTAATAAATTTAAGATCTCTGTCAATTTGGTTATTCGTTTTCTTTATAGAAAAGGTATGCACATAGGAAGCACGCACACGGGAAATCGCCCTTGTATTATAGCTCTCTTAATATGCCATATTAACCCTGAACAATCCACATCACTTCAGATATTCACCAACAACATAGTAAAAGTTAACCTCCAAGATTAATGGATAAATGCGAGATGATTTTCTAAAGCATTAACTTTCGCGTTTAAACCTCTCATTACGCAACTGTTTTTGAAAAATCAGCTCAAGCAACTTTTCGTCATTTTGAGTTCCTGTTTTCATTTAGAATTTAAATTTTAACAGACTATCTGATTTCTCCTCATAATATTTTAGCAAATCTTGTTAAAGCTTTAATGACGTAATATACACATTAATTATAAGGTAGTTATGAACCATACAGTGTTGTCACATACGAATTAAATGTTTTAAACCTAATTTTGTTGTAGTAGAGCGAGTTAAAAGACGCAATAATTATTAAAGCTTTTGCATTTTAACACGTGAATAATTTTTATTAGGCATATTATGATTAATTTCAAACTTATCCTAGGTAAAGTTAAAACGTCTTACAGTTACATACATGCAACTAAATTCCACGAAGAGTTTGTTGCGTATACACCCATACGCATCCCGGTCAAACTTCCAGGCGTCCTTGGCATCTTCCAGTGACAACAACTGTAGACGGAAATGCCACAGGCTTGGTGTTGCGGATAATAGAAGCACCTAACACACCTAAACTTGCACGCTGTTTGTTTCAAGCCAACTGAACAATGTAAATAGTTCAAGGATCGCTAAACGCAAGGCACTACTTGTAACAGATGCGACAGTCACCTTTGAAAGCAAAATGTTGTACTTACGTACAGCCTACAGGACGAGAGAACGGCTGCTCCTTCAAGGTTGCACCAGAAGACCCTACTCTCCTCTCAGCCTCGCCTGTCTGTTCTCCCCCTCATTTGTTCTTCTTCTTCCTCTACAGACCCTCTTCAATCATTCCCTGGAATTATCCCCCCCTCCCGCCACCCCTCTCCACAACTCCCCCAATTTCTCTGGACCCTTTCCTTACAGCCTGCAACTACAACCCCGACTTCTCCCACAGTCGGGCTCCAAATCCTTCAGTCCAGTGAAAAAAAATTGTCTCCTATTGACAGCATTACATTTTCACCCCATTTTGCCTTAGGAAAGGCTGGGAAGATTGAAGAGGAATCTTTGGTCAGCACATACCAATTTAATAACAAAGAGTGCATATATTTGCAAATTTAATAATCCTGATATAATTTTTCTGATTTACCTCAAATTAAGCAATGAACTACTTGATCCACGTGTGTGCTAAAATACCAGTGCCCATGTATTTACATGACAGCGTTTACAAGTTTCCTTTCTTTATAGTGCATTCTTAGTACTGGAAATAGTTCAACAACCTCTTATTAAAATTGCCTTTGATTATTCAAATTACAAATAACCAAAGCTTAACGATCCAAATATAAAGGAACACAATTCCTTACAGTTCTTCCTTCCTTCCTTCCTTCCTTTAATTCCTTCCTTCCTTCTCTCTCTCTCTCTCTCCCTCTCCCTCCCCTTCTTTCTTTCTTTCTCTCTCTCTCTTTCCTTCTTTCCTTCCTTCCTTCTCTCTCTCTCTTTCTTTCTCTCTCTCTTTCCTTCTTTCCTTCCTTCCTTCTTTCTCTCTCTCTTTCTCTCTCTCCCCTTCTTTCTCTCTCTCTTTCTTTCTCTCTCTCCCCTTCTTTCTCTCTCTCTTTCCTTCTCTATCTTTCTCTCTCTCTCTTTCTTTCTCTCTCTCTTTCTTTCTCTCTCTCCCCTTCTTTCTCTCTTTTCTTTCTTTCTCTCTCTCCCCTTCTTTCTCTCTCTCCCCTTCTATCTCTCTCTCTCTTTCTTTCTCTCTCTCTTTCTGTCTCTCTCCCCTTCTTTCTTTCTTTCTCATTCTCTCTTTCTTTCTCTCTTTCTTTCTTTCTCTCTCACCTTCTTTCTCTCTCTCCCCCCTTCTTTCTCTCTCTCTCTTTCTTTCTTTCTCTCTCTTTCTTTCTTTCTCTCTCTCTCTTTCTTTCTCTCTCTCTCTCTCTTTCTTTCTCTCTCTCTCTTTCTTTCTGTCTCTCTCCCCTTCTTTCTTTCTTTCTCTCTCTTTCTCTCCTTCTGTCTCTCTCTCTTTCTCTCTCTTTCTTTCTGTCTCTCTCCCCTTCTTTCTTTCTCTCTCTCCCCTTCTTTCTCTCTCTCTTTCTTTCTGTCTCTCTCCCCTTCTTTCTTTCTTTCTCTCTCTCTCTTTCTTTCTCTCTTTCTCTCTCTCTCTCTCTTTCTTTCTTTCTCTCTCTCCCCCCTTCTTTCTCTCTCTCCCCTTCTCTCTCCCTCTCTCTTTATTTCTCTCTCTCTTACCTTCTTTCTCTCTCTCCCCTTCTTTCTCTCTCTCTCTTTCTTTCTGTCTCTCTCCCCTTCTTTCTTTCTTTCTCTCTCTCTCTTTTTCTTTCTTTCTTTCTTTCTTTCTTTCTAATAGTGCTTAACGCCCGTTTTTACTATTGAGACACCACAAGCGGTGGACATTGATGATACATGAAATGATATATTGGGAAAAGTTTTTTTTTAAAGGAAGGAAACGTTCCAAGCCTAAGTGAAATCGAACCTCGGACCTCCACCTCACGAGTTCGCGTCTTAACGACCTCGTGCATTCGTGGCGGTCTCCAAGGAAGTGGATGGACAAAGGTGGTCCTCCACCACGACCACTCAATGTACTGATTTTTCTCCTCTGCACTTTTTCGTGTGAAATCGAATGTGCGATCTTGTTTACCAAACCCCAGTTGAAAAAAACAGGAAATGGTTGCAGCAAGGAACATTAAAGACAATCCTACAGTCTTTGACCCCCATAGGAGTACATGTCCCGACTATGTAACCTTTCTTAGAGGTCAACTGAGGCAATTCTGAAGCTCTTTAGTAAAATTAAATTATTAATAATGTTTTGTAAGTCTGTTAAGGCAAATGGTTTACGTTATCTAATATTTGATGTCCTTAAAAAATTAATAGCAAAAGATGGAAAGTAAAGAATATCCCGTAGTTCTCTAAATTTGTCAGGTTAATATTTTTTATACTATATATTTGGAATGAACAGTGCACTTTTGATATAAATACAATAGCTTAGACGAAAATAGCTGTTATTACTCCATTAAACTGTTAAGAAAAAAATCAATGAAATACGGCACTTTTTACACATAACATAGATCTGCATAATTGAAAAGCTGTGGACGGTGTAGGAGGCTTCGGTAAGGATAGAGCAGTGTTTTCATTAGAGAAGATACATACGTTAGAGATCTCAATACTGCGGAAGGCCATAAAGACACGGAGAACACAGGCAGGGTTTTCGGAAAAATATCTAAAGAAAGTAGGCTGCCAGGTTTCGTTGTCTGCAAACTATGAGATAACTCCTTTAGTTATGCCACTACACAGACTTGAAGAACGGGTTTCATTTATGGTGCATGTGAAAAGGGATTCTTGTAGACAGGTGGTAAGATCATTCGCAAGAAAATATTCTGGTAATCGTGTTTTAGCTATCGAAACCTTCGCCAGCTTGTTAAAAAGTCACGACAGATAGGGTCTATCAATGACTAGAAACGGATTCCGAACTTTTATGTTTTTAAGAAGAAATGGCAGATTAAGTAAAGGAATTTCCTACGCAGATGCCGGCAATATATTGCCGCTGAAGGGCATAATTTTCAACATATTTTTTATAACACATATTTATTAGTGATGATATTATTATTATTATTATTATTATTATTATTATTATTATTATTATTATATGCACGGTAACTCTATCTCCATTTGCTGGTTGAGGCGGCTGCACTTTTCTAATAAGTAGAGGCCCTCAAGCAGCCCATAACTCAAATAATCTCGCTGTATAATGCATAATCTCGCTGTATAATGCACTCGTAAACTTTCTCAGAAAAGCATATATTAAGTAGCCGCAGACTCTGTTTGCATGAACTGAGCAAGTTAAGCATAGAGTGAACGTTGTCATCAGCTTAAATGGCACGCGGAATGAAAAATGAATATTTTGGCAGAACCATGATATCTTAAAATAAAAAGTTAAAGAGTTTTAAAAATTGCCAACTCATTAGGGTTATTTAAAGAAGTCAGTTTGAGCCTGTGTTATTTGTCTGGTGTAAATGCAAAGGTCTATTTCACTTAGACTTCATATCCAAATGGGCTTTCTTATCAGTTTTCATTCAGAGGTTATACAACACCTGTTAATCGAATGCGCGTTCTCTTGAAGGAAAGCACAAGGTCTCACAAATAATAATAGTAATAATAATAATAATAATAATAATAATAATAATAATAATAATAATAATAAAGTTCCTGTAGCTACGAAGGGTACAGAGAAAACTTAAAAGATGCTAAGAAACAGAAAAGTAATTGAAACCTTAAAAACAAAACCTTACGTCTAAAATTGGAATTACTTAATGTATGGAATATGAAAATTCCAGAAGAGTGGAAAGTTGCTAGAATTCATAACATAAGCATATAAGAAAAACGATCAGGAAAATATGTTTGAAATATAGGGGCATCGCTCTATGATTCTGCACATATCGTTAATAAAAGCTACAACCAACTGTGCAGGATAATATCCAGGGTTAGGAAAAGGACGATCATGTGTATATAAATAAATAATTTGTTGCCGAACAGAAGAAAGTTCAATTTGCCAATATGTGTTGTATTTGACAATGATAATGGCCAGAATAAATAAATGTTATAACATACCAATTGACAATAGAATAGCAAAAAATTTTATCAATGCAATTAAATCACTTTACAGTAACAATACCAACGAAATCAACTTAATTCCCATTAAGGTTTAAAACAAGGACGTTTTCCGCTTCTTTTTCGTATTCATATGATTAGAATAATATAGCTGAATATTCATACAGATAGGTATATTCATAATAACATAATAATATTAGCACGATTTGGTTTGCAGTACCCTCTAACAGCGACAGAAGAGGGTCTTCAAATAAATACTATGAAATTAGAGTTCTCTGGTATTATCATTAGAAAATATCGGCTAATAAGACTAAAGTCAAGGTAGTGCATGTTTTATACAACGTTATTAACGACTGCATTGAAAATATTTGAGGAGAAATATGTTAAAAGAAGTAAGGCTTCATGACATGAAACTAATAAAGTATGCGGGATAGATATGCACAAAGAGTTTACCAGTAGAAACGAGGTTAATGTTATCGCACGCCTTTCATGGTACTGCATACGCTAATTGCAAAACCACAAATGTTTATGGTCAAGAAGACTATAGCTGACCTTAAACAAATACTTTATTCTGTCAAATGTTAGACGTAATATTAACTAATGTTCGTTTACAAACACGTTACCGCTTCCAGGAACACCTGCACACTAAATGACGTGCTTGACTTGTGTTTAGAGTGAGTAGCGCCTCCGCCAATGACATTTGTTTACATTTGACTGGATATGAACACACATGACATCACAACGTATCTATGACTTGATTCAGACCTCCATACTGAAGTAACCGCCACGGGTGGCCGAGGTCGTTAAGGCATGGACTCGTGAGCGGGAGATCTGCGGTTCGAATCCCGTCAGGACCGTCCTCCCTGTCTGAGGTTTTTTCCAGGTTTTCCTTAATCCTCATAAATGGCAAATGCCGTGGAGGTACCCTAAACTTAGGCCTGGAACATTTCCTTCCTTAAAAAAATAAAAAATCCTTTCCCAATATATCATTTCATCTCATACATAATCAATGTCCATCGCCGGTGGTGCCTATGTAGCAAAAACGAGCGTTAAACGTCATTCATTCCATACTGAAGCCACTATGATAATTCGTTCACTTTCAAAATAGTATCCAGCCAGCTTTCTACTCGTAAATTCTTTACAAACGGCCACGGGTGACCGAGGTCGTTAAGGCGCGGACTCGTGAGCGGGAGGTCTGGAGTTCGATTCCCGCCAGGACCGCCTTTCTTGACCGAGGGTTTTCCTAGTTTTCTCCAGTCCTCATAAATGGCAAATATCGGGCAGATAACCCTAAAAATAGACCTGGAATGTTTCTTTTAAAATAATTCCCAATATATCATTTCATCTCATGTGTCATCTGTGTCCACCGCCTGTGGTGCCTCAGCAGTAAAAATAGGCTTTAAACACCATTAAAAAAAACCCGCCGAAATTAAATTTTGTAATCGAAGTTGAGAATGGGTTTGAGGAATCAAATTTGACACTTTAGCAGGAAAACAAGTTACAGATAACATTAGCTACCGAAATAAAATGATTAAAATGTGAACAGATAATGTACCCTGAGTGTTGAGTGTTCAAATTTAACTTGAATGCGGATGAACCCAATCGTTAAATGGAATAGTAACAATAATAATAAATACAGGAATTAGATGGCATCTAAAGACTGTTGTACCTACATTCTGTAACAGTATTTTACCCAGCGAATGACTCAGTCAGTAATGCTTAATAATTGCATTCAGAAGATACCGGGTTCAAATTATTTGGGGTCTGCCATCCTCACCTTGGGTTTTTTTCATGAGTTCTCCTGGTGACTTAGTCGAAACTGGGATGGCTCTTTCCTTTCCATGATATTTTTTCGCTCTACAAGTTCATAATATTTCATTCTGGTGTTCTGTTACAGGGTCAAATGTGCCAGAGCAAATTGAGTCGGTGCGGTGTGACGGTGGCTTGCCCCGGCCTCTTGTACGGAAGCGGTTTTTCTGAGTAGCTGGAATTGCTTGGAGAGTAAGGTATATCGGCGTCGGGGGCATTGTTAGAGATGCCGTCTACGTTCGCATCTCCCGCTCGTGAGTCCTGGCCAACCTTCACCTCATCTCTTCCTTCCGAGGTGTTCTCTCGGGAGCGCGGCCAGTTCTTGAACGGAAATATCTTCCTCTCACCCTGTGTAATCCAATCAAATCCAATCCTAGGCAAATCAAAATTGCACAGCAAAACAGCCTAGGGCATCAATGATCCCACTTTGAAGGGGTGGACAAGTAGCTAAAGAAAAACAAATTTCACACTCATCTTCTCAATAGTTAAGTCCGTTGTGATGATAGGATGGAAGATACTCTTTTGTTTTACTTGTTCGTTCCCAAGATTGAAATGAGTGTGAACTAGCTAAGTGAAAATTGACATACCGCTATCTGAATTACTCTAAACTTACAGACATTTAAAAATAAAAGACAAATGCAAAATGAAGCGCGTTATGTATGGCAAACTTACTTTGGTCTACAGCACACGTGACGAACAATATCCTGCTATGAAATTCTGCTTTCGTCTCAGCTTCAGGAGGCCATTTGAGAGGTTCGTTCCTTTCTACTACAGCTCTAAGTTGCTTTAAAATGTTTTAAGAAGGGAAGGCTATCAACGGAAGAAAACGTTAACACCGCTGCTGTCATTAAGAGAGAGGATCCTCAAGTAAATTAAAAACACTTTCAGATAGTCTGATGATAATTTCGCTGCGTGCCATCCACACGTTGGTAACTGAAAAGCTGCTGTTTGCCAAACAAAAGAACGTTCGCATGCAGTTGAACATATTGCAGGAAGATGCAGAGTTTCTTTCAAGATAATCAATCTCTGCTAACGGAACTTGGTTACATCATTTCGATCTGACATGAGAGAAAACAGCAACAGTAACACCAAAAGAAAGTAAAAATGGTTGCTTCTGCTGGGAAAGTTATGGTCGTGTCATTTTTCGATATTCAGGGAATGCTTTACCAGCACGTCATATCTGCACACACATCTGTAACTGGGAGATGTCCTGAAAACTCTGGCCAAATCACACACAAAATGCCACATTTCCTTGCAATAAACTGGATGCTGCATTGAGGAATGTAAGGCTACGCAGCTTAAGTGTGGTGCTAATATCAAAGTAAAATGTATCCCTCAACCTCCCTATAGCCCAGATTTAGCCCCGTGTGACTTTTTCCTTTTCCCCAAATTGAAGAAATAGCTTTGTGGAAGTGATTTTCCATCATCAGAAGCCGTGGTGAAGGCTATGGAGGAGATTCTGAAGTACATGCCTTTGAAGACTGAGATAGGTGCATTGCATTTAATAGAGATTACTTTCAGAAAGCTCATCAAAATTATGAGGATGGGCAAAGGCAAAATAAAAAGTATGATCAATCTTTATTGAATAATCCTCGTAATAGCATGCTGTGTATTTTATTACTAGACGGTGGATTTTCATGCAAGTGTCTAATTTTTTCCCTGATAGACGCGATAAAAAAAAAGGAAATATTTATGTTTTGTGACATTAAAATGTAACAATTTGTAGTTTTATATTAATTAAAAGTACCTAATCTGACGTTAGAACCATTTCCTTAGTTTCATGCTTAAACATGCATGAAACTAAACATATAAAACTGCAAAAGAAACCAATATAAATATATTTTTATTTATTATAATTTTTCTATACTTTTATATCTACCGACTTTCGTCTGGCTGAATGGGGAGTTCAGGATTGCATTTTAAACCTTCCCTATTGCTTTTCTCTTGCATTTAGTGCGTTAAAGTGAGTAATAGAATTAATTAAACGTTTATCAAACTGTGTAGCTTGACTCAAGAAAGTTGACAGTCTACGATAACACATATTCGCATGTATAAGCTACACCGCACTGCCTACAACTCTACACTTTTCTATTGCGTGCAGAGTACCTCAAAGGAAATTTTTGGAATGGCTAAAACCAAATTGCACTCACTTATATTGTTGTAGCAGTGGCTAATATTTTCACAGGAAACAAAATCCTAATTTGTACTGTTATTTAATGCATAATTTATGTATCTAAGATGAAATATGCTCCAGTGATGTCTGTAGATGTGGAAAGATTTCCTTTTCCTGCCTTTAAACTTATACTTACAGATAAAATATCCATTTTGTGGTGAAACATTTAGAACAACATTCGTAATTTGTTGTAAGGCAAACTACAAGAAATACTAACTAATATTAAACGTAGAATATTTATTTTTCCTAAATCTCTAAACTAGATTATGTACATAGATTATAGATTGTCGGTTAGACAGTGAGATAATGATTTTTCTTACGATAAAAATAATATCTTCATATGTATGTTTTATAATCGGTATTTTAGAGTATACTTTTGAGATATGAGATTATACGTTCTAATAGTTTAAATACTGTGCTTTTGAAATCTACTGTGCCTTTTACTTGAAAATGCTATGTTAATAAAATGGGATATGTATATGCGAAATTTAATGATTTAAGTTCATAAGTGGTAAAAGTTAAAAATAAATAAATAAGTATATTTGTAATACATCTTTTTAGTTTAAACCGCCCATTTCTTTCTTAATAGAACTTCTTTTGTTTGGCAAAAACATTGTTTTAACGTCTAAAAGTCTATGTCTAGTTATTACCAGTGATTTGTTTTCTGGCAAGAGGAAGAGCCTTTAGGATCTTGTTCACTAATACTTGAATCATTGTTCCGAGGTCGTTAAGGGGCTGACTCGTGAGCGGGAGGTCTGGGGTTTCGAATCCCGCCAGCACCGTCCTCCCTGACTGAGGTGATTTCCAGGTTTTCCTCAGTCCTTATAAATGGCAAATGCCGGTGAGGTACCCTAAACTTAGGTTTGAAACGTTTCCTTCCTTAAGCCAAATTACTTTCCCAATATATCATTTCATCTCATGTGTCATCAGTGTCTCCGCCTGTGGTGCCTCAGTAGTAAAAACAGGCGTTAAACACTGGTAAAAAAATGCATTGTTAAGAACAGATTTCGAAAAGAAAGTTACGATTACATTTATAACAAAGCATTACTTTGTTGAAAGAATTAAGTGGGGAAAAGGGAATGAGAGTGCACCTCCAATATTAATTATTATTTTATCGTTGTGATATGGGTAGTTATGCCTCCCAACCAGCGGTTCTGGTAGAATGTGTATAAATAATGTATCTATTCCTATGGACGCGGAAGGCAAATACAGATCTGTGGTTCGTTTCCCGCCAGGACCTTCTTCTACATCAGGTTTATTTTTTACCTGGAATGCTTTCTTCCTCTCCACAATTAAAAAAAAAAAAATCCTTTCCCAATTGATCATTTTATCTCACCTATCACCAGTGTGCCTACCGCCTGTGATGGACCGCCACGTATGGCCGGGGTCGTTATGGCGCGGACTCGTGAGTGGGAGGAGTGGGGCTCGAATCCCGCCAGGATCGTCGTCCATGACTAAGGTTTTTTCCAGGTTTTCCTCAGTTCTCATAAATGGCACATGCCGACTTAGGCCTGGAACGTTTCCTTCCTTAGCAAAAATGATTTCTTTCCCAATTTATCATTTTATCTCAAATATCAACACAGTGTCCGGCGCCTGTAGTGGCTCACTCGTAAAATCTGGCGTTCAACACTTGCCTGAGCAGTGAAAATGCGCGTTGAATATTATTAAAAAAATCTACTCCTTAATGGCAGGGGGAGTTGATTATGAAAATTAGGTGTTGGCATAATATGCACCACAGGCGTATGTGGGAATGAATTGATAATACACTGTGACGAACTCCAGACCAATGAAGCATTAAAATGCGTTATTTCTGTACGACTTGCTAAGATTAGCTCTGTCCAGAAATTATTAAAATTGTGCTATTTGGTATTTATGAACTGGTTTTCGACTTAATGTTTCCAAAATATTCTACACTTGCTTATTGTTTATTCTTTTTTAAACGAGGTGCTTAGTGGTTAAGCATATAAATAAAAATATAATAAAAATGACAGGCTAGTTTATTTACCTACAGCATTGTCTGCCACTCTAGCGTGATCATGTATTAAATCGTTTCCTGATATGTTTAAAATTAATAATGCCTCGGATTTAAGGCGGTCATTCTATTCAAGAAAGCAGACATAGGGCGCTGCACGGAATGAAATCAGAAGTTTACAACTTTAGCCCAGGGGCACCTGCTTGGCTTAAGGCCGACAACAATGAAAGACGAGCATCATGTCCAGAACACTCCGTCGCTGTGCTTGTTTGAGTGCAATGCGTTAACCCGCCAAAGGGAGGGGGGAAACGGGTTTTGACGTCACAAACCACAATGTGCAAGTGTTGAACGCGACCTTCACTTGTTAACATAAATGTATCATGACATACCTTCATATCTGCTGCTATTGCACTTCCAGCCAATGTCTTCAGCACACATACTCCACCATTTTCTCGTGGGAGGTCTTTTTACTTTTCCGGAGGATAATCGCCTTTATTCCGCCGATGTAGCACATCGAGGGGGTAGCTGGGTAATTTTACGGCTTACTCTGCAGAGAGCAGCACCCGCTGAATTTAGTACGGCAATTGTCTAATAGAGTGGAGCATTGACAGTCAGAAGTTTACGTTAAGTCCGTCCGTGCACGCTAGATGGCACGAGCGTTTGAGAAGTGCAGAGCTATCTGGGAGCCAAAATTCGAATTGGGTTTGTTAACAACGTAGATGCAATGATCTAATTAAAAGTTAAACGTGAGGTAGAGAAGAATAAAAATAATTATACTTTAATGTTAGTACGCTTTCCCTTAAGCAAAGGACGATATAGTTTAAGGTACCCAGGATGTGTAAACCTAGCAAATAATGCAGCATATACATTTTGCACTGTACCTCAGAAACTTATAAAACTATCAATATCAAAATTTTCTGAGATATTGAGAATACTTTAATTAAAGATGTTCTATAAATTTTAATTCTCTAATGCACATAAAAAGTTTTTTAAACTAAAATAAATCTAATTTCCCGATGTCTTAAAAATTGGAATAAATGTGTATTTTTCTCAGGATAATCTGGACCAATCTTGTTGAAAATTTGCACACACATAATGTATGCAAATGTGAAGTTTGGTAACTAGATGTATTTAAATACCGCTATCAGTTGATAAAAAATCAGCACCAATAAGAAATTGCAAATATTTCGATTTTGTTTTCAAATTTTGAAAATTAATTTCTTTTCAAGCATGATGTCTGCAGTTTATGTAAAAAACATTACGTTTTCATCAATAGTTTATAAGCAAAATGCATGATTGTGTCACAGTGTTTTCAGTTTTCAGATTTTTTAACAAGATTTTTATTTTGGTTTAAAAACTTTTAAGAAACTTGTTATGTGCATTAGAGAATTAAAATTTACCCAGCAACTTTCGTTAGGTTTTCTTAATATCTCTCAAAATTCTTATATTCGTAGCTTTAAAAATTTCTGAGATACAGGGCAAAATGTATATTGTTGCATTATATGCTAGATTTACACTTCCTGGTTACCTTAATATATATAATCGGTATATTAACATACACTCTAAATTTAATTGTAAAAGAACTCATCGGCTATACTATGTGATTTACGAGGTGAATGCTATTTGATAATGATTTGGTAGCAAGTTCAGTCACAAGTGTAGGATTGAAAAATCATTAGAAGCTATTGGTAGAACTATGGTTTAAAAATATACAATAACAAATTATACCCTGATATTTAAAAAAAGATGTTACTTTTTCTTACTTTACTTTAATTTACTGTCTTTGATGTTAAGTCTGGTTCTAAGACACAGGGACAATCATAAATTATAAATTGTTAGGCGTGTTTTGTTTGATATTCGTTTTAGAATACGTTTTATCGTAATTTTTGTTAAATTTAATTGTTTTATTTGCCATGTCTATATTTCTATTATGCACGAGTTAAATTCCATTTAATTAACATTATTAACTCGTTTATTTATTTTTTTTTGTAGATATTTTGCAAGTTGTATTCCTTTAATGTTTAACTCACACGTATATATTATACTTAACAGAATATAAGCGTGTGTCTAAAATACAGTTATTAATTATAAAAGAAGGTCTCAGAATTAACCAATTGGAAGAAGAGTAGGAAAAATCAAGGAATAGGAAAAGTGATCAAATGAATAGTATTAACATGCAATTTATACTCTAAACAAATCATTGAAAAAAGGATGGAATTTAATTTGTGTGTGTGTGTGTGTGTGTGTGTGTGTGTGTATGTATGTATGTATGTGTGTATATATATAGTTATAAAAGGCGTAATATAAGATATTTGAACAAATAATTAATAATAAGCAAACTAAGACAATAAAAAACAATATGATAGAATGAATAGCAACAAATTAATCGAAATGTTGAAACCAAACAAGTTGATAAGGTTTTTAAACAAAGAAATCGAAGCATTATACAAGAATATATTTATATTAATTAAAACAAATAAAATAGAACAAAATGAAAACGAATTCAGGATTAAGAACACATATCTACACATACACTCACCTTATAGTGAAACAATTGGAAATGAAAAACCCAAAAGCAGTGAATAACGACAGAATAAACAGGAAGAACTTTAACGTATGCCGAAGAAGTCCTAATTTCTGACCTGCAGAAATCTCCCAAAATATTATCAGATATTGCAGAATTGCATAATATATGTACACATTGTAGTTATTCTTGGGAGTCAAACTTTCATTAGGGCATTCTGCTACCTTGAACAGCTCGGGATAGGAGGGAACGTGACATGGGCATCCTAATTAAGACAGGGATTGCAAACAATAGAGCTGGGCTCCATGTGGGTAGCCTGTTAGCGCTGATAGAAAGAGCGCATGGAGGAAGGTTAAGAAAGTATTGAGGGATATGGATAGGCAGCAGACAAATGAACAATACGGAGAGATGATTTCGCTGGATGCACAAATGAGGATAAAATCTAAATGGGGAATTGAGTAGCATAACAAAGCAGGAGCCAAACTCACTAGACAGGAACTCGCGAGGGGCATACCAGGCTGAGACGACTATGAGTAGAATTCACCTCATGTAAGGAGGAGGAATCATGGATACGTATTCTGGCTGAATGTAAAGGTACTCCTTTCTGAGATCGAACAGAGGTAGATGATTATGCTGGGCTCTGCTGGCAGGAAAAGAAGGGGAGGAGAAATTAGGTAAATTTCTGATAAAATTGAGACAGCTCAGGTCTTAAAGGGCGGATAACCGGGGAGGGAATGTTTGGAGAAATATCTGTTTGAATCTAGCATGCTTCATTCCTAATATGACATTTATATTTTTGTATTCGTATTTAATTTTTATAATTACTTTTATCTTTATTTACTACTGTTAAGATGTTATTCTATTGTTATTTTACTGTTGAATATACTCGTATATGCTTGTTTTATAATTTATTGTGAGATATTTCATCTAATATCTTGTATTAAATCAAACCGATCTAGTGTATTATAAAATACCGTCTGTTGAAGCTGTATTACATTAGTGCTATTGAAATAAGCACACTCCTGCTTCCACAACAACAACTACACAACTATTGACAAAACTAAAGAGCTATACTTTGAAGGGAAATACATGATATTAGCAAAAATTGTTATGTGAGACAAGATAGCTGAACAAGTGAGATCTTTTAAACATTTAGGTTGTATAATAACTCAGGAGTGGAAATAAATAACCCTATTCAAAGATGTAATATAAAACAAACAAGAAAAAATACGTTTAATGTTATATAATACGGTAAGTAAACAGGTATTACTATTTGTTAGTGAATTTTTGATCTTGAATAAGAACGAAAAACGACTAATTGAAGCAGCTCAAAGGAGGTTATAATATGACTAATAGGAGTGGTTAGAAGAGGTCATAACAGAAAGATATCCGTCAACAATTAACAATAAAAAAGCATACAAACGCACAGAAAGAAATGGAAAGATCATATAAACAGGATGGAAAGTGACAGACCACTCAAAATGATACTCCCATACAAACCAAGAGGAAGACCTAGAAAGAGATAGACCAATACTTCTAACACGTTGCTTCAGAACGAGATATAGGTACTCAGACCTTGTGTTATTTACTTGTTTATTCTGACAGAGCTAAAGCCTTTAGACTCTCTCCTCAGATCTACCAATCTAATAAAAAACACCATTTTTTTTTGAGTAGTGTTTAACGCCCGTTTTTACTACTGAGGCACCACAGGCGGTGGACACTGAAGATACATGAAATGAAATGATAAATTGGGAAAGGGTTTCTTTTTTTTTTAAGGAAGGAAGCGTTCCAGGTCTAAGTTTAGGTACCTCCCCGGCATTTGCCAGTTATGAAGACTGAGGGAAACCTGGAAAAAACCCCAGTCAGGGAGGACGGTCCTGGCGGGATTCGAACCGCAGACCTCCCGCTCACGAGTCCGTGCCTTAACGACCTCGGCCACCCGTGGCGGTCTAACACCAATAATGAAATAGTAAGAAAAGTAAAGTAATAATAATAATAATAATAATAATAATAATAATAATAAAACAATCGGCAACAAAAGTAACAATAGCATTTCATACACATATAAACCTATATATGTATATATATATATATATATATATATATATATATATATATCATAAGAATGGAAATAAATGCATTAGTTAAACATATAAAATAAAAAACACTAACAATATTATGAAATAAACAGGACGATTCATGATAGCAACAATAATAAGAAGAACAAAATGAAAAAGTCTATAGGATAAAGCAAACATACAGATTCCTTATTGTAACATAGGGAATATAAGGCTACTGGGGTAATCGATCATTTCTAATTACACCGCCCGTGGTGCCTCAGTAGTAAAAACGGGCGTCCAACATTATTCAAACAAAATCTAGCTTCATTAAATAATTTCTTATGAAATGCTCTGGTGGTAATGTATTCCAGAGATAGGCAGTGATTGCTGTGAAAGATGACAAAGTAAAGTGATTCTCAGTGCATTGTAATAACAGTACTTGCGGTTTTCAGAGGGTGTGTTAAGATTATAAGAGGAAAATAGATTTTGAAAACGAGAAAATATATAACATAGAGAAGATGTATAGATAATTTTGAAAAATAGTGCAATACAATAGATATTTCCTCGGTCTTTCAAACTGAACCAAGACAGTATATCGAGGGAGGGCGTTATATGACGAACAAACGCACATCGCAGATGCAAAGTACACACACATATTATTAGCATGCTGTAGTCCCCCCCCCCCTTTCTTTGGTTAGAGTTTAATTCTGTTAGCAGAAAATCGCAGTAGTCAAAGTGAGACATCTCCAGATTGCATCAAGATATTTTTTAACGTTCTAGATAGGAGATATTTAATCTTTTAAAAGTGTGGATTACAGAACTTACTTTCCTGCAGGTTTCAGAAACATGGTTTTCCCAACAGATTATTGTCTGTAATAACTCCAAGGTATTTCGCAGAATTAGTGAAGGGAATTACAGTTTGATTTACTTTAATGGAAGGAATATTGTCTATGTCTGCAGTACTTGACAATCGCCAGTGTTCCGCTATTAAGGGATTGACACCAAAGTCCAGATTACGTGTACATGAATAAACTGAGTCAAATTCTTGTTATACATAATTTTTAAACGATTTATTACCAAAACACAACTAATACATTAAATGCTCAATACTTTTTATAGCATTATTCTGTCCGAATTAAAATAACAATAACGGGTGGTCTAGTGTAGCGTTTGCAGCTAATTGTCAGGAGGTTCTGGGTTCGAATCCCGGTCAAGGTTTGCTGCCTGTTTTTTTATTTATTTTTTCCTTACCCTAAGAAAGTGAATATCAGATAGCTTTATAGCACCAAGGACTCTGAGCTCATTTGCGCCATCATTAACTCATTCCATTTCATTCATTTCTGCAGATTTACATCTACAGTATTCAGTCCACGGTCTGCAGAGTGGACCAATACAGTCAAAGCAACAACAAGTAAAACACTAAAAAATAATAAAAACAACAACAACGATAAAAAATGGAATAACAGTTTAAAAGTTACACCTCAAAGATAGGAGTGCTTTTTTAAATTTCAGAGTTGTATTGACTGGAGGTAAGTGGGTGAAACCTGAAAGTTAAACAACATTGTTTTTAAACTAGTCCTATTCCCTCAATATCGCGGTTTTATTTAAATTGAATGGATATTAAACAGATATGTTAAAATATGTATACTTCATTACCTACACACTAGTTTTGTAATGGCCGTAATGCGTTATTTCTCATTAAGTTTTATTGCAGTGATGATATTTTGAAGCACATTCAATAAAGAAACCTGTCGTGCACCAGTTTCTGTCAATAAAAGTACTTAACGCCTCAAAGTATTCATTTTTAATCGTCCTGATGCATTATTTCTTAATTCCTTAAATAGAGCCAAAGTTATTTACATAAAAAAAACAAATCAAGACCTTTACTTGCATGTTGTTATAACTTTAAAATACTTCCAAAAAGGCCCCATGGATCGCCGTTGGAGATATTTAAAGTCCTTCATTTATACAACTTCCGTACTTGATGCTGTTTATAGAGAGAGTATCCAATATAAGTTTAAAAAAATACAGAACGATCCAGGAGATTTCAACAAAGCACGCCAAAGCATGAGAACGCAGACTCAGGGAAAGAAGAATTTTGGTAATGTATGTTATTTAACATTAGCAATAAAGTAAATCTGAAACGAAGGATTTTAGATCCATTTAATACGGATATTTTTAAATGCTTTGTTGTCAGGAACAAGATCCTAAATATGTCACAGCAAATTATATACACATGTAGCCATATATCGAGTGAATTGTCTAAAACTTGCATCGCAAATATTTTTGAAATGGGAGGTGCTATTGATGTACTTGTTTCACAGATTTGAAACTTTGAGAAGTGCTCATAATTGCATACACAAATATTAATAATTATTAGAATGTGTATTTCTTGAATAAAGCTACATTGTTCAAATGGAACAATGTCTATTGCATCAAGAACAAACATGAAATGAATATGAACATTTTAAATATCTACAGCTGTCTGCTTCCATTTAATTGCATAGTTACTAGGATACGATGTTCCTAAGTTTACTTTTCTTATTTAGGTGTGCCCGCGCACGCGCGTGTGTTTGTGTGGTTATTTTTTCGTTCTGAATTTCCAATAAAACGCAAGTTATATTTTGTTCTTATGTCTTTTTACTGTACCAAGTGCCAGCATTCTCTTAAGGAATATGAAAACTTGTCTTCACAGGTTGTGTTCAAAATGATGGCTACCAGCTACAATAAAAGCTTTCAGTATGTTGTGTAAAAATTGCTGCACTTGTAGCATTTCAGCAGGTTTCAGAACAGACAGCTGTAATGTGTCGTTTCATATCTTCTGGTGTAGTCGATATGTTCTTGTTGACAGTGTCTTTTAGCCTTCTCCACAGAGAAATGTCTAAAGCGGTCAAATCTGGTGAACGGGCAGACCAACGTTGGCCTGCCCGTCCAATACAATGGTTTTGAAACAATCGGCGAAGGCTAGCTGTAATACGTCTATTGACAAACTGCAGTACGTCTACTGGCATATCTTCCAGCGTACACATTTCAAGAAAGAACATCATTCTTTATACATTCTCCATGTCGACTTTTTCATCTTCCAGCACGTTCTAATTCAAGCACTATCACAAAGTACTGGCAAGGAAGTCTCCCAATGCAATCGGTGTAAGGGTAACAAAATGTAAACAAACATACGAACACCGTAGTCTAGTGACTAAGCAGGTAAATGGGACAGACAACTATAGATATTTAAAATGTTCATATTACTATAGCTTGTAAACTATTTGCAGTAGAATCGGGCAAAAAAATTCTACTTTGCTGCAAATTTTCTTCTTAATTCAATGGGCATTATTGTTCCATTTGAAAAATGTAGCTTTATTCAAGAAATACGTGTTTTAATAATTATTAGCATTTGTGTATGTCTTGTCTAAACTTCAGTTCTGTGTAAGCAGCGTATCAATAGCACCTCCCATTTCAGAAATATTTGCGGTGCACGATGATTCACCTGATATATACTAAAGGACAGATTAAATTACACCCAACAGGAATTATGATTTTAAAGAAGCTGCAAGATTTTAAATAAACATGTATATAATCGGAATAACTGTTCGAACACGGAACCCAAACTCTAGAACTACAACGGGCTATCTCTTTAAATGCATGGGCATATGATGAAACGAAAACAAACACACTGGTTACCTGATGATGCTGAAACATCCGCTACACGTATTTAGCATCGCAGCGACATGGAGCTTTCTTTCTCTAAGGCAGTCAGTGTTAAAATCGATATCACGGGGCTCTTAACTGCGAGTCTTAAGTCCCACCTGTAAACATCTGAGGAGCTTCACTGTAGGGATCATTTACCAGTGCTAAAGTACCGCCACTTTTGAGGACATGCGACTAATATTCGCTCATTCATTCCACATCCTACAAGAAATAAAATTTAACTGTGCAAAAAACTGTCATCTTTGTTTTAACAGTTTTCTTGCGATATTGGACAATTAGCGTTTTTCTAGAATATTTCTTTCGTTCTTTTCTTTCCTTTCTTGTGTGTGTGTGTGTGTGTGTGTGTGTGTATAAAGAAGGAAAGAAAGAGAAACATATATAAAGAAGGGTCAATATATAAGTTTATCTTTACTTCTTTCTCTCTGTTATTTGTTACTTTATTTATGTTTATGTACTTCCTTTCTGTTTTCTTTCTTCATCTCTCTTATTATATTTTTCTCCTTAATTTTTCTTTCCTTTTTTTCTTTTTATCTCTTTTTCTTTTTCTGTTTACTTATTTTGTCCGTATGTATCTAGTTTCTTCATGCTTCTTTCTTTCCTCAACCATCTTCCTATTTTTCCTTTTTCGCAGTCTATTTTCCTTCCTTTTCAATGTTAATCACCCTCTTTCTTTCTTTTTTCTTTCTTTCCTTCCTTCTTTCCTTCTTTCTTCTCTTTTCTTTTTATTTCCCTTTCTTCTGTCTCTCATTTTTTAATTTTTAATCTCCCTTCTTTCTTTCTGTTTTGTCTTTCTTAGTCCCTGTACTTCATCTCTCTTGCTACATTTTTCTTTTTAATTTTTCCTTCCTTTCTTTCCTTTGTCTATTTTTCTGTTTACTTATTTTGTCCTTATGTATCTACTTTTTCCTTCTTCTTTCTTAATATCCCTCTTTGTTTACTTTTCTTTTATATTCTTTCCCTTTTCTCTTTTATTTTCTTCATTTTACTCTCTCTTTTTACTTCCTTTTCTTCTTTCTCTCTTTCTTTTCCATTTGTTTCTTTATTTCTGGTTTTCTTTATCTTAGTTTTTTATTTTTTCTCTGTCTGTCTGTCGATCTTTCTTTCTTACTTTGGCGTTATTTATTCTTCTTTCCCCTTCTTTCTTAATCTTTCTTTCTTTAATCTCCATCCGTCGCCTTCTCTCTTTATTCATTTCTTTCTGTTTGCCTTTCTCTTTATTTCTTCTTTGTTGCCTTCCTTTCTCTTCCTTCCCTTTCCTTCTTTCTTTGTTAGAATACAATAGAATACCGAATAGTACAATTTACATTTACATATAGGAGGGGGAAATAACGAAAATGCTTTAAAATATTCGCCTACATAGGAAGCAGAGTGTTCACAACTCCACACACAGAGGCGAATTGGACGAAATTACGCCGCTGGATTGCATTACTCGACTTACAGAAAATTGACTTTGTAAAACAATTCTGAAGGTAGCCTGGACATCATTACAGAGAAGGCTTCTCGGTAAACATTCATTCCCAGTAGAGGAACAGCAACGGCCGTGACCAAGTTTATTTCTTCTCTTCGCCATCTTGTATTATGTTTTTTAATGTCGGACATCAAGATCCTCTCTCAACTACCTTCCAAGTGTCTTATGGGATTTGTTATGGGTGCGAAGAGCTTACTTTTCTCGAAGCTCGCAGCATTTGACAACCTGCTTTTCAAAAAGGCTAGTCTGCTATTCCTGTCTCTAAATACAGCTTTCCTCATTTCCAGAAAACTATTTTAAATGCATATTTATGGAGCTGAAAGTAGCTCTCTTGGGCGTAGATAGGTCAATCATTTTAGAAATTAATACTCAAACAGGGATAGCCGAAACTATTTTTAAGTACAAATAAATTAGTTATATAATCATACGGTACCACATGCAGTAACAGAAGTTAATAAAATTTACTGCTTTATGTAATTTAAAAAAGTTGGCCTTTATTTCGCGTACAAAATCATTTTGTGCTAAGCTTTCAATTGTAAACTGCAACATTCAAAGTGAGTTATTTGTAATCCCATAACCGTCATTGGGCTATCGAGGTCGTTAAGGCACAGACTCGTGAACGGGAGATACGAGGTTCGATTTCCGTCATGGCCGTACTCCCTGACTTACGTATTTATTTTTTCCCCATTCTTCATCAATGACAAATGCCGGAGAGGTGCTGTAAACTTAGACCTGTAACGTTTCCTTCCAAAATAAATATACCTTTTCTAACTTATCAATTCATGTTGTCACCAGTGTACACCGTTTGTGATGCCTAAGTAATAAAAACGGGCATTAAACACTATTCAAAAGAAAAGCGGGGGGGAATAATCCCATAGCGAGCAACTTTCTCGTTCCTATTTCAGCAATGTGAGATTTAAAGTAATATATATATATATATATATATATATATATATAATTTCCGTTACCTGTCAGGTTTTTCTGACTTTTTCAGGTAAATGTTGTTTGCTATTCTCTCATTAAAAGATGTCCGTCTCAAAATTGAAACTAGCCAATAAGAAGGAAACAGAGAAAAGTGTTAATGATGATTTGTTCTGGAATAAACTTGAGTGGGAGTGGTTTTTAAGTTAAATTTCAATTATGATTATAAGGAAAGGACATTTCCCTAAATATTTGTTTCTTTTTCTCGGAAGCTACAAGATATATTTTGCACTGTTACAAGAAAATATGCTAAATGCACTGAGCTACAATAATATATATCAGTTTAACATTTTATAAAAATTAATATTATGTCTTAAAATTTGGAGTGTAATTTTAAGTGTATTTTGTTCTTAGAAATAAAAAAGCATACTGAAATATTGTTCGTAGGTAAATTGTGGCAGGAAACATCAAGTTTAACATACAAAAATATACTTTACTTTTTTTTCAGACAAACTGCAATACATAAAACATAAAACTTCATAAAAGAAACATGCATACATACTGATATGATAGTAAAATATTTTATATTATTTTATCGTGTATCCAAAAAGATGCATTTTTTCTAGAGCATAGTACATGCTCAGATAAGCAACACAGTCCCCACTTCCCTTAAAAATTTAAAAATATTTTAATACGTTGAATTTGGTAAATATTTGTAAAAAATAAATGTATGTTGTTTAATGCCATTTTGGGCTATTTAAATTTGAACCATTTATAGTTAACTCAGTTTATTCATTGTAATGGTTGGCAATTCAATTGTACCGTAATTTAAAACGACCATTCTCCGGCCATATCCTGGGTCCCTCCCTAACTTAATATCGTCAGGCATTAGCGGGAGAGTGTCATTATGAATATTATAAAGAAGTGAAAAGAAAAGTTAGGAAGGTAGCATGTACAACTTTTCTTGTATACTGATGATATAAGTGGGATCTTTGCTTAAGTAAGGCATCTATGTGAGTCAGTCTGGAAGTTTCCAGAATGAAAAACAAGCTAGTGCAGCTTTTCTAGCTTCAGATAGCAATATGTGGATCTCTGAGCACTCTCTAACAATGTGTGGTGTCAGAACTTCTGTGTATGTATGTGTACGCGGAAGAATTTGCGCCAGACGTCAAGCGAGAGCATTTCCGCACTGATTTACTACAACTTTAAAGTCGGTTTAGGAGAGAGAAAATGCTTTGAAAGACTGCATCGTACTTTTTGAGATCTTTGCCCTTCGCAGTCCGAAGTTTGTCGGTAGTTTGCAGATTTTAGGAGAGGAAAGGGTTCCCTCGAAGATATAGACGGCTTAGAATGAGTATTTGATGAAAACAGAGCATATGTTGCGGGAAGATCATTGCTGTACATATCAGATTCAAGACGCCCTGAATTTTGGATATGCAGAAGCGAAAACAATCCTTGAAGAAAAACGTCATGCAAGGAAGTTCTGCAGTCGCTGAATTCCCCACTACGTCACAGATGAGCAGAAAAAGCGCATGTAAATTGGTGTCAGAAAAGGTTGGAAAAATATAAAGATCAAAATACATATTTAACTCATAACAGATGATGAAAGCTGGATGTTTCAGATCCAGAAACTAAGCGACAATCATCGGTCCGGGTCTTCCTAGGAAAGGCTTCCAGTACATAAAGGAGACGAGGAGAACTGCTAACAGAGGGGGCATACAAAGAATGTATTTGCACCTTATTTAAAAAGCATGGAGTTCAAATGATTTGAATTTATGAGACGTTGTATAGAATTTAATGGAGAATACTTTGAAAAAATTCAATTATTAGATCGCATTTTATTGTTTTCATTCTCAAAACTTTTATAATGACCCTCTTTTTATTAACGTCCTTAGTAGTTTTTAGAATAGAAATTATATATTGCAAAAGGATTTTTTAAAGCAAGAAAACGTTCCAGGTCTAAGTTTATGGCAATTCCTTGACATTTGCCATTTATGAGGATCGAGGAAAACCTGGAAAAACCTCAGTCAGGGAGGATGGTCCTGATGGAATTCGAACCTCAGACCTTCCGTTTACGAGTTCGCGCCTTAACGACCTCGGTTACCCATGGCGGTATGATTATTAATGTAATAATATATTATTTTAATGTGCATTTTATAAAATGTAGTTAATTCATTCCCAAACTTTTTGAATAGTGTTTAACGCTCGTTTTTACTACTGAGGTACCACAGGCGGTGGACACTGGTGATACATGAGATGAAATGATATATTGGGAAAGGATTTTTTTAAGGAAGGAAACGTTCCAGGACTAAGTTTAGGGTACCTTATGAACACCGAGGAAAACCCGGAATAAACCTCAGTCCTAGGGGGGAGTCAAACCCACGAGCCCGCGCTTTAACGATCTCGGTTACCCATGGCGATATTCCGGAACTTAGTGACAAATTTCTTTTGAATTTACATTTCAGATCACTTTAATGCTTCCATTAAATAGAACCATGAGCTCAGCTGGCATTTCTTAATAAAAGAAAGTGCTCCTTAATTGTGGTATATTGACGAAGAAACCGGGCTCGAACTAGAGGGTCGCCACTTTGGGAGCAACGTCTTCCCTGCGCCTTATTTCTCTTGGAAAATCGATGCCGGAGCTGGAGTGAACGACCCGATAGCCAGCACGTGGAGCAAGGTCACCATCCTCTGTGACATGTTAAGCAACTTTGGCTGTGGCCATTTCCTGAAATGGTGCACTACTCCCCCTTTTCTCGGGAAGTCCTTTCTGTTCCTTCTTCTGCTTCAAAAATCACGGAAATAGGTTCCAATGGGCGGTAGCGTCGTTCACAAAGGTCACGTGTTGGATGTTCATCAACTTAAACGTACCATTTTTAAAGAGCTAAAGATCTTTACAGAAGACACTGAAACATTTTTACCTTCCCTATTCTTGCCTCTTCTTCTACTGCTCCTCCTGCGCTCTTTTCTTTTTCCACGTTTTCTTGCAAGTAGAAGATTTGAGTGTTAGCCTTTTCGACTTCACTAATCTGCACTTCCTTTGATGTGATATTCCTCATTTTTCTTTTTTAAGTTCGCAGCTCAGATTGTTTGCAATGGAGCAACCTTTTTTATGCTTTCTACCGATTCCATAAATCTGTCTGAAGCTTGGGGCATTTTAGAAATTTAATACTTATTTATTTAAGGATCATTATTTTTGTTTTTTAGATAGTAACAAAGAGTCACAGATGAGTTTTGTTAGTCAAACCATTCAACGCTCCATCCCTTAGAAGTACCCACACCATTCTGGTGCTGCAGATTTCCTCATCGTAGGCTGTTACACCACTGACCTCGAAGATAGTTCTTTACTGTCATGAAAAGTGTCAGATGGCAGGTAAGCAGAAACGCTCTCATGGTGTAACAAAATGCCCCTGAAGCACCTTCGTAGGTTCTGTTGAATACATGAGAAGGCAGACTTCGGTACTATGCCATCCTGTTTCTAGAACAAATGTCACCAGATGGTCATTTGTTGAAAATAATGTAGCGATCACTTTCTTTCCAGTATTTCTTGTCCCGGGGAACTTATTAACACGGAAAACCCCAAAATCGGGCATCCAATTATCTGATGACCACGCAAAGGCAGGAACTACCTTGGGGGATAAGCCATCGCTCACAGACACTAGAGTAGGTGGTAGAAACCACTAGAGCGATAGTTCTAATGTATTCATGTATTCAACCATATCATTCAAAGAAATGCTGAATATTTTTGGACCCGTGTGCCTGTTGAAGCTGTTTTATGTTGCATTGGTGCCACTGTAATAAATACACTCCTACTACTATCTTTTACTGGTCTACAATAAACAAAAATGCATGTCTATTACGGCATATTAGGAAACGTTAGAGAAAATCTCCGGAAAACAGTTGGTAAACGTATTGATATTGATGAAGCTTATTTTGAGCATTTAATGAAGTTATATAAATTAAGATCTTAGTGTATTAATATTTATCTTATATCTAAAAAGTGTCCTTTTAACGTGCTATAACTTATTAATTTTGAAAAAAAGATTTAAAAAGTTATTTAATTTGTTGAGGACTATCTAAATACGTAAAAAGTATACATTCGTTAAATTTAAAATTCTGAAGTTACTCCCCCCTCCGAAACTCCACGTGCAGCCACATATGTCTCGTATACAGTGTGAAGAGCAGCTTTCCCTAAGTACTTGTAACTCCTAGCTGTGTGACTTCACGAGATTTATTCAAATTCTATGACCGACTAATCTAATTAGATCTTCTTGGGGTTCCTCTGTTCATTTTCGTACAGACAAATGCAGAGTTGGCCTTTCTCTGCTTCTGTGAATTCAGCTTCCATCTGCATTTCATTTATCTAGGTCTAGATCTTCTATACCAGTGTGCTCTCTCGGAGGTGACCCTGGTCCCCGCTTCACACCACTGTATATGTTACTCCCCGACAGCAGGTGTAAACTCTTAAACTGCAGAGGTTAAGGAGGGAAAGAGGAAGAGGTATATGCTGTGATTTAGCAATATGTTAGATTATGAGAACAGGAAAGGATCAAGTTCAAAGGAATATTACTGAATTTTATTTTTCAAAATATTCCAATTACATCAAGAATAAATCTCACAGAAGCATTCGACCCTCATATATGATCGCCATTATGTGTTTTGAAATTGTAGATCAATATTTAAGCCACAAAAGGAGAAAGGTTTACTGGTATTTATAGACTGCAAGAACGCGTTTGATAGAGAAGAATTATGGTTAAATTAAAAAGAAAAGGGGTAAGCAATACGTTTATAAAACTAGTACAAAAGACAATATATAGTGAGAATCCGTTTTGTATCAAATTTTCAGGCAATAAAGTAACTTATTACATGTAACAATAAAACAGGAGTAAGACAATGCTGTAATACTATTCAATCTCTATACTGATGACATTCTGACAAGATTAAAAGAGAAAGAATATATTTACCGTAATAAATAATGAAGAAACATCAGGGTTGCTTTTTGCATATGATTTAGTAATTGTATTTATATCAAGTGGAGGATTGAGAAGAGCAATTGAAATAGAATACTTTTTGTAACGAATGGGAATTTAAATTAAATGTAAAGAAATCAAGGATCATGGCTTTTAAAAGAGGTTATAAACTTAGAACGGATGGGAAATGGCAGTTAAAGGGAAGAGAAATAGAAATACTAAGGAAATTTAATTATCTAGGGAGAAAATTAAGTTCTAATTGAAATTTAAATGAACAGAAAAATGGCAATAGCAAAAGGAAAAGCAGTTATGAATGTTATAAGAGTATGTTTAAGAAAAATTCCTGATATAAGAGTAAATTGGCTGGAAAGAATTTTCACAAATACAGTACAAGTCAAAATGTATATGGAGCAGAATTATGGGATGTAAAGGGGGCACGGAAAGATGTTGATAAAATAAATAGAAGATTTTGTAATATTATCTTAGGTTTACCAACAGCGTCCCCAAATGCTGTAGCTCAGCTAGAATTAGGTAGATATTCCACAAAGAAAAAATTATTACAAGAATTACAAAATACTTATATAGAACTATCACATTGGAAGAGAGTGGTATTATTAAAGAATGTTTCAGTATCCACGAGGAATGGAAGTGCAGGAAATTTTACAAAAGATAGGTTTAGGAAATATGCGTAATTATAGGAAATACCAAAACAGAGGATTCTGGGAAGAAATAAACCTAAGATTGGAAAATATTGAAAGACAAGAAATATTTGGTAGTTTTAGAGAAAAGAGCTCATTGAGACTATAAAAATAAATAAAAATAGTTTGGGGTATGTAAAAATATATAGAACAATGTGATAAAGCAGGGAAGAGTTTGCATGGGCTAGAACTGGAGTTATGTATTTAAAAGGATTAAGATGTGATAAAGATATACAAAAATGTCCAATGTGTGGAGAAACTAATAAAGATTTTCATTGTTTATTATACTGTAGGCAAACGGAGTTATGGAGAGAACAGACTTGGCAACCAAAATAGGAGAATTTAGAAGGGGAAATATTAATTAGAAAGTTTTTAACTATAAAAGGAGAAAAGAATATAAAAAAATAGAGAACCATTTTTCAAGAAAGAAATGGATAAGAATGATTAAGAGGAAGACAGAAGGAAACAATCTTAGAAGTACAATAGGTCAGATAAGTATAAATAAGGATAGGAAATACAAAACTATGATGGTTACCAATAACCTGAGTTGTGTGTATTGGGATCAGAATGTAAACAAGCAACTCTAGAAAAAAATATCTAGAAGAGATAAGTAAGATTAATATTATTTTATTTTTAAACTGTATTTTGTAATGAATTAAGTGTAGTGTATTAGTAATCTGTTGTGGCATATTTATTATAACTTTCAATTTCAATTATGTGTCTTGTTAACCACCTTAAGAAACTCTCGTGAATACTTATTATTATTTGTACTTGTAATCCCGAAGACCAATCACACCAGTTCTGCAGTAAGCAATTTATACAGGTGATTGACCTAGTGACATTACCATAAGTTGGTAATGCGATCAACTGCGGAAAGAAAAGGATGTACATAGAAATCTGCGGACATCTCTAAAAGTAAATAAAAATAGGTTTAAATAATTATAGGATCGCCTCCATGGTTCATGGTAAGTGTTGTTGACTGCTGGCCTGAAAAGCGTGGGATTGAACCAGCCTCTGAGGACAACTGTGGGAAACTGACACTGCGTGATAGGTGACGGGCCGATTGCTGGCGCTCTAGCAATGATGTCGCAAAACCGAGGTAGAGTGCGCAGCGGTCGCCGCGGCAGGCTAAGGTCCGATGTCGAGCTGTCGCGTTTGGTCATCCATAACGCACCTAACCAAGCGATACCCAGATTGCAGAGTTTGGCCGCTGTTTGGATATCCCTCACTCGATTTTCAGCTTCGATTGTATCTCCAGCGAAAATTTTTCTGCACACTTCACAGCTGCCTATCAATGTCCCTCAGGTCTTTCTTAATGTTTCTCCAAGGCCTCCCCCACTTTATCCGTTCTGCGACCCAAACATTACCCATTCCAATTTTCCAAGACCCTTCTTAGTTTTGAAATCAGGTCTTATTTCTCCCCATTTTCCTTCAGCGCTTGATCTCCGTGAACAATTCGTAGCCAGTATTTCACTGCTCGGATCCCCCACTCTATAACCTCGCTATAGGCACCAAATTCCCTAAAGATTCCTCTCCACTCCTAAAATACTTTTTAGAAAATCTGTCTTACCCGATCCAATTCCTCTGTTCGTTCTCAATCCCAAATTTCGGCCCCAGAAGTCATTGCAGATCACACTACTACCCCATATACTGTCTCTAACAGCTATATCGGCACATCTGGAATTCTGCATCTTATACGGAGAGTTTCTGGCGCTTTCATATATGCTTTAATCCCTTCAGAGCTGTAAGGTTCCTCATGACCCTTAGTTAACTGGTAGTTAATGTTTTCATAAGAACTTACTGAGGAAAAAAAGGCATTCACTGGGGTCACGTTTGATCTGTAGTGATGGTTAACGTCCATGAAACCACGCACTTTGGAGTGAACTGGACCAAATGCATTGAAATCAAAGTGGATTATATTTAGAATTAACACTATCTTACTAGAAGCATCAAATTCCCTAAAGATTACACAAATTTCTGTATCCCTCACCAATCCTTAAATACCTTTCTGAAAATCATACCCATCTTGTACAAGCTAAGGCTTCACAATACTGCACTCTGAGTTTTCTGAAAACTTTCTCATAAATAGCAAATGCCCGGGAGGTGCTATAAACTTAGGCCTGGTCCTTGAAAAAAATCCTTTCCCAATTTATCATTTCATCTCATATACGAGTATCATCAGTGTTCACCGCCTGTGGTGCCTCAACAGTAAAAGGGTTAAACACTATTAAAAAAGCATTATCTACTTCACGTAGGAGTTACATATGCCCCTTATGCCTGAAGCAAAAACTGAGCCAATCGTCTCTTCTTCGATCGACCTTCATTCCTTTTTCCAGTTGCTTTATATTTTAACGTTTTATTTTGTATCCTAGTACCTTCCAGTCACTCTTCGCTACACTATTATATCAATTATGTTCTCCAACTTTAATTTCTTCTTATATCTTCATCATAACTCTTTCGGTCGTTCGTATTCTTTCCACAATTCCCCAAATTTGCATTTTTCTTTTACTTTAAGAGGCTAAATATCTGCTATATATAAACAAGTACAGAGCACAATGGTTTTATACAATTTTCTTTTCTTTTTTTTTATTTTTCTATGTTTATTTTTCAACTTTCCATTAATCGTAACGTTCATCGTAACTATATACATTTTAAAAATATTTATATGTACAATAATCAGAACTATGGGATGCTTGGCAGTGAAGAAAATTAAAGAATATAACTTATTTCAATAACGATTTTACTTGCTGTTACATAAGGGCTCCAGAAGGCCACAGCCCTTGCCTTTTGAGAGGATATTTTTAAATTATAGGGCTTTATAATTTTTACAATTGGAACAATACTCTCAGTAAGTAGCAACCTGCTTAGGACTCCTAACTAAAAAAAAATGATTAAGACAGTCAAAAAGCAACTGAGGAAAGGCATTATACATACATAACTTGAATTTTAAAGACCGATAAGGTTTAACCTGACTTACGCTGGGGGCTTGGAAAGCACAAAAAATTACAATGAAACAGGCGATTGAGTTTGCTCTCTTTGTGGAAACCCGCAACATATACATACTGGCACATTGTTCTAACACAGATCACTGGCGGCCAAGTTTACATACTTGAGTAGGGGCAGGTTAGCATGCTGGGACTGGAAAAAGCTGGATGAATTTTTATTTAGAGTACGCCTAATAAAAATCTGTGTGCGTTTAAACAATGTATAATGTGATGTGCAGACGTATGAAAGAGACAGAAAATGTGTATATGTGTTTTCATATAATATAATTATCTGTAAATTAATATTTATGTATAAATATTTTCATGCACCATAATTATCTGTGTGTTAATAGTTTTATGTAAATATTATTGTCATATGGTTATATTGTCCGCCAGTGTTAAATAGTAGTGTGTTCGGTCTCTGGGCCCATGCGATGGATATAATGTAAAAGTTAATGTACACATAGTTTGGAAAGCAAACACTGTTATCTATCTATACAACCCAACCCAAATTCATCCATCCATCCATCCACCCTTCTCTCCATCCCCCCAGTCATCTGTCTTACCTGCCTATATTATCTACCTTATCTTATCTAATCGATACCTCTAATCTATCTTTCCATACATACATCCATCCATCTACCCATCCATTCATCGATCCATCCATCCTTCAATCTATGTAAAATATCCGAGGACGTAAAAAAGTCCACTATTGCCCAGCGGTGGCATAAATCCGGCGTACACAGCTTTACTACTGCTACAGATAGTAAGTTTCTAGAATTTTAATAACTAAAATAAAAATAACACTTATGCGCATAGCTTACCGTACACAATTGAAAGAGAGAGAGAGAATTTAGTACAAATATTGTAGTACCTATTAAAATACATGTCCTATTTTTATGGCAACAAACTTATCGATGATCATAAGATTAAAGTCTATAATCTGCAGATTTAAGTCTGTCTCTACAGAAAGTAATTCTAACCTATGTTCTGAAATCACAGTTCGATTCAAATTAATATTTGCATTATTTCATTTGAATTTTCTCTTCCAATGGTAACAAAGAAAAAGGCTTAGAATGTAAGCTTCGTATATATATGACCCATGTACATTATGATAGCGTTGCTACGTGAGAGGTAAACCAACAATGAACAAATGAAAGCCAGAATATGTAAATAAACAATGAATAAATGAAGCCAAGATTATGGTATGATGTTCTGTAAACAAGTGTGACTTACATTACGTTATACTAGCGTTGCTACAACAAAATGAAGCCAAGATTATCGTTTGAACAGCGGAAAGCAATTTTGAAGTGTACTGGAAAACTGAGAATGTTGTTGAAGTTCAAAGACAATGGAGACGTGTGTACAGAACAGAACCGCCAACGAGAGTAACAACTGCATGCATTCGAGACAAATTTAAGATTCATGTGATATCGTATGGGATGTTCACAAGGGCAGCACTTCGGGAAGAAACTGAAACGGCATATGCTGCAATCGCTGAGGACACTTTCGCAAACGTTGCTCTGTCAGTAGTTCAACGTATCAGAAGTGTATCGACGCCGATTGTGAGCATTTTGAGCAACTGTTGTAACTGTAAAAGTCTAAGATGATTAGTGATCATCATTTTCTGTTTGTGTGAATTCAGTTTCGTTATTCTAACACAGTTTTTTCTTAGCTTGAAGTGTGCATACATTTTTGGCATTCTCTGTATATATTTACCTTCCACTAACACAAATCGAAATAAAGCAAGTACTTCATGATGCACGCGAAATTGCATTTGCCTGCAATTCATTAACAGCTTACTACTGACGAAAAGACAGATTATCGCTGCTGGAGAACATTGTTGTTTCAAATACAATATTGTTTGATATTGAAATAACTGCGAGTTTTTCCATATTAAATATATATAGTGTCTCAGAATCTCAAGTACTTTCATGACACGCATGGTTGCTCTTACATGGATTTTAGGAATTGATAAATAATGCATATTTCCTTTAATATTCTCTAATACGTCCATTAGTGAATACAGAACTAAAGTAATATTTATTCGATGCACAGTTATTAATTTATGTTTATTTTCTCCTATATTTGAACATCTATAATAATATAACTATATGTTATATGAACTGACACCCAGTTCAGGTGAGTATAGTATTACAGAATGACAATAAAACAAAGAAAATGTATTGTCGAAATGAGGTGTAGCACGTTCTGAGTTAAAGTATCGATGGTTGTTACATCAGCTGCTGCTTTTGCCCAACCCTTACGACGAAACTTCATTGCATATTTCGGAAAATTATAGGGCGATTCTGGGACATAGATATATGAATATGTTTCACTATTATGTAATGCTTTTAAAATATTTTATTCAACTTTATAACGTAACAGCAATCAGCTGTATGGAATAATATACAGAACTAACATATTTCTTTCTTTATTTATTTCAAAACGAACGATGCTAGTCACAACTAATTATATTTCAAATGTAGATGTAATAATTAAGCGATTATTAACCTCTATAGAAAATTTTGAAAATAAGGCTTAACTCAATACGTCCATGTCACTGGCCGCTCGCTGGAGGACCGTGTTGTCAATACCACCAATCTCCTGTGTATTCAAATCGTCCAATGTCAGGGGGGCGTGTAGTGTAAACTTTTGTCTCATAAGTAATCCCATAGGAAGAAGTACGATGTTGTAAATAAGGAGATCTCGGTGACCACAGGTACTTGGAGATTATCGGGGCATCAAAGAAAATTTCAATTAGCGGCATGGATTGGTCTGGAGCATGGCATGTAGCGCCGTCTTGTTGAAAATATTCAAGACCCAGCTCTACATCGTTCAGTTGCTCAACAAACTCGAGTACTCTACAGTGTGCACAAGTCAAAAAAAAAAAAATGGCCCCACTGTTCTCCATGCGGATATTGAGCACCAAACCCCACTTTAGCTGGGTGAACAGGTGCTTCATGAATGACATAAGGAATTTTGACGGCCTAATAGAATAGCATGAGTTCTGCAAATTCGCAAGGCCGCATAAATAGAACCATTGCTTTATATGTGAACCATGCGATAAACAATATGCCTGGATTTTGCACAATGATATTTTCAACATTTTCTATAAAGATTAATAATCTCCCAAATATACCCTACATTTGAGACATAGTAAGTTGTGATAGCATTATGCGTTTTGAAATAAAGATTTCGTTACATATAAATCACTCCGTATAAAACTAGAGGACAAATTTGCACTTGACGAGAGGTGACGCTATGGGTAGTGCATTCATATAACGACTGCTTCTGTTCACTTCCCCCGATCAAACACTCTACAAGCTTACCGAGACTGCAAACCAGGTCCTCTACGATAATTGCGCAAATACAAATATAAGGCTCAAGCTAGAAGTCCTCTGCAGCCATTTCATACATCGAAACGCATTAAGTAATACTTGTTGGACATTAAACGTTGACATTTTTGGGGGTTCCGCAAAGTACCAATCTTTTAGGGGAGCCCCCCCCCTGATATTGGAGAATAATTACACGACTGAAAAGAACGCAGATGGAAGCCGTGTACATTCCGGATATAGAGGGCTATAAGGTGTTGCAATATTTAAAGGGTTTCTATTCAAAGCGGGCCGTCCTCTCGCTCGCTTCCGACGGCAGTGGTGTTCCCAGCATACGGCGGGCGACAAAGATGTGTTTAAAATTGCAAACAACAGATTACGGGCTTTTCTATGTGACAATCTAAGGATGTATGGGGACCTTGGGATAGCCAAGGTAAAACTCGCAAGTGTTACAAGTGCAGTAACAGGACAGCTAAATATTCAAGTCCAAGATTACACCGATGAACTTGGCCTAAAGTACACGTATGTCCGTATTTCAGGCGCGCTCTATTCTTGCGCTACTTTGCAGTAGCTCCATTAGTCAGCACTTAGTGGAGTTCTGACGATCTTCGAATCTTCGCTATCATCATCTGCAGTGTCCCATTTTCTCTCAATCACAACTGCTGACTTCATTGCAGATTCGGATAATAGAACATACTGAAATGCTTCCTTCAGAGAATATTCGTTTATATTTTATTACATAAAAATAAGACAAAACAAGAAATGCAGAGGACAGGTAGGGAAGCGCGGGCAAGAATGAAATTCGCATTACTCTTTCTTTTCTGCTCATTTGGCGCTATAGTCCGGCGGGAGCCTCGGCCTGCCGCGGCGATCTCTGCAACCTCTACCTCCGTCTTACAACTTCACTGATAGAGGGCAGTAGTGCACGGGGCGCAGGTGCTCAGCATGCCGGCATCCCACCGGTCGCCTATCACGCGACTTTCGTGATCGAAGAACGCCAGTTTTCCATCAGGCAGCTTCCCAATTGGTTATTTCTCTTTATGATAATATATATGACAGTGCATTAGGTATAGAATAATGTTTTTTTTTCTAAATTATAAAACATGTAATGTGTAAAAATTCAGAATTCTAGTTTAAATTTGAATCGGGTCTCGGTGACCTTAAAGTTATCACATTAATGTGTATGTGTGTGTGTGTACAGGTGACAAAGTCCGTCAGGGTTGTTGGAGAGGATGAAAATAAAGAAATGTTAACTCGAGTTTTGGTTACACCTCTTGCTTTCCGTTCGTCAATTGTCTTTGAGCTATATTTGAGCTTGAATTTTATTGTAACCATATATGATGAATTTTATTAGGCACTTTGCATGGATGTTTGTTAATTTGTTTTATTTACGACGCTCCTTAACATTTCAGGTCATCAGCGTTCCATTCAAACCAGGGCATGAAACGGCCGACAAATTTTACTCAGAGGTCTCTTCTTTCAGTCTCAATGTTCTTTACGTGCCGTAAATCTACGACAGGGGCTCACGGCTTTACTTCCTTTCCCAAGGTAGTCATATTTTTTATGCTCATCGATCCTGACCAGGATTGAACTCGCGATCTTGGATTTAGGAGGAAAGTGTGGTAACCAGTACACCACCAAGACAGACAAGTACAACACTAAACTTTATCGAAGAGGACGCTGTAGCAAACAACGAACGTGTACTGAGCGATCCAATTAAGTATGAATCACATTCCAGTATTTTCCCTTTCTGCGATAGCGGCGTTCATTGCCGTCAAAGGGTATGGTAAAGTGACGCTGACACAACCACACAGCAGTTTTATGAACTATTTCAAAAGGATTTAGTTACCAAATTTATGAAAGGAAGTGTTGCATTTGGGCTCCACCTTTGTGCATACTTTTTTGACACCTCTTTAATAAACTATCCATCGCTTTAGTTCACATTGAGTAAAGATGGCTATTTCTTGATGGATACTTCGTTTTAATTCTTCCACGTATGTGGAGTTTACCCTGGAGATGAAAGTCACAAGGGTCTAGGTTGGAGGACCGAAGGGGTCACAAATCCTTACTCCGTCATTCCTAAATACTTTCAATTCCGCTCATAGAAATATTCACAGTGTCCGAGTCTTTTTCTTCATGTTTTATTTACTGTCGATTTGAATGCATTAGTCTTTCCGCGACCTCTGTAGATTGGACGTGAACAATGTAGGTGTTAAGTCAGCAGTCATGAATGGAATTAAATAAAATGAATTAATGATGGGCAAATTAGCTCGGAGTCCTTGGTGTCATAAAGCTATCTAGCATTCCTCCTCAGGACAAGGAAAAACTCAGAAATAAAACCTTACCCAGACAGCTTGACTAGACCGAAATAAGAACCCAGAACCTCCGGATTAGTAGTCGCAAAAGCTAAAGCATGGAGGCGATCTGGCAAAGTCTTTTTAAGATCGTGTTCCGACTTAAAATAACAAGTACCGAGGTATAGAACGCGCGATTACATACACGAAACTCACTACATGCATTGAACAATATATGAACCATGTAAGATTAAAGAATATTAAGCGTGGATCAATTACTCTGTCATTAATGTTATTTATTATAGAAATTTACGTGAACAGATTATCTAACTGCAATTCGTGAACAACAGTATGCTTTCAAGTTTACATTGACTCAATTTCGGAAGATGAACGGAAAACTTTATAAACACATGGCAGAAATGTGTGGATATAGCAGAATATTTCTACAGAGGGGAAGGAAACGTAATACATTCCTTCACAGATATTATTCCTTTAAGTAAGGTAAAAAAAAGTATAATAAAATGTTTCTTTACTGAATGATTTCAGAAAAAAACCCCATTTTGCGTGTGTTTTCAAGAAACTATTTTAAAGTAGTGTGCAATATTATACACTGTAGCTTAGAATAAAATATTTATGGTTATATTTTAATATTGGAGTAGTTATAAAGTATACACGTCCCGATTGATTATATTAAGTGTATATCTTCCTTCTTAGTATTGTCCTTTATTTCCCGTGCTTCATTTTCGATTCAAAAAATATTAAGACACATTTCAAGCATGCTATTACTTCTCAAGATTAAATTTTAGGAAAAAAATGTTTTAAACATAAGTTGTTTAATTAGAGTTCCATTAGGTGGTCAACTGACTTAAGTTTTGACTATGGTGATATTATACAGATCCCTTCCTGCAATAAGTTTAGAAAAAAATTATATTTCGTATTTATTGGTCTATTTAATAGATAATGGCTTATCCTGCTTCCTTCCCCTTTGTGCTGAAAAAATTACTTAAGAACAAATGGAATTCTATCTATCTTTATCGACTTTATACTATATTAAAACATGCATTATTTACATGCAGTATGTATATTTAAATTTACTTTTTCTGTATTTTATACAACTGTGCATACTATACCCTTTATTTTTGCTGTTTTTTCATCTGATAGAGTGGAAGAGAAGGCTCCATGGCCTTAACTCTTGCCAGGGGTAAATAAATAAATAATATCTATGAACTTCCCTGAATATTTTGAGACATTTCCTTGCAGCAAATATCTAGTGAACATAACATCAAATGGCACAGGAATATCTTACATTACTCTATTAATTTTGAGTCTAAAACATACAACAGGCTAATTAAAAATAAATCAGTTTTGGGTGAGCTTAACTCAAATAGATTAAAAAGTATTAAATCACTCATATAATTATTAACTATTTTTCTGTAATAAAGTTTCAAGATAATTTCTTACACATTTGTGTGCGACACTCAATACACACACATACACACATTCACGTTTTAAGTTAATTTTATATATATAAAAAAAATTAAAATAAAATAACACTATTAACAATGTAACAAATTAACAGTAATTATAATAGTACAAAAGGATAAAACACTAAGAAAAAGTCACACTTGAGATCGCCATTGTATTAGATGTATTAAACAATGAAGTATATTTAAAAACACAGAGAAAGTAAGAAATAAAATTAAAAGAATAATAGATAAATAGTAAAGAAGTTAAAAGCAAAACACACAAAAGCAAATTAAACTTAATAAGCAAAGTTAAAAGAATATATATATATATATTCCTATAGATCTCTCATTAAACCATATATTAAATATCTGTAAACTAAAATAACAATTTTGCTAATCTGATTTGTATGCTTAACTTTTAATCCAAGGTTTTAAATTTATATTCTTATCCCACGATACATAGCTTATTGCTTTTCACACGTGTATTTAATGTAATTAAGGTGATGCTTTATCTATATTATTAATTTACATGTACAACATCTCAATGCATAAGTATAAACAGAACTGAATTTGCACCCTAGCTTTTGCTCTTTCTGTGTTGCAACTTTTATTGTAATCTTTTGTTGTGTAATGCACTTAAATGAATAAATAAAATAGTTCGATAAGCATCTCAACTAAGAGATTGTGATAAAATATTAGCTGCATCTATCATGTCTTCAACTAATGACATTCCAATCAAACATTGTGTTGCTTGATAATTTTATTTTTTAGAATGTGTCATAGCTTCAATTAAACTGCAATATCCACCCCTGATACTTAATAAACTTATCTGCAAATACTTCAACATAACTTTTGTTGTTGTTTTATGAGTTGCAGTGTGACTTTCCACTAATAGGTTGTGTGTAGATTAATGTAATATCAATAAGCAGTACCTTTTGCAAACTTAAATTTGTTGTTATGCTTTTTGTTTAATAAAAAGAATATAAAAGTAAAGTAACAGAAAAATTGATATAGAATATGGAGACTGGAAGAGGAAAACATCACAAAACAGTGTTTGGTGGCACAAGGAAAAATTAAGGTGAGGGAAACTTGGATATATAAAATCCAAAATATATTACAAGAAGTGGATAAGGGATTAATATGGCATGAGGGGGGAAAGAATGGGAAAGGAATTTTGAAAAGAGATAAAAACAAGAATTGAGGATATTAAAAAACAGGAAATATGGGCTAGTTTTAATGAAAAAAAATATCTGAAAAAAAATTATTGGGGAAGAGAAAAATACTGCTGCTAGCTGGAGAGATGGCTAGTCAGAGCTGATAACGTCCAAATGTTCACTATTAATATTCTCTTTTTGTTAGCACAAAGAGATGGCCCGACTCTTAAGTATTTGAATAGATGGTGATATATATGCAGTGTGTACTTTTTTACTTGGAAGATAAAGCCCTCTCCTAGCCATCTCTCCAGCTCCCAGCAACATATTGAAACCTGTGATAGACAGGGAGGCATAGTTTAGAACAGGAGTGACGTGTTTAAGTGGGATAAAGGGGAAATCCCTAATGTGCAAAGAGTGAGATAGTATTTGGCATTGAATTTTAGAATGTAAGCACACCAAGTTTCGGACGGAACAGTTCCTTTTACGAAAGTGGGAAAACTTACCAAGTGAAATAAGAGGCAGAAGAATTTAAATCTAAAATCAGACGAAAATATAAAAAAATTGGAAAATACGTCGAGAAGGTAAGATAAAATGGTTATGGAAGGTGGGCAAGATAAATGGTATTAACAATGTTGACAATTACACTATCTAGGAATGAGTAAACATCCTCATTACATAATCAATCTTGTGTTAAATGTAATGGGAAAGGAAGGAATGCAACACCAAAAACTGAGAATGATTAAGTGGAAAGTTTAAATTTTTTAATAGTAGTAAATTTACATGTATTGAGAATATGAAAAAGTAAATAGTTTACCTTGATTTTAACATGTTTATTTGTATGTGAAAACTGCATGAAATTGCTTCTATTTATATGTTAAAATATTATATCTGCATGTAAAGTAGAATTTGGAAGAAATAAATAAAAATATATTTATATAGCTTATAGTACATCATAATTTGTTTTTAAAAACCATTAGCAAAGAAGTAGTGTTTAATAAAAAAATATTTTCCTTCTAAACTTGCAATATTGCCAAAATACCGTATCTATTTGTAAAGAAAAAAATGAAAAAATGAAGCCCTTTTCTGACAATCCGCCCAGACATCTTTCCCGCTACATCTGAGATAAAGAGAACCTTTGGTCACGCTATTCATACCAAAGTTTTCAGCAAAAGCTTTCTGTTTGCGGAAATGCGATGAACGCATGAATGAGTGAATAGCTGTGGATGAATGGATGAGATCTCTCGAGACGTGAAGGAAGATGGACTGAGTAAAAACAGCAGCGTCGAGGTCACGCTTGCGCCTTGCATACCCCTCTGGATATCGCCCACATCAAGTTATCATTTTACCTCGACTTTCCAAAACCCGCTCGACGTTTTAAACCAACAGTTTCATGGCACTGTCTTCTCCGGCTTTGCGTCATTTGGGATATCCTTATAATTAAAATAAAAACAGCAGTAAGGATAACAAATGCCCGTACGTGAAATTGTCTCGCGGAGGGGGAGGCTGCGCGCGCAACTTAAACATATATATGCAACAGTATGCCCGTCTCTGTCACTCTTTCCCTCCAATATCTCGCAGCTTCGGGTAGTTGGTCGCCTATAGGCGCCATGTTTTGCTGTGGCTGTGTGCCGTGACACACTTTTTTCATTATTGTCAGAAGAACCAGCCATTTTAGTGACATTGTTGCGTGTGATGTGTCAACTACAGGTTGTCTTTCCTGAACACCTACGGACACCGTTGAATTTTCTTTCGTCATTTTCTGTCGGATTAATTGCTTCGCTATTTATTTCCAATGAAGATGGAGCATAGGAAAATTGACGAGGAATTATCACAGCAACGAAACGCCTCCTTCGGTTTCGGGTCCGCGGTGACCCTCGCCCTTTACGGCAGCGTCTACTGAGGTCTCCAGCAATGAGGTCACAACGATGGAAAACATCGCCCACGCTTCCTTCCGAAATGGCAACTATAATTCCTAAATGATGTGAAATCGATGTGATTAGATATTGCATTTTATATTTAAAGAGTCGGCCTATGTTTCCTCTCCGCGGAGAAATATGACGTTTGAGGGACGTTAAGGCCTACCTTCGTTTAGTTCTGGTGCTAAAAGTGAGGCTTTGTTCTTTTACATCGAGTACATTGAGAGATGCGATAAATAAGGACAAGTAAAGATGAAGAAGTTTGCACATCAAGACGTGTCCTCAGCTAATGGGAACAACAAAACTGCCTTCATGGGACACAGCAAAGGTTTGTACTATTTATCAATATCTATATCTTAGTGCTTTCTTAAATGTGCCATAAAGAAGCTCTTATCGCGATTGTGTGCAAATATCAGCGGGCATGCGCACCTTTGCGTTCAAATCGCAGAAACCGGAAACACCTCTGATAATACCAAACATAATAGTATGTTAATATCATCAGATGAATGTCGCACAGGCGCAGTGGTGAATTAATTTTCAGTCCCCGTTTCAAGTGCCAAAAACCGGAAGCTGTTGCATAGATCGCTATGTCTGCAACATTTTTATGCCGCCGCCGCCGCCGCCGTTCCTAGTAAAGGGTTACCGCAACGCATGCGTTGTTGCATTTTTTACTGCTACACCTCCTTATATCATCTGGAAATTCTTTCACATATTATGGCGGCAGCTGGGATTATTTTAGTGATGTCATGACAATGTCAAAGACTAACTGACACCCTAATTTATTTTTGTAGGCGCTGCTCAGGATTTGGTTATATTTTCTTTTTTTAAACTAAATAACAGCTGAGCAGAACAGACAGCAACCGTCATAGATGTTAGCTCTTTTATATAAGAAGAAAAATGTGTAATTACATTTTGTCCATCAAATATCAGGAATTGTTGCTAAAAGAGCCTTTTTTAATAACCACAGAAATATAAAAAGTGCTATCACTTATAATTATTAATGCAAAGTATTATAAACGGAAAATAAATCGTTGAAAACAGCAACTTTAATACTCACATTTTGATTGTCACTGCTTTAATTTAATCAGAATCATATTTCACTTTTATAACGAATTTCCTGCACTATCTAATTCCTTGTACCATGTATTAAAATTTTACTAAAATATTCAAATATTAATGATTTAAAAAACCTCTGTTTCATTTTTTATCAACGCTTACGGATATCATAGTCTAGGGTGCTTAGAATAGCATATTATGATATTATGCAAAGCCGTTATATTTTATTGCATAAGTAAATATTTAACCAAAATTTTAATCAATGCAATAATTTTAATGTTTTGTTTATTTTCGCTTTGATTGCATTGGTCTTCTTCCAACGTTTGTAGATTAGACGTGATGTCTATAGTCATGAATGCAATGAAACGAAATGAATTATTGATGGCGAAAATGATTTTGGAGTCCTTGACATCTTAAAGATATCTGGTATCCTTCTTAGTGCAACGAAAAACTTAGACATAATTTACCAAGACAGCTTGACTTGATGGGAATCGAACCTAGGATCTCCGTATCAGTGGTCACAAACACTATCATTAAAATACGAAGGCGGTCAAGCAATAATTATGTAACGTTATACATGAGTTTCACACACCATTTTTACAAAAGTAAATTAATAAAAATAAAATTAATATCTATTTTCTAGCTCTGAAACTCTCTTTTATTGTAATAAGACGCTATTGTTTCGTTTGTCTATTTGTTATTGCTGTTAATGAAGATGGATTTTCCGCAAGAATATTTAGTTCAAGTTGAACTGTCATTAATAAGTGAAAATCTTATGACTTTTGCTAAAGGAGTAAAACAGATTTATTACTTAAAGAGTGCTTAAATTCTAAGAATATTTCAGAAGTTCAGGAGTTTAACTATTTTATTACTTCTGTAACTAGCAGCATTAGTAGGAGTACAGTGTCATAAAAGTCTATCTACACATCATAAATATATTTTATGCCAGGGTCCTCGACCGTACACACAATTAGAAAGACAAACGAATAAAAAAATAATAAAACAACAATAAAAATGAATAAAATAATAATTTAAAAATTAGAATAAATATGAGTAAAACATATTTATATTGTTTACAATTATACTGGTTAATGCGTTCTAACCCGAAAATAAATTGCTTCTAGATTGGCGCACTTTGGCTAGAAAAATTCCCATATTCAACCAATTAATGTGATCCATAAACAGGTCTCAGCATGCGAATCGAGCAGCCTTAAAACATTTTCTGGAAACAGCGTTTTTCTCAGGTGTTCCCAGCAGGTACGTTCGGCCAGAATATGTACCATCCACAAAATGGGAAGATTCCCTTACCAGATCTATCCGTTATTTTTTAGCCTTCCGAATTCAGATATAAATCAGGCCATTCCTGATCTTGCCTTTCTCCCTAGAACGAGCATATATACCTCTTAACCCTAGTTTAATTCAATTTCATTCAATAGGCTCAAGGAGACTTTCGTTTTACATTCTGCCACGATTTCTTGTCTGTTGATATCCTCTTGCTTTGTCCTAATCTTCTTCCATGCATTTATATTATTTTCATTATCCTTGCCATAGTGAACCCAAGCCAATTCCTCTGAGTCCTTTTTCCACCTCTGCAGCCAAAAATTTGGTGTTGTATTTTGTATCTGTGTCTAAAGCAAGTAGCGCTAAGTGTGGACTGGTATTAATTCTGTAACTATGCATTCAGTTATACATAAATGCTTTCCTTAATATCATCGTAACATAATATTCAATTGATGATAATATTTTAGCAGTGAAAAAAATGTAATGATGTAACGTAATCGTTAATATGATAATTTTATACAGCAAGAGTGACCAACAAAGACTTTTTATAATATTGGTATACAAAAAAGTTTATCCATTCAATTTAAGCTCTTGTCGAAACGCTTCAAAGTTTATTATGCAGCCTGAAGGTTAAATGCACACAAATGTTAAGGGAATCAAACACTAATTACAGGTTTCAATTACTGATAATTTAAAAATAGTTCAAAAAGTAGGAGCAATATTTATCATGAATATACTCATTTTTATGCTTTTATACTAATTTTTATGTTCAAAGATATTTCAGAAAACTTAAATTTTAAAACAATACGCCAATGAAAATCGCGTGTAAAAGATTTGGCATTTTGGAAAATACCATCGTAATTTTTAGATCGACAATTTAGTTTTGGATGTTCTTGTTTGAGCATTAAACGAGCTTATTGTAACTGAATATGACACAAATGCACAACCTTTTAATAAAGTATGAAATCGTTACTTGTTTTAAAATAAATACTTGTAATAATACAAGTTATTATTTAAGAGCACAGAGAAATAAATGTATGCCCATGTATTTCGGAGTGTCTAATTGCACTTATTATTCATTAACAAACATCAGAATAAATTTGTTTCTTTCACATTTGTAAATATGATTCAGATTAAATTTTCAAATTTTCCTTTCTTGGGAAGCTATCTACCATTAAAATTATATTGCACAAATAAATAATGCATTATTGTTATTATTCTTAGTATTCCGTGGTTTCAACTTTTCATTGCTTACGAGCTGATGAAAATTTATCAATTACTTACTGTAAGTGCAGGGATTCCAGAAGAATCTCTGTTATCAGGAACAATTTAAAATATTGTTATTCTTTAGCAAATAAAGCAAGTTGCATAGTGCTGGCTCTGCTCAGGGCGGGCTTAGAGGTAATTTGGTATTTCTCACTTTGGTGAATGAATTTATATCGCTTTAGTACTATGCATGACAGCTGCTTTTCTGCAAATCTGCGGTCTTAATATAAAAAATTACAAGCATTATCACAAGAGGGTCTCACTACATTCTGAGTTTACCTGGAAAGCTCTGACCCTCGAGTGATATTTATTAGGACTATTTCACGAATAAAATAAGAATATAAATATAATTTCCGTAAACTTGCTTTACAATATTGTAATAACTAGATATTTGTTTTATGAATACTTAACCTTTTCTAGCCATCTAGCACCAGGCGATTGTCGATTGTCAGTAATGTCAATAGAGAAGGGCCAAATGCGGGTTTGGGACTATTTCGTGAATAGAATAAGAATAAAAGGCCATATATATTTGAAATTCGCGCAAGGATTATTAACAATTGTATAAAATGTTATACTTATGAATATCCATCTATTCAGAAACCCTGGGAATTAAACAGAAGAAAGTTGACTGTCACAGTCGCTACCGTTAGGTTTACTTATACCAACTGAGGAAAAAAAACAGAGAAAACGTTTTACCATTCTAAATAATGTATTGATTAAGATTTACGGCTGCTTAGCCAGATATTGTTACATAATTTACAAAATTATTTCCAACTGTTTGCCTGAATACGCAAAAAACAATTTCTTGAATTAATATAATGTACAATTACTGAAAACACAGAAAAGTGGTCAGTTTTGTGTGCTCAGGAATTATACAGTGGAGGTTTAGAGTTGGCTACACTGACCACAAGGCAAATGCGCATTGCGTAATAAAACAGATTTGACAATTAGTTTTAGACAATTTAACTCCGATATCCGGCTGTAATTGGTTAAAATTCAAAATTTTGTTTCGTTTCATTGGTCAATTTTAAGATGACGTCACATGAGTGCAATAATTAAAAAAAAAGTTCGTTAACGAATTTCAGCAACACATAAGTTTGCTTGCATGTAATAAAAAGCACAGTTTCCCAAATGCACACGAATCCTGTAAGTTGTAAACGATTTGTCTGGATATATATTGACTCCAAGAAGAATTAGGCATTATAATAGTGATGAAATCTGATTGTATAATACAAGACAACGGTGTCAATTTTTGAAGCAGAAACATTTAATAATGTCTCTTTTAAAAGCACACAAAATCATTATACACTTTGGATATCTGAAAATGTTAATAAATTTTAAATATATGTGTGTTTTGGAAGGTTGTTGTGATTTTGTTACCAACTTTTATTTATTAAATTTCCTTAGTTATCATTTTTCATGATGTTTTTTTTTCTGTTGCTTTAATTTATCCTAAACAGTTATTTTATTTAGAAGTGTACCCTAGTGGCTTCCAACTAAACCAACTTTTTCAGAATTTAAATGTACTGGAGCTTTTGAAATTTAAATTATATTTTAATTATTATAAGTAGTGTTGTTATTATAATTATTAGTATTACTATAACTAAGTATAATTTATTTTTCTACTTCAAGATTAATATTTGTATAAAACCAACTCAATTTAAAATACGTGATAACTAAGCTATGAAGATAATATTATTTTATTAGTATTTTCTCTACGTTGTAGAATGTTCTATAAGTTCACACATTTTGTTTTTTTTTTTTTTCCCCTTGAGAAATGAAACAATTTGTCTAAGGCAGGCACATAGTTTTTTTCCTGTGGTACAGGAAATAAATTAGTTTGCCAACGACCAAATTTAGTGACATATATTACTCAATTCAATTCGCAGTCTGTATTTGTTCATTGCAGGAAATATTATTGGATATCATGGGATTTGAGTAGTTGTCATTTTGAGTCTGTCTATCTCTCAGACACAACTGCTTGTGAAACAGCTGTTGCAGGTGCTTCTTTGGAGATGAAGGACACTACAGAGCAATTCAAGTGGTGTCTTCTAAAAACAGCATGCATTTCTTGAAACTGGCTTATTTTGATTACCGCAAAAGCTAAATCAACCTTATGTCTTATATTTGCTAACAGTTCATTGATTCTAATAATAAAGGGTTATATCATGATACATTTCTTTTAGTAGAGAGAAGTTTGTTTGTATTATTTGGGATTCATTTGTTTGATAAAGCTCTTAAGCATAATTAGCTGTTGATAAAATATCCAAATAATTACGTTAGTTTTCAGCGTTTAAGGATAGTTAACATACTTTGTTGAAATAGTTCTTTCATAGTCAGTGCTTGTGGTCAGTAGCTGTATACTTAGCCCGTAGTGGAAATTATCGGCAATATATTTCAATATATGCATCTGATTCTCAAATAAAGTCTACATATACGAGGGTAGGTCTATGAGTTTCCGGCCTAACCATTGTCTAAGTATGATAAAGACAAAAACTATATTTCACTTTTCGATATAGTTACCCTTTATTGCAATACACTTCTCAATCTTTCAATTAACATTTCAATACCCAACCCTCCAAAAATAGTCAGAAATCTTGTTTGCAAAATGGGCATAAACAGCATCCATTACTTCTTCGTCACATTTAAAAATCCTTCCTGAAGGTCCATCTTGAGTTTTGAGAAAAGGAAAGTCACTAGGAGCTCGATCTGAGCTGTAGGGTGGATGGTCGATCTCCTTGAACCAACATTTCTTCACAGCTTCCTTTGCAACAAGAGCTGTGTGCATAGGCGCGTTGTCGTGAAGAAGGCGCATACCACCACTCAACTTTCCTCATCTTTTCATATTGATGGAAGCACGTGGTCTCTGTAGTAGAACAGTATATTACTCCCCATTTACTGTGGAGTTCCTCTTCTTGAAATCAATGAAGAATGAATACTCTTCAAAGTGGCAAAAAATTATGGCCATGATCATCTTTGTTGACTGAGTGACCTTGGCCTTTAGAGGCGGTGCTTCGCCAGGTTTACGTACTCCATTGATTCTCTTTTGGACAAGGGATCATAGTAGAGGACCATAGTTTCTCTCCTGTAATAATGGTTTGCAGAACTTCTGTCTCGTTGCCACGACAGAGCTCCAAAAATGCCTGACAACGAATGACTCGTTGCTGCTTTTGGACTGAGGAAAGAAGTCTAGGCATTAACCTTATTCATGTTTAAATGTTCATAAATAATTTGAAGGACTGTTGTTGTAGAAAGGCTCAACTTTATTGCTATTTCTGTAACTTTGAGCCGCCGGTCTTCCATTATTTCTCTTTCCACAAGAGCGATGTTTTCAGGAGTGAGTACCTCCATGGGCCGACCTGCACGCTCTTCGTCTTCATTGCTTTCTGACCCGTTCGAAAAAGTTTGGCTCATTCTTTTACGGTAGAATATGAGGGGGATGCTTTCCCATATACACCGTCCAATCGCTGTTTTAATTTCATTTGGAATGTTTTTCTTTTGTGAAAAACTTAATACTAGGTCGATACTCCATTTTGAACATGTCACAATCTTCTACACATAGCCTTCTTTATGCAACTATATCTGAACAACTGAACACAGCGGATCGGAAATTACAGCTGCAATTATTTACTTAACAGATAAGGTATGACACCAGATAAAACTTTTGTGAAGACGATAATCCTTATCGGCGAGGCCGCAAACTTATGGACTTACCCTCGTATCTCACTATTTCATTATAGTTTACTTCTTTATTTTTGCCAAGAAAACAACAATTTTTGAACAACGAAAGTAGATCACTTCTCTCCTTTATTTAGTCTTCAGTATGAGTTGGTCGGAATTGGAGATGTAGCTCAAGATCACGAAATGTGGATACTTTTGTGCGGGTACTCTTCACCATGGGGCACAGTCTCGTTGCAGATGTAAAATTGGGATAATTAACTGTATATTTTGTTTTGGGTGTGAACCCTTTAATGTTAGTTAAGCAGAAATAGCAATTAGTTCCCAGTAATCAAAAGAACTGCAAATGACATATGACGTGAACCATTTTCCATCCAGTGAGAAGCGTAATGCACGATACACAGCACATATTTGGGGCCCAGCCTTTGTCGTAATCATCAGATATATATAAATTAACAGTAATAATAAAAGTAGATAAGGATAAAACACTTAGATAAAGTCACACTTGAAATTGCTATATTTCGAACTACTGGAGTTCTTCAATGGCAAGAAGTTATTATTTTTTATTTTTGGTGTATATATATATTATACCAAAAATAAAATTTACAGCACTTTTTCACAAGAGGTGTGAAATGTCGCCCCTGAGACTTGAAAATTAGTTCACTACTAATGTAGCACATATTGTTTGGGTGATTTAAACACTTTCTTGGCATAATGAAAATAATACATTACAAGAAAAAACAATAATACAGCATAAAACACTAATGTGTTGACTGCTCACAATAATTTCAATACTGGCTGTCTGATTAATTTAATAACGCAATACTTAAGCGTGAGAGAACGTGTTTGAACGGAGATAGAACGACTTTCAACATGAATCAGTCTGCAGTGTTATAGACCTATTCTGAACAAAAGTGCGTATTCTATAATCTATAAAAGTATAACCAAGAACACCTAATATACAGAATTACATTATACAAATGTATGCCTGGTGGCAAAATTCTCATTAATTATTTGAATTCAGAATAAAACATTTCACTGGAGTCAGTATTTAATTTTCTTATGAAAAATTACACATAATAATTTTTAAATTACACACCTAATAAACTTTCAGATATAAAATTATAATAAATATATTAATTATATAACTTACATTCCGTTTTATTTTTTTCTGTATGTAGTAATATGTCAACTGAATGTAGCATTATATTTGTTTTATAAATTAAATTCTATACTATGTGGGTGATATATTTTTTTACTAATATTCTTAATAATGCACGAGAGCTGTCTTAAAAGTTCTAGTGTAACAATGAAAGAACGAACTTTTAATCTGAACATTATTTTTACTTTCCTCTGCAGATACAGAAAGATGCAACATTATTTTTTTGTTCAGTTCCGTATAACGTAAGAAATGGTTTCATCAATAGTTCTCCTCTAAATAAAATTCAGATTTGATTTTAAAATTGCTTGAATGACAGTTGTTATGGTGAAAGCATCGTACATCGCCTGCTGTAGGTGAAATTGACTAGAGTGAAGCATTCAGCCTTACTCCGATGCCAAAACAGGTGCTGATAATGTAAGCGCGATATTTTTGACATTGAAACAATGGCAATGATATTCAGAGCTGATAACCATAGAAAATAAATATATAACTTTAAATATTTTATATAATTAATGTCAGAATAATTTTTAAATGTTAGCATGTGTAGGGTCCAATAAGAACTATTTCATATTTTATGTTTCAAAATATAAACTTTTATATTTCAAACAAGTCTTAATGTTTGTTCATAATTTCAAATTTTATATTTTTAAATTTATTTAAAGTGAGCTTCTACAGATTTAAGTGCTTTTTCAATGTTTTATTTTACATTCTTCAGTCAATTAACCAATATCTGTTAAAACCCTAATGGTGTAAGTTCTTTCAGTTTTGGTTAATTTATTATAGTCTTCCTATTCTTCTCTGTATTGTTGATACTCATCTGCAAAGAAACCCCTTCTTTCTCCTTTAAGTCGTTCTATGAATTTTGGAGATATCACATCTCAGTTTTGATTTTATTAAATGTCACCACAGAGCCGTAACATTGTGTAATTTTATTGTAAGTTAAATTTTCTCAAACGTACATACAAGATTTTTAAAAATAATCAGAAAAATGTTCAACTTTGTTTCCTAAAGTTGTGAGAAAAATATAGCTCTATATAGGAAGAAAGTTTAACAAAAGTCGCAGCTATTCTGCAGGTTCTATCCCGGCCAGGGTCGATAGATTTTTTCGGACGTAAATCTAAGTATGTGTTCTTTCGGAAGGGAAGTAAAGCCGTGGGCCCCATGTCGTAGATTTACGGCACGTAAAAGAACCTCAAACCTGAAATAAGAAGCCTCTGAGAAAAATTTATCGGCCGTTTCACGCCCTGAATTGAATGGGACGTTGAGACCTGAGATTGTAAAGGACATCCATAAATAAATCAAATAACTACATCATTATGAAATTCGTTAATATACACACTACAGTAAAGATGTTTGATTCATATTTCGCTTTCTAAGCTATTTTGTTTAACACGGCCAATCTTCATTAAGATGATTAAAGGAGAGTGCATTTATTTTTTGATTGAATAAATATACGTACACCAAAGAAAGCTGTTGTAATTGAAAATATTTGCATATCACTGATGTGCAAATATATGCCACAGAACCACGTGATCATGAGCTAGATAATCAATAAAATTTCCAAAAAAAAATTATTTCGATGATGTATAAGTAATAAAAGCTGCTTAATTGGTAGAAGTTATACCAAGAGGTGGCATTGAAAGCAGGTATGTAAAAAAAAGGCATCATTACTTGGGGACAAGGGCAAAGTCTATTCCTGCGAACATTAAGCTACAAAATGTAGCAGATATAATTTGCCACACTGTGTGATATAAGCGCAGATTTTTGTTATTAAATATTTTCACTGAAAGACGAAAGAAAACATGGAGAAAAAACTTGTACTTTACTGTCAAAACAGAGTAATGTATGGGTAAAATTAGTATACAAAAATGAATGTACATTACATCTATGAAATTCTTCAATTTGAACACGCCAATACTTTGTTAAAAATGCCATTTTTTACATATTTTTATTCTATGAATTTCATATTTGGCCAAATTTTTCTTCATATTTTCCGCTGTCTATTGATAACATATTTGTAACGCATCTGCCACGCTTATTTAACGTAATTATTCAGCGGTATTTACTGATGCTTGAAACACCCCATTTTGCCAAGCGTTTGTTTAACTGAGTACTTCGATTTTTTGTATTACAAACTAAACGAACCGTAGCGTCATATAAAATTTTACCTATAAACGGTGTATATTTATGAAAAGAAAGCAATAATACACACGATAAAAATAAAAATAGGTCTTCATTCTGCGTAATAACCATTAAAATTCGTACAAGAACTTTATGACAGGACAAGTTTTATTCATTAGCCCAGAACGACGCAAATGAGCGTCATATTTAATGACATGAAAAGCGATAAGAGATTTACATTTTAATGTGATAAAATTAAAAATAATAAGTACTTATTTAGACTATGTAGAACCGAGGACTGATTTAACAGCAAAAATATTTCATGGAATAGAGACTTAACTAATAACAGCAGCGCCAAAAAGCATACGCAGCGTCCCCGTGATGGTTAGGCAACTACTTCTACTTCCCTGAGAGCAGGTTGCCCAGCGTTAGGAAATTGGTTATTTATTTATGCAGTGATGTGCACTAAAAATGGAAAATATGCAGACAAAAAGACACTTAAGGGATACTGGGAGTGAGTTTATTGCCAAAATCGGTCAAAAATCGAAAATCGTTTTTTGTTGCAAAAGGTTCCCTTAACCTTTGGAAGTCCACAGAGGGTGAACATTTGCATGCCCACTCCCTTTGGGCTCTACAGCCATTCAAAGAGCACAGAGTATTCTTTTAATAATATGTTTCCCGGCATACGTTTTTATAAATCAATATTTTTTTCTCAAAACTTCTTTTTCACACATTCAGTGTTCCATGCGTCACAGTTCTTGTTTAAATTCAATTCAATTAAATTTTATCAGGATCCATTTTATAGGAAAAAAAATATGCTAAGTTTAATAATAATTAAAAGAAATATTTTAATGGAAAACGTATTTATTTTAAAGATTAAATTGTCTCATAGATTTTTAAAAAATTATCACAGTTCACACACCAAATTTATTTAAAATATCTTTCTATATAATTTTTGAATGTGGTTCAAAGCTCCAATTGCAAAAATGCCAACCATTTTTCTGACGTCATGAGCCGCGTGGGACATTTTGATAATGCGTCATATTTGCACAATAAAATTAATGAAATAATTTATAGGTCGAAAAACATTTATCAAATTTAAATGGAATTTGATACACATAAATAACTTAATAACATTGAAATCACAGTAAAAGATTCAAAACACTCACACAAAAAAGTGGAACTTTGAAATTCACTCCCAGTGTGACCTTAAAAAAAAGTTGCAAACTAGGCGCTTTTATAGACTTTTAAACTAAAACAGAATAATTTATTTAGGCAATGAAAAAGTATATAATTAATTAATAAAAGCTATGACAATATACGTAGAAAACATAACAATCTTACAGAAATAGCAGCATATGACTAAAACAGTTCCAAATTCTCTGTAGCAAATCCTAATCTTCTGTCACTTAAAATGTTTATGTATCTAGCAAATGACATTGTATATCACAGTTATATACAGGCAAATACTTTACAGACAATTCAGAAGGCTCGAAATCAGTTAGTACTTGCCATATTAATTGAGCCTACCTGTCCCAACCCACATTGCTTTGCAATATTTTCTCAAACTTTTCTGTAAGTTAAATACTTTTGAAGTTCTTCAATGATTGTTACTGCATCACAAAAAGACAAACTCCTCTGTTCCAATCTAATTAAAATCTCCGGAGCTTCACTAAAATAAGCTGCATTATATAATGTTTTGTATATGCATTGTTATGTTCTTGAGTTTTTTTTTTAAAGTAGCATTTTCCTCACTTTTTATACAAAAATAAATTATGCAGTTTTTCAATTTAAACATTGATTTTCAATATTATTTAAATTCAATTGCTTCAAAATTATTTCTGTTAATAATAAAATAAATAAAACTAACACCAAAGTACTTCTAAGAGGAAACTTTACAACACGGCTGACAGAATAAGATAAATCCTTGGCATTGTTGTGTAAAATATCCATTTTTATATAAAATATATTTACTAACTTTGCTTTTGACACATTAAAGACGAAATTAATAGTGAATGCCCAACTTAATAACAGTGTGAATGAAAAACTCATCTCCAAATACTCCATTCGAGCAAACTAAACTGTATTTATATTTAATTTCCTGTTAGGGCAATTAAAGCTAAAATATTATCAAATAATTGGAATGCAGCAGTGAAAATATAGTAGTTGACATAGCTGAGTTTCTTTTATATAAAATACAGATAATACTGTCACTGATATGAAACAGTTGTTATAGATAATGTGCATGCTGTGGAAGCTAAATTACATTTAAAATTTATAAATGACCAACTATTTAAATTAGGTAATTATAGGTCCATATTTCTAGAATAGACGCCTGTCGTCAAAATAAATAGTAATAGAACTATGAGGGCTACCCAATAATGTACAGGTGATACTGTTTCATTATTGTCACTTTCGGTTCCCACCTGCGAAAGCTGTACAAGTTGAAACATATTCAGTTCCAATTACAGCAAAATGAAAGTGGCACAAAACTAACAAGTGTGCTTTCGTCTCATCAGCTCAGGACTATGTAACGTAACAGAGGACCTATGGAGAGTTGGGTTTCCCTTTAACAAAGCTCAAAGTTGATTTAAAATGTTTAAAGAGAGGAAGCAATCAATTACAAAGGAAGATTGACCCGGCGCTCAAATTTGTGCTCTAACGGAAGAAAACATTAAATCAGATGCTATCAATATCGTGGAATTACATTAAGAACACTTACAGATGGGTGCCACCCACGTGACTTACTTTCGCGTGCAGTTGAAGATGATGTTAAAGAAAGGGGCGGAGTTTCTTTGAAAGGTAATCACTGCTGTTGAATTTGGCTGTATCATTTCGATTCTGTGAACAAACAGCAAAGCTTTGTGTGGAAATCTCCACCATTACCAAAAAAAAAAAAAAAAAAAGCACGCACGCACGCACACACACACTCTTGTTGGGAAAATTCTGGTCCTCTCATTTTTGGATATTCAAGGAATGGGCTACCAGCATTTTGTACCTGCATACCAACTGTAACTGGGCAATACTACAGAGATATCCTGAAAACTCTGCAAGGTCCTATCACACACCTTTCCGTGCAACATGTTGGATGCTACACCACAATAATGCAAGGCTGCACATCGCAAATGTTGTTGCTGAATATCTCACAAAATCAATACTATGTGTACTCCTAACCCTCTCTATAATCCAGGTTTAGCCCCCTGTGACAATTACACTTTTCCCCAAATTGAAGAAACGCCTTCGTGGGAGGCATTTCCCATTACTGGAAGAAGTGATGAAGGCTGCGGAGGCGATTTTGAAGGACCGTCCAAAAATGTTTTCTGACAGGTCTTTGAAGATTGGCAGAAACGCTGGAACGGGCATTGCATTCATCGGGGACTACTTTGAGAAAGATTATCAAAATTATGAGGATGATTAAAAGTATGTTTTGAAATTAAATTATAATAATTGTTTATTGATGTCATGTATAAAATAAATGTACCGGGATTTTTAATCACTTCATTGATTTTCTAACAGTTAACACTGTTGTTTTGCATACAGCTTCTGTGTTTTACAATCCCACCTAACAGATTCATAAACTCTATGCTCGAAAATGCCATAGTAAATTACAAGAACACATTTTTAATCGCAAGTGCTTAAAATTTCTCTAAGAGCCTACTAATTTGATTCATTACAAGAAAAAACTCTTTCTTAAAACCTTCCTACGTTTTTTTTCAATTGTGTTTAACGCCCGTTGTTACTGCTGAGGCACCACAGGCGGTGGATACTGATGATACATGAGATGAAATGATAAATTGGGAAAGGATTTTATTTTAAAGGAAGGAAATATTCCAGGCCTAAATTTAGGATACCTCCACGGCATTAGTCATTTATGAAGACTGGGGAAAACCTGGAAAAGGTGCCAGTCAGGGAAAAGGGTCCTGGTGAAATTCGAACCCCAGACCTTCCGCTCACGATACCGCGCCTTAGCGAGCTCGACCACCCGTGGCGTTTTTTATAAATCAATTGCTATCCATTAAAATTTATGAACATATTTTTAAAAAATTGGAATATCATATCTTGATAATTTATGTGCAAAAATAAATATTAGAGGAAATAGTGTGTTACCTACTTTTTAACTGTGATACGAAACATTTGAACATTTTAGGGCATTCTGTAAATTGAGCAACCATTGATTAAAATATTTCTTAAATACACTCATCTACATGTTACTAATGTAAAATGAATATTTTAAAACATTTAAGCTTATTTATTACTATAAAAAGAAAGACTTAGAAGGTTATATTAATGAATAGTATTTCAAATACTTCTAAGAGCTAGTATTATTTTTATAACATTAGTACAAATATTAGTTACTGCATTTCAAGATAAAAAGAGGCTTAGATATTATTTAAAATTATAATATTTTATATCTCAAAGGCAAAACGAAATGGTAAAATAAAATGAATATGCTAATATCTACTGATTGAATTTACAAGAAAGAAAGATCGAACGAACAAAGAAAAAAATTAGTGAAAAGGAATTAAGGTAAAGAAAGAGGCGCAATATTATGGAAAATAATTTTTTTTGCACCTTGTACAATAGGCTAATATGATCACTGGAAAGAATGAGCGCAATCAGGAGGTACTCTCCTAAAATGCTTTTTTTAACATTCCGCTAAGGCTGTATCGATTAATATATCGGAAAATAATTAACCATAACTGGAGCACCAAAGAAAAAAAAGGAAGCTCAGAATACGAAGCTAATAAGCTATCACGTGTGAAAAGCTAAAATGCAAGACCATTTGAAAGAAAAGGCTATAAGCAGATCTTCCAAAAATTGGTTGGAGTATTGAAGTGTTTAACAGACAGTAAGTCTGTTTAATCCCTTTTAGAACAGTCGTACAGGCCACTGGAAAATCTCGAGAAATACAACGATTCTTAATACCTTATCTGCAATATCAGGGCTTTTTTCAGGCTTTATTTTGACTTCTGTGAATTTAATATAAAGATAAATGTTACACTGTTTCTCAATATAGCACATATAACACTATACCCAATGGTATATGACGTTTTCAAAACCTTCTTGTGGTACTCTCGTATAGAATTAAATAAAAATATTTTTTTCAAGGAAAACTATCACAGTACAATTTTTTAATCTGAACTTAATTTTTACAAATCACATTTTAAGTGGGCTTTATCATAACAAACACATTCGGTAAACGGCTGCAATAAAATATGATCAATATCCCTAATTTCACTGCATGATGGTTTGTGGCCTGTCGCAGTACACTTTACTTTCCAAGTATCCCTATAAAAATATTTTCCAGCCGTCAGATTTGGCTGGTTAGGCAAAATCAGCAAATCGAGAAATTATGCGTCCAGGAAATGGGATTCACAGAGTGTTCATTGTTTCACGAGCGGTGTGAGCTGTGGCACCATCCTGCTAGAATAAAAACTCAGTTTCATTATCATCCATCTGAAAGTCCAGTTTTTTCAGCATTTCTGGCACATTAAATTCTGCCCTAAATCTTCTCTCAACGTAGGAGATTGACTTAGATTCAATAACTCATCTAACAACGGTTACAAGTTTTCCAATTATCCATACTGTTGATTACTAAACGGACAGAATAAATTGAATGCTAGGAAAGTTACATAGCTGTCAATACCACAATTGTTACTCAAAATCGCTAGAAATGGCAACGTTCTGAAAATGATCATATTCCATTGGATCACTTGCGATTTTTTTTTAAAAAAAAGTTCAGATTAAATTTCATTTAATTCTATATGAGCGTCCCACAGAAGGCTCTGAAAACCGTCATATTCCATTGGGTCACCCTGAAAAAATGTTTTTGAACAGAACTTCTCATTTAGCTCATATTAATCTTAACTTTTTGGAATAAAAAGGAATGAGAATGAGTAAGATATGTTGTCAAAATATCATGATCATTATTTATTGAACAGCTCTTGTAAATATAGAGAATGATCGCAGCTTTGTTTCATTCCTTAGTTACAGTATTTTTTGTGTGTAAATAATTTTAATTACTGCATCGTGTCATGTCAGAAGTATTCTGCGAAAGCGATGCGACACATATCATTTCAAACATTGCATGCGCACCTATTTATGACAAAAGAGTCTATTGTCTCGAGCTTTGAAATGTAAAGGAACAGTCCATGATTTTACTACAGGGTTCTCGTTTGGACGCGTGGCCGGCTTAATGGAGATTTGCTTGGCACCAGGAAGCATGCTGTTTGCCGGTGTAGTCGAATATTCATAGCCCCTTAAATTCAAGCACATAGATTAGATTAGATTAGATATCTGGGGTTTAATGAAATTTAAAATACCTCAGTACGTCAGCATATAAGGCCTATTGTGCTATCTTTTCATTATTTCCGAAAATCTACTCCTCGAACAAGTTGCAATAATTTTGTTTTCAATGTTAGCCTCTGTTTTCAAGTATTCCCTGGTTATAAAGAGAGTAAATCTCTTTCTTACCAGGAATGGACATTCAAAAAGAGTGTGCGAGGCAGTTTCCTTAACTTGTTTACATTATATACAAATGAGTTCATCTTTATAGAGTCCCACTTTTCGTAGATGTTTCCTGAAGTGACCATGCTCAGTAATAAACGCAACTATTTTCCTTATTCCTCTTTTGTCCAGTTTGAGAAGAGATATGGAAATAGTATTGCTAGGACTTAGGACTAATTTCCTAGTTTGCTCAAGTACATATATTTTTCATTCAAATTATAACGACAATTTTTTGGTATGTTTATTTAAGGACGCTCTTTAACATCTCAGGTCATCAGCGTCCCATTCTATTCAGGGCGTGAAACGGCCGACAAATTTTGCTCAGAGGCCTCTTCTTTCAGGATTGAGGTTCTTTTACGTGCCGTAGATGTATGACACGGGACCCATGGCTTTACTTCCGTTCCGAAGGAAGCCATACTTAGGATTTTACGCCCGAAAAAATCCATCGATCCTGGCCGGATTCGAACTCGCGACCTTGGGTTCAGAAGGCAAGTATGGTTACCACTACACCACCAGGACCGACATAACGACAATAACCACATACCTTCGTCATAGAAGATGTTGAAAATGATGTACATCTCTCACACCTTTTAAGAAAATTTGCATTAACACTAATTAATACTTCTTCTGAAATTGCAATATTTTCTCTTTTTATAGGTTTAATAATTTTTTAAGCATTCATAATACGCCAAACACCATTTTTTTTTTTTTTTGTAATACAATGGCATTTCGTGTACAAGATCGGGTTTTCCGCACTCCAGTATCCATTATTTTATCGCTACATGGCAATGTAAATAAAACCATGTTTTGTCCGTAAAAAAATAAGTTAAAAACGGGTCAATAGAAATCATTCACATGTAATTCCTGAACTATAGTTATCTTATAGGGTTTTAATTTTATAAGTTAAGGCATTCCAATCCGAGGTTAACGAAATTCCTACTTCCTGTGCAAGCGTTCTCAGAGATTTCTTTGCACTTCGTTCTAACTTTTCTCCGATGTCATGGAGTTTTTCCTCTGTAGAAACAAAGCATTTTATTTTCGGTTTCTAATTAAGGAAGATCCCGTTTCCCTAAATATGTTCACAAGATTACGAACCATTTCTCTGTGAGGCGCACGAACAGCAGGGTATCTGTTTATAAATCGGCGTCTCACATCTCTACATGAGTTTGTTGTCACATAAGAATCATACATGAAGATTCTGTGTGCTAAAGTATACGCACTTTTTGACATTATAACGGCACTAACATACTATAACATTGAAACACGTGGTCTCATAACGTTTCAAATGCTGTACAGCACAAAGACTTCGCGTCAACAGATTAGCCGACATTCTGAGAGAAGGAAAAGTAGAAGGAGGAACAGAACCGGTTAGAAATAGCGTTGTGCTGGACAGGCAAATTCCCATTAAGCCGGCCACGCGTTTAAACCAGGGCTCTATATACAACAATTTTAATGAGACACTGAAGCCATAAAGTGCATTGTGCTGAAACCTACAGATGCATGGAGATTTTGTTTTTTCTAAATACGTTTTAAATGGTAGTAACGTAGGTAATTCATAAAAACAGGAATCATAGTAACTCGCTGTATGCAAATAAAGACGAAATAATTAAAAAGTTGAAATGAATACACATTACTATTGCTTTATTTCTAGGGTATTCTAGTTCAATATTAGAGACTACAATATTAAATTACTGAAAAATAGACTAAAATAATTTCCCTACACAAGAGAAAATGACATAGCAGTTTGTTACTACAGTTATGCCAACAGTTAAACATTTTCTACCATGAAGGCAAAGTTTCCTTATCATCAACCATACAGTACAGCTGATCCTGAACTCTGCCTAGCGTTCCGGTGTAAACAAGTTTATGGCACGCAGCCACAAACTCTTAACTCTCTCCCTCCGACATCATATACCGTAACTCGCGTCAGGCATATGTCAATATCTTGTTTCCGCAGAAATTGTCCCATCTCTTCGAATAATATATTTTCTATTATGGAATTCGGAAAGTGTTTTGTTCCACACTATATCTAATACCCTCTTTATATTTATGATTAACTTAATCCAACCTTTCCAATAAATATTTTAAAATATTTTTATACATCCATCGAGGAAAGATGATTTTACGGTGTTGAAATATTGACATTTTTTTTTTTTTTTGGAAAATGATGTAATGAAAATGTATGGGGAATTAATGAAAGCAAATAAGTGATGATTATAATAATAATAATAATAATAATAATAATAATAATAGCAGCGCCAACGTTCAATTTTTTTTTCGTCGGTCCTGGTGGTGTAGTGGCTACCATACTTGCTTCCTACACCCAAGATCCCGGGTTCGAACCCGGCCAGGACCGATGGATTTTTTTCGGGCGTAAAAATCGTAAGTATGGCTTCCCTCGGAAGGGAAGTAAAGCCGTGGGTCCCGTGTCGTAATTTATGGCACGAAAAAGAACCTCAAGCCTAAAAGAGATGCCTCTGAGCAAAATTAGTTGGCCGTTTCACGCCCTGAGTTGAATGGAACGCTGATGACCTGAGATGTTAAAGAGCGTCCATAAATAAATCAATTAAAAACAACCTTCAATTTGCATGACATCAGAAAGATATAGATATTCTGATTTAATTCATGGATATACTAATACAGAATTAATCTTTCATATTCACCCATATTTAATTCATATTATCTAAAACATACTTTAGAAATAATTACACTTTTAATGGTAATATTTCATTAAACACAAAAATAAGTGTTTTAATTCTTTGCTTCTCATAGGTTCAGTAGACTTTTTCAAACTTTTTACTAACTTGCTTTCTCGTCTGTTCGGGTGAAATTTTGTAATTAATCCACTTTTGTAATCATGCACTTCTAAATGAGATAGAGACTTGAAAATTTGCACATAAGTCAGAAATGTATGACAATACAAATAATATGGTAATTATCATGGTGCAATGGTTCCACGGTTCAAAAATGTGGTTCCACAGTTTTGAAAGTAAAACAGCGCAATATCAAACACGAAGGTTTTCAAAAAATATTAGATTAAATAGTAAGAACACATTTCTGTAGTTTCGTTAATAACGCATATAAATATAAAATGTATAATAATCTTTCTTTAAAAATAAGAACATTTGCTATGTTGACTGTATTATATTTATCAATACAATAAATAAATTATAGTCATCATTATTGGAATGAATATATATATATACATAGCTACCGCCATAGATGAACGAGGTCGTTGATCGCGGACTCATGAGCGGGAAGTCTGGTATTCGATTCCCGCCAGGACCATCCTCCCTGACAGTTTTTTTTCCCCAGATTTTCTTCAGTTCTCATAAATAGCAACTTCCGAGGAGGTACCCTAAACTTAGCCCTGGAACGTTTCCTTCCTTTAAAAAACCCTTCCCATTTTATCATTTCATCTGATGTATAATCAGTGTTCATCGTCTGTGTCGCCTCAGGAGTAAAAACGGGCGTTAAATATCCATATAGCTATTACAGTACCAATGGCCTGAGCGTAGCAATCGGAAGTAAGTAGAGGTTAATGTACATAGGCTCCCTAATTTTGCTGAATATGAAGTAGCACTCTCAAGTGTGGAATTTTCGATTGCGTAGCGTGCTGGTATTTCAACTACCTGTTTCATTATACAGCGTTTACGTGACTGGCACTGAAGCAGGCTGTATAAGACATTACAACAACGTGACACTTGATCCATTCCATTCACAGAGAACCTGTGATTGGCTAAAAATTGCAAAGCATTCCAGATCTAAGAAAGAAAAGTATTTTGCCTGATGGAGGTTATTTTATAAATGGATATTATCTCGTAAACCATGCGGATCGCCTATGTAGTTCTTCCTGTTCTTAGGCTGTTTTCCGAAAGAGATAACCTTTAACGGAATCTACTTTGTCTTGTGTGGCGCTATTTGGTTCAAGAATACGCAGATAAAGTGCGAAAAGTCGAGGTGTCGTTGTACTAACTACGTGACTCTTAAGAGCCACTTTTTATGTCTCCCTTCGTTTCTTCCGAAGTGCTGAGCCCCTGATTATAATTACTCAGTGCTCTTTAGGACTCTTGATTTCGTGATATCGATTGGAGGGTGTTTCGAGGGAGCAAAGAATAGCGGGGAAGTGTTTCTGGAATAATTGACCATCTTAATTATTTCGCAGTATAACAGTCAACTCCAAAATACGTGCCAAAACTCTTCGGAAGTTTAACCTGTCCTCCCCAAAGACGTGATTAAAGTTCTTCACCACAATGCGCAGCCAACCGTTTTGCACATCCGTGAAGAGGTCACTAAACTTTCCTTTCTCGCCCAATCTACAGCTGCATTGTTTTCATCTCTTCGGCTCTCTAATCCACGTGGGGTTTAATAATGGACGAGGAAGTCATTGCCTCTGTTTAAAAATGAGCGAGACTGACCTGCAAGTGGTACCGCCACATAGCGGAATAAACAGCTGTTTTAAATGCACTACATAAAAACGACAGCATCTAGAGGAACTCATTGGCGACAATAGAATATTTGCTAATAGCAAACCAGACACAAGGCATCATAATCGAAGGAATACAAAACAAAACTCGACAATTCCATTTTCATGGGTGAAAATACATACAAACATCGAAGGCAACGAATTAACTGATAAACGCCTTTAAAAAATAGGAGCAAATGAAAATCTTACTAGGGTACATACAATACACCTGTTCATTTACATGAAATTGGCACATATATAAATTGCGTTGTATTATAATGCAGGTGAAGATTTTCGCTAGAGAAACATAAACTGTAGAAAACTGGAACGGTATGTTTCATAAGATGGGTCAAATGTATACAAAGTGCAACAAAAATATAAATGTTCCTTGCATTTAGAGGGTGCAAACATGTTATATGAGCATGGGTCCTTGTTAGATCCTTTGTCTACAACTCCGCTTACATGCAAGCCAGAATGCCAGCATAGCCGGTTCTGTGGCAATAACCCCCCAACAGAGCACTTGTTTAATATGTAGTAGGTAAACATTCGCTTTTACCTCTGGTTAAACGGAAGGGGGCTGTTGTGACTACTCTAAGTCACAAGTTCCTAAGTTCACCGTTATTGTGGTCATTCTGTACCACGTAATCAGCTCGCTATGGTTCTCACTTCCTTACTTGACGCAGCACCGAGCACGTAGTGTCAGCTCAGTGTGTTTACGAACTCTGTTCCAGGTATAGTAATATTAGGTATTCAAATGTGGAGTTGACAGATTAGCCGAAGGTGTAGAAAGTCTTCGTGCTCATATTCTGCAAGGCTGCCTGAACAATACGAGATACTCCAGGAATACATCAGCGCATCAAGGAGTTCATACCACGGTTGGTTGATGGATATATTTGTGCTAATGGAGGATATTTTGAACATTTCATATAGTTTTCTGTTTCCCACAGTTCCGTTGTTGAATATTCTGCTATTTAGAGCTAACAATCCTTTGCTATTCTGCCGACATATTCTCCAATCAGAGATATTGTTATGCACACTTTCACAGTAGATATCTATTTAACTCATTTCAAAGTTGGCCCGAAAAACAACAGTAACGTGCAATATGATGTTCTGTAAACAGATGTGACTGACATACATTATGATAGTATCGCTACATGACATGTAAATCAACAATGAACAAATGAAGCCAAGATTATCGTATGATGTTCTGTCAACAAATGGTTTGGGAAAAATTTACTGAAATAAAGCTGGAGATATTGTGATAACTGAATGAAATATATATGAGAAACAATATCACAAAATTCCACAGTGTCATGAAATATCATTTTGCCTGAATCTAGAGGGTAAAGGTTCACCTTGCAGCAAGATAAGAATTTTAAAATTTGATCTGGACATTGCATTAGGTACATTGCAACTAAAGAAAAGCAGATGATGCTGAAATATATTGTTTGGATGGCCCACAGTCTTGACTCTTAACTCTATTAAAGTGTTAAGAGACAAAGTAGATAGAGATACCTAAGGAGTGAGTATACATCTAAAAAGTTTAAACGGTGTTTTGGCATGTTATCCAACAAGTATGGAAGGGTATATGCTTTGAATATCTACATCGACTTACAAACTAAATGCAGAACTTTCTATTCAGCTATTAAAGCTAAGGTTATTTTCCACCTAATAAAAATATTTCTAAGCTGATTTATAATTTTTTATGTTCTTAGAAAGATCAGAAAATCAGTCTCCACAGAACAGAAACAGAAATTATTACTAAAATGGCAGACAACGGTAAACTACAGAAAAGGTTAAGATAATTCTTCCCAGCATTTAAATCAAATATCTCGATAATATAATTATCACAGATCATTGAAAGACAAAATCCTATCCAAAATATTCCATTTAACTAGTAATAAAATGTGTTCCTGGAAAGAAGGAGAACATACAAGAGCACACGTTATGTACAAATATATGCTACTAGAACTCCAAAGAAAGAACTAAATGCGAGCTACAACTACTGGAGGTGCAAATGCAAACTTCTTGGCAAGATATTTACCTTATCAAAAAAGTTTCCAATTATTTATGCACAGTAACCAGATGTTAATAATGCAAGATACAATTGCCTGTACACAGTATACTTAGATCAAATATTCATACACTCACTGTAATCAACATTAATAACTACAAACTGTCACTGTAAATACTACATGCTACAGGGTGAGGTAAAATATATGCAAAGAAATTACAGGTAGAAATGTAGTAAAAAAAATTAATCATCTCTAGAATAGAAAAAAAATATATAGTCTCGGACCCTTCAGTGCGATGCTATAGGCGTTAACTCCAAAAGCTAATGTGTTTATGGACGATCAAAAGGAATGAAAATACAATAGCTTACAAACTAATAATGTATTACATAAAATATAGAACATTACTTCAGTGTACCACATAAAAGTAATCATTCATAAAACTATTGATTTCTAAAAACACTTTACCACTTCTGCCTTGTGCCTGCAATAAGATTGAGGCGTATACTGTTTATGACTGCAGATGTCCCATCACAACGTAGGTATGTTATTGATCCATTTAAATTACTATACCTCCATACTAAAGCGCCTAGAATATTAGTTCTCAATCTCAAAATACTTAGTACCAAGTGTTTCTGCTAGCAAACACTTGTACATGTTTTTTCTATGCGCTGTATAATTAGTTTCATTAATAATATACTCGCTATGATCAAACTAATAATTATATACCCCTTTAGAAACTGCGCTTTACATTAAGTTTAATTACAATTTTAGCAAAGTAAATATAAAAATATTGAATTTAATCTATTTAAAGGATAGCTCAAAACGTTTAATATGACGGTGTGATGAAACATTTGTCAAAGTAATAAAATAATCTTCCCCCATTCAAGGAAAAAAAAAATGTGGCCTCTTGGTGGTGCAAAGATATAGATTTTATGTTGAAAAATAATGCCATTTAGCCTAATGATTTAAGAAAATTAGAAACTTAAATAAAACAAGACCTGAAATAGGTAACCAAATATGCTGCAATACTTATTAAATGTCCCAGATATTCCAAAGTTTCAACTAATGCAGAGGAAAAGCTTTCATTTCAATTGTATAAACTTCAAATAAATTAATTTTAGCACTAAATGGAGCTACATACATTAGAAATAGTATTCTTATATTTCAGTTACAAGAGATTTAAAACAGGTAAAATTATTGGGAAAAGGGGGAAATCAATTTGTTTAATCCGAAAGGACAGATCTGATAAAATGTCTTTGTCTTTAAATTTAATGCCACAAAAAAAAATGGAAATCTTAGAGGCTATTACTACAGGCTTAAAAGCATGTATCAAATTGTACTCAGATAAATAAAAACAATATTAATATTTTCCAAATTATTTTCAAAGTGCTTTCTTTAGGAATGCTTGACTTACCAAACCGGTTTTTCTTTTCCAACCAGCAGTTTTTCAGTTGTCCTTATAGGGTGGGTAGACTCCAATACAAATTGATAACTTCCTTAAGAAGTATACTTTCAACTGCAATTTGAATATAAATTGTTGAAAAATGCAATCAGATTATCTTCGCAGGATTGCAATATGACTTTCAGTTAACATCCTATAAGGGAAAAAAACGATAAAGCATTTAAATTTAAGCACGTCAGAGAACATGAGTGAAACAGTAACTTTCAAGGAAAATATTTCAGCGATTTGAGGTGTGACATTACTAATAATTACACTGACTATTTCACTTATGTGACGTCATCATAAAATCGACCAATGAAATGAAACCAAAATGTTAGGTTTGACCAATCACAGCCTGGTATCCAGTGAAACTATCGTAATTTTTTTACCAGAGCTGTTTACAGCGCCAAGTGCATTTGTCTTCTGGTTAGTTGTGTCAACTCTATAACCCCAGTATAATTCCATAGCCCCTAAATCCGTATTTGGAACTTCTCTATTGATATTACTGACAATTGCCGTTTGTCTGTTACTAGATTGCTTAAAAAATTTAAGTATTCATAATAGAAATAGAAATATATATATATAAAAGAAAAATAAAAATAAAGTAACTCTATTAATAGTCCTAATAAATATCACTAGAGGGCCTGAGCTTCCCAGACTCACTACGTTCATGTGAAATTAGCGGCAATCGCAGACCCTCTTGCGATATTACTTGTGATAATCTAGAAACAAAGAAAGCAAAATTTCAGTAGTTATGCGGAATCATATTAAGAAATCTTAAAAATAAAGAAAGGGATGAAACATTGCTGATATTTTATAAATATAGTAGATAATAGAAGTAATAGTAGTACTAGGTGCACTATTACAATAATGGCTTCCGGATCACAAAATAAAATACTTATCCAGCGCACGGGTCTAACCAGACCGTTCGTGTTCTTATTTACACATAAGAAATGTTGAATAAACATAGAAATACTCAAAATTACACACACACACATATATATATACATATATACACTAAGTCATGTAGTAAAATGTTTAGGAAATAACCCCTTCGTCCATCCATAATGGAAAAATTATGCAATTAATAAGCATCTTAATTTACAATTACAGGGCATTAAACAAGAGAAATATATAATTCAATAGACAATAAATAAAAACAAGCAATAGAACATTTAAAATATATGAGCACATATATTTTATCCTCTTTAGCCAGAGATCTTCTCTTATCATCTTATCCTCTTAATAAATTTATTGCCCCTGCCAGTTATTCTTATCCAATACAAAATTTAGATGTGCCTCCCAATTCCTTCTCGACCTCACAAAGTTTTCGGAGAGAATCTGCGATCTGCAGCAGCTTCACATTCTGCAAGGACATGCACACAATTTTCCTTTTTACCACACATTCTTTCCCCTGTGTCATCCGTCATTTTCTGCGCTTTACATCTCGCGAGGTGCTGTCAGACCACTGCCGTTCTGTCTTCTCCTGTTATTGCATTTATATATTCTTCCCTCCCCTGTGCCCCTTTTAGTTATAATTCCAGTGATACTTTGTTAAAACATCAGTTTCCACTGCCTGCCTGTCAAAATCAATTAATCTCTTTCTTACTTTCCTGCAAACCCCCTTTTATTGTAGATACCCAAGCCCCGTTTCCATGTTCCCTATAGCAAATGAATTTTAACTTCATGTCTGTTCCCTTATTAAGTCTTAACAAGTATTTGATAGCCTTGGCTTTAAAAAATATAAAAGTATGGCCACGCCGGACGTGGACATGGACGTTAACAACTAAATATCGTCTCAAAATCCAAATCAATGTATGCATGTGAAGTTTAAGAAGAATAACAAGATTATCGGTAACCGATCAGAAGAAGAATTGAAAAAATCAGACAGAAATTAAAAAAAAATATATAATTTAAATAAAAACTAAAGGAATATAAGAACAATTGAAAATGACAGTTAAAACAAAACCACAATGTAGAGAGTACAAATCTAAAGGAACAAGAGCTATTGACCATCGTAAGAAAAGTTGGATAGAGCGCAATAAAGGACCGGGTGGACAACAAGTTCTTGAAGTAGATCATGAAGATAAAAAGAAATGTAGATTTTTTTCCTTGTTTTTAAAGTTTCGGTAGTTCTGTAGTACACATCTCTAAGGTGTAAAGAATGTGGAACTATATTGATGCTACAGTGAGGTTATTTGAGTTACGAGCCGGTAGAGCGCAGCTGCGTACCGGAAGAAGTCAGTCGTCTAGAACGTATAATGCATGTGCAGGTTGTAGCTTAGAGTTACTTTGAGAGAGACTTTGTCAGCAATGGTTATTGTGTTACTTGGTGCTTTCACTGTATGTAGATTGTGTGGTAATAACTTTTTGTTAGCTATGCCACTACATAAATATCGTCTTGAAGAACGAGATTTATGGATGATGCATATGTGAAAATGGATTCTTACAGAGAAGTGGTAAAAAATATTCTGGCAACCGCGTTCCAAGAGAAACTGTTAAAAAGTTACGAGAGAAAGGACATCTCAATGAACCGTCGTGTTCTTATGGAAGATAAATTAGGTGACATAGTGATTACCTAAGTAGATACCAGCAATGTATTGCCGCTCAGGAGCATCATTTTCAATATCTTTTATAACGCGGTTAGTGCTTATTATTATCCGCTTTAACCTTTTATGCATTCAGTAAAAATATAGATATTAAAATAAAAATATTAACTTTAAACGATGCAGCTACACTTCCCCATTAATTGGCTGCACTTAGGCGGCCCGCAACACAAATAATTTCACTGTATTAATATACGCACTTAGAGCCTTCCTTAGAGTGTACAGAATAGACACGCGGTTATTGATATTAAGCTCCTGTGTTTTACATATCGTTATGCATTCAAAAGAACCACATTAAGCAAGAACAATCTTCAAGGCAGGCAGCGCCAAAGAAGGAAAGTTTAATTCTGCTCATAGCGAGATCGGAAATTTTTAGTTTCTTTTATTTATTATGTATTTGTATACATCATTTGATGACCTGAGTTGATGACGCAACTCTTTAAGTTTTAATGATGTTATCGAAAATTCTTTTCCAATTAAGCTGGCGAACTTTTCGAAGTCCTCGAAGCTCAAAGAGTCCTTAATGATAACTCATGAGAGGACTTATAAAACAGAATACATAGTTAGATAAATCTTTAATATAAATTTAGAAGAAATTAAATGGAAGAAAACTAATTAATTTACAAGAGTTTCAGAAACTACTTTTGAACTTCTTCCATGAAGAAGAAACAGCGGACAGAATAAGTATTTTAAAACACATATGCATACATTCTCCTGCTGTAACCACAGATTTCTGCAACGAATCTTCCGTTTGAGTAAAGCAATTCATAAATTAAATCACCATAAATAAACGTTTGAAACCGAAATTTTGGACCATTTTGACAGATCCATTCCAAAGGATAAACGTTTTAAATATGATGGCTGTAAAACCAAATGCCTATCGCTTTAATTTTATTGTATGGCTTAAGGCTGACTTTGAAAGCTATTTATTACTAGTGAGAAAATTTAGTTCATAACATTTTCAGAGAAATTGTTAACACTTTTATCATCTCCGTCATATCGTTTATTATACTCAATTCAATTTTTTCTCAAATTTGCCATACAATAAAAAAATGCACAGTTTTGTATTTAACAAGTGCATAATTCATCAGTGTTATATATGATAAAGGGTTACTTTTAGAATAGTATTTTAAACTTTATTATATAACTTTAAACTTAGTATTAATTGATAAAAGAAACGCTTTATTTTATTTGTTAAAGATTTTTATTTTATTTTATTTTATCCAATTTTATTCTGGGATATTAATAACTTTGTATGTCCTTGTGTTTTCTCACATTGAATATTTGTCTTTTTTCTTTAACAAGCTAAGTATGTCTTTAGAAAGTGGTGTTGAATATGCTTTTCGACCTAAGATAGTTATTAATTTAATTGACTTCTTTTGTAATGTAAGTACTTAAAAGTTTCTTGTACAATTACATCAGATTACCTTATTTTAGATAATTTAAAAAGTAATTCATCAATATGCATATTCCACATAAACTGCTTCTGAGAGAGCAGCTTTAACAGAGCATCTGGTTTGTTATATAGGGTGTTCAGCTTGAACCCTCGTATAAAAATGCATAAAAGTAGAAATGTGTAAATCAAAGAGTAATAAATATGCTTAGGTTTAGTAGAGTATATTTTGCAATATTAATACAACAAAGGTTTCATTGCCATGAAGTCATAACCAAGAATAAAAAAGTATTAACTCTCTAAAGCTGCAACCACCTGGATTACTGAAGGGGAAACCCTGATCTGGTTAGCAGAAACAAAGTCTATGAAACATGTGAACCGCCAATTTCAAGGACAAGTGTTCCTGTTCAAAACAATAATGGTCTTCGATGCAAAGATTAAACAAACAGAAAACTCGTCAGCGGATATTTTAGTTGACAATATCTTGGAAAATTTGACGTAGACAACTCGTTTTATGGTTCATGTGTTTTACTTTGAAGAGTCAACTTTCCTCGAATCAGAAAAATCCAACGGACCAATTGCATAATCTGTACCTGTTTTTGAACATGAATGCAGTCACCCAAAATTAGTGCCTCGTGCAACTTAGTGAAGAATTGTGTGATAAATCTTTCTCTTTGCACTGCACCTACAGTGCCCGGAGGAAAATATGTGTATTGTAACGCAACATTCTGCAGAAAAACTACTTATCAGCAAGATGGCGCTCATCCTCACTTCGCTTATTGGGAGGTAATTTTCTTAATGAGAAATCTTCAAGACAATAGATCGACAGAGAACTGGAGACCATCGCTCCGAGATCTGGTGACTCTTTCCTGTTGGATTCATAAAGGATGAAGTGCAGTGGCTAAACCTCGATGGTTTGAATCGCCAAATCCGCCTAGGATTAAACATGAGGAATACATGGATGTTGGTGAAGTATCGGCTCATCATCTACCGCCTCGGGGTGGTCGAGGTTAAGGCGTGGACTTGAGAACGGGAGGCCTGGGATTCGATTCCCCCAGGGCCATCCTGCCTGACTGGGTTTCTTCTAGTTTTTCCTTGGTTTTAATAAAAGGCAAATGTCGGGAAAGTACGCTAAACTTAGGCCTGGAACGTTTCCTCCCTTGAAAAAAACAATCCTTTTCTATCATTTCACTTCGTGTATCATCAGTGTCCACCACCTGTGATATCTCAGCAGTTAAAACGGGCGTTAAATATTATTTTAAAAAACCATATGACGCACAAAATCACATCACGTTGAAATATATTTAAAATTAAAATAAAAAATTAAAGGTATCGTTTATTAGTCGCCAAGGCCGTTTAATGAATGTGCAATTAGTAGCTTGTACTTAGTTTAGGTGAGACTCAGTTTGTGCTCTCTCATGTTACTCATATTTTGCTAATTGTGTTTCGTGAGTTATGCCACTGTACAAATATAATTTTAAAGAACGGGGTTTTATATACGATGCATGTGTCAAAATGGATTCTTGAAAAGAAATAATAATAATAATAATAATAATAATAATAATAATATATTTTATTGAACTAAATTGTCTGATATTTTCAGAAATGATTCATAAAGTACAATGATAATTATATATACAAAGAAATATAAATAATATAGTGTAATCCCTTATTACTATATTATTTATAGTTCTTCTACCAATATTATGCATTCATACATCAGGTATTTTTAAAATCACATTTAAATTTATTTCTTATGTGTGCCTTAAAGTTATTATTTATGCTATTATTAATGGATCTTTATAAGTTGATTTAACATTTACAAGTAGTCTATGGAAAGTATTCCTTCCTCTAGTATTATAACTAGACATGTCATTATTTATTACGGTATCAATTCCCTTCTTCAAGGACATTATCACGGTATATACATACAATTCAGAAATTAAGGATACCCTTTTTCCTGAAAAAATTTTGCACTACTGCTTGCTAGGTGATCCATATATACGTCGTAGATATTTCTTTTGTAAAACTGAAATTCAACTCACATTTGCAATAATATTCTGTACTACATAATAAAAGTGGATGAACTATATCGTACTTTAGAGTTAATAGTAGATACATTGTCATCTACACACAAAAATAGACATTTCTTTGGATCTAGAATTTGAGCTAACAATTTTTACATGGGAATCCCAAGTTAGTCGGTCATCCAAGCGTAATTGTAAGAAATGGCAAGTCATTTGCAAGAAAACATCCTGCAATTCAAGTAGGAAAAAAAAATGCCCGCCAACTTGCCAAAAAGTTGTGAGAGACAAGGATGACTAGAAACATACTCTGAACTACGTGTTCTTAAGGAAGAAAAATCAAATGAAATACAGGCATTTCCTAAGCGGGTACCAGCAATTTATTGCCCCTGAGGAGCCACATTTTCAACATTCTTTCTGACAGATATTAGTACATATTATCATCAATTTAAATACACTATAATGATGTGATTTATAGTAAAAATATAACTGTACTAAAATAAAAATACTACCTTTACGTGTGCGACTCTATTTTACATTTTCCGTGTGCGGCGATTGCAATGTACTGTTTTATTAAAAAGTATGGACAAAGTATCCAGCTTATGTACAGAGATATCTCTTGAGTATCAAGAAACCATCTCTATTAAAATACATTACCAATAACAATTGTTCTTATTATATGTACGTAATTCAATGATTAACAATGCTAGTGGATTTTTGACAAATAAACAACTTTTTTATTGTTCTAAACGGAATAAATTTTGAAGCCCTCAAATATGGAAACTCGTGCAATACGGAATGGTGGACAGTTTTATTTTTAAATGAACCCTAAGAAGGTCGTGACCCACTACTGGGAACCATTGCATTAAGGCGAATAGTTGGCAATTAAAATTGCGAATTCAAGTCACGTTTGGAGATTTTTTCCCGTCTTGCTAGCTATCTAACAGGGAAGTGGTTCGTTCTTTAATGCTTAATATATCAGCTTGGAATACGGACCTTTTATATCTGATCCTAATTGTGCTGATGTATACGTTGCGTCGGGAAAACAAAAATTCTCAAATAATATGAACATTAGAGGGAGATTATTTATTTTTAATAAGGAATTAAACTGCCAAAATGATTAAATAAAATTCAGTAATCCATTATTGAATTTCGTCGTGATGGAGTTTGATGTTTTTGATAACCTAAACATTAAATATAATTTGCAATAAATATATTTTTCAGTAAGTATATTGCTGTGATTTGCATTCTTTAATGTGGTTAATTTTATATCATACATGTTGCATTGTATATGGACACATTATCATTATCAAAAACTTTAACAGTTGATATAAAGTTAAAAAAAAGGTAAGAAAATTTCGTGTTTTGGCTTAATACCGAGATACTAAACTAAAGGCATTGTAATATATCTTGGCATAAGGAAAAAATAACGTAAATGCCTAACGAAATGGAATATGCTTTCAGTAAAACTTAGATTAATTACAGAAAGGGTTTATATTGCAACATATGCACTTAAAATTTAGTTTCTTAAAATGATAAGATTTGTTTTATATAGGTATGTACAACATACACTTAAAAAATTATCTAAGAAAGTTTGCATATAAATAACCTAAAATTTTGCAAATACACAAACCTTAAATCTCTTTATAAAGGTTGTCGAGCCTGAAATTGGCTTTTGCATCATGATAACGCCCCTACTCACACATCGTTGCTTGTGCGCGAATTTTTGGGCAAAAACAACACACTTATGATGCCGCAGCCACCGTACTCCCCAGACCTGGCCCCCTGTGACATTTTTTTGTTCCCAAAACCGAAGAGGCCCATGAAAGGACGACGCTACGCCACGATTGAGGAGATGAAGACGGCATCGAAGGAGGAGCTGAACAAGATCACAAAAAACGCTTTTTTAAAGTGCTTCGAGGATTGGAAAAAACGTTGGCACAAGTGTATAATATCTGGCGGGGATTACTTTGAAGGGAACAAAATAGATATTCTTGAATAAATAAATACTTTTTGAAAAAACACAAAATTCGCGATACTTTTTGAATAGACCTCGTACAACGCAGTTTACATGATATTCCTGCATTGATCTGAGAATTCGTCATCAGAACAGGTAATAGAGAAACCGTGATGTAGACCGAGTGCAGAGTTATCATGCGTTAACTCCAAAAACCATTCCTGTTGTTTAACCTAGTTGAAGAGGGCAATGCTCTCTAAGACCGGCTAAAGTGTAGCGATTGTCAACAACAAGCCCGGAATTTTTTTAATAGTACTTAACGCCCGTTTCTACTACCGAGGCACAAGGGCGATGAACACTGATGATACATGAGATGAAATGATAAGTTGGGAAAGGAGATTTTTTTAAAGAAGGAAACGTCCCAGGCCTAAGTTTACATTAGCATTTGCCATTTATGAGGACTGAGGAAAACCTCAGTCAAGGAGAGGTCCTGGCGGGATTCAAACCCCAGGTCTCCCGCTCACGAATCCGCACCTTAACGACCTCGGCCACCCGTAGCGGTACAAGCATGGATGCGAGACGTTATAGAAGTTATAGTTTTTATATACGGAATTTAAAAATACACATTTATGACAACTAGTGTAATTTATGTCATAAATAAAGTAATAATTTGAAATATATATATATATATATATATATATATATATATATATATATATATATAGGGAAAATAAAGCAACACACATATAATAAATATCTCTCACTATTTATTTATCGGCAATCTCAGATCCTCTCGTGATATTACTGGGATAATTGTTTAAGCTGTACGCATTATCGTGAGGGTATATGGTCCATAGTTGATGACCTGCTTCCCAAACGCCATCGACTTTGCTGCCCACCAACAAACGGCCAGAATTAATGAGATTATCCATGTAAATGAACACCTACTGTTCGACAAGTAGTTGCCGAAGAGTTGACATTTCTGTGAAATTGGTGCTGACATTCGCTGTGTATCGTGTTGCAGCAAAGTTTGTCCCTCGCCTGTTGACACAAAACAAAAGACAACCGGGTCTGTCAGGAGAGCTTAGATAGCATTAATGAGGAAAAAACTTTTATGGATATAATAATCACCGGTGATGAAATATGACTCAATAGATACGATGTTCAAACGAATGTTCAGCCATAACAATGGGTTGCAAAATCCTCACGAAGATCCAAAAAGCTTCTCAAGTCAAACTTCAAAGTGCTGTAAACAGTTTTCTTCGAAATTGAGAGTGTTATTCAGCATGAATTTCTGCCGTAGGATCAAAATGTACATGACTGGTATTACCACGAAACCTGACACTCTCCTGAGAAAAAAAAAAAAACCTGAGAAGGAAGACACCTGGATTGTGGATAGACAATTCATGTATCCTGCAACAAGATAACGCACCAAGTATTTGTCAATGCTTATTCACGACTTTTGTGCGATAAAGAAGGTGACCGTTCCTTTTCACCCTCCATACTCTCCTAATTTAACACCTGAAGATTTTATTTTTATTTATTTCCAATATGAAATACAGAATGAAAGGTCATAGACTGGACTCAGTTGAGGAGATAAAACAAAATTCACAAAAAGAAGCTCAAACGGTGAACAGAGAGTGGAATATCACTTAGAAAGAAACTAAAGTTAGTAAGAGGCAGATAAACCTAAATTTTTTTTAAAAAAAACTTTAAAATTATATTATTTTTGAGCAACCCTCATATATAAAATATCATATGTATTTAATAAAAGCACAATTCAGAAAAACCGCATTTAAACTATAGCCAAAGTTTTTATAAACACCATATAAACTTTGAGCTTTTAGGATTTGGCAAAATTTGCCCTTTATAAGCACTCTTAGTGATGGAGAGATGAGGCAGCCCCGGGCCTATAAGCAAAATTCCCAATACTTCTGCCAGAAATGATGATATAATGTAGAAGATAGAACATAAATAGTTAATTTCTATCTATACCATGAACAAAACGGAGCTTTTGCAAACCAGGTATTAGTGCTCTCCATTATCAATGCTAATATGAAATGAAACGAAATTAAAGAGTTCATTATGTCCCATAAAGGGCTAGGGCTCCTGCTAGAGGGAAAATCTAATTTTGTGACACACGTGGTGAGTTATTGTACAGTATAAAGTTGTACTGTCTTATAGCTTCTTGCCCTTTTTGAGTCCTTGCCACTTTTCACTCTAAAAACGGGCGTTAAACACCATTAAAAAAAGCTCACTCACTTCTATTGCGGCCGATGGATTCCTTGAATGTGTCTGACAATCTTCTTCTCCACCGTCCTGGAGTCCTCTGTCCTACGTAGGGATCTCTCAGTGTTATACCTAAGACCTTCCTCTCCATTTTTCTTTGATGCTATGCTCTGCTAATATAGTGACATTAAATTCTGTAAGCTAAAGCGAAATGAAAGTGGCTAAAAATCACTAGTTTCAAATTTTCAAAAATAAAAAAATGTAGTTATTAACTTTAATAATATGACTAGGGAAGAAATATACCGAGCCTTTATCAGTAAACAAACGGAATATCTAGACATTTTAGGAACTTTTGTTACAACCTAAACATGAAAGTGACACTGAAGAATAAGAATAAGACAACAACGACGATGATGATGGCTAGAAGGAAGTGAATGTGTCACTTGCTTTGCGTTTTGGGTAGCAAATAACTCATTAAAATGTATGTGTTGTAATACCAAGGCCAACTATTTAAAAGCCGAACATCTGCTGCAAAAGTACGATAACCTTAATTCAGTTAGACGTTTGCTGCCGTATCTTTTGAGACATTTATGCTACAGTTAAATGAAATGCTGGATGCCTCTGTGGATGAGGTCCCTCGGTTGTTACTGGCATTGTCTAATTGCGTTCTGCGTGTTTTCGTCCGATGAGATTCGTTTGCCTTTGAGAGAAACGGGACCCACGGAGACATATCAGGGCTATAAGGTCGGCTGAATCGCTGCAGTTTGGCAATGCAAAATGACACCAACCGAGAGCAGTTCTGAGCGTTTTGACCTTAATTACCTGTTTCTGTTTTCACATTTTCAAAATATTTATGCGATTTTATTTGACCAAACTTAGAGCTTGTTATTAAATAATAAATAGGCTCTGTTATGCAATTATGTATTGCACATAACTAGTTTTTGCAAAACTTTAATAGGCTTTAATCGTAAAGTGGAGTCATGTATTTAAGTGTATGTCGTAAAGTACAAATGCAAATACATTTACGTCTACTTTGCGACAAACACCAATTAGACCCCTCTCTTTGAAACTTGAGTTGGAAGAAAAGCACAACTTTCGCCGCACGTTCGTAAGATTGTTTTGTACGTGCATAGCATAAAATTCTTGTCCAGAGTTTTCGTCATCTTTCCTCACGTCTTCTAACCCACAATCGAATTCTCCCGGATTCTATACCCACTTCATACTCGAGATGCCTTGAATTCTCACCTGCCGGTCGCCCACTTCATGCTCTTCCTGGTGAAAACCTATCAGCTTTCTCACCTGCCCAACGACTCAATTACTCGTGAGGTGTATGCTTAATGCTCAAGGTCACTATTGGCAATGTCGTTCCATTGATTGAAGTGCGTCAGTTTAATTAAAAGGCTCTAACTCTCAGAAGTATAATAATAAATAACGCAGATATAGCTTGTAGATAATGTACCTTCATACTATATTTAATATTGAAAATTAAACTTGGAAACAAGAATATAAATTGTTGTTCTACTTTAACGTTTAAGTACAGTAAGGGTATTATTATTATTATTATTATTATTATTATTATTAGTGTAGTAGTAGTAGTAACAGTAGTAACAGTAGTAGTAGTAGTAATAGTAGTAGTAGTAGTACTAATAGTAGTAGTAGTAATAGTAGTAGTAGTAGTAGTAATAGTAGTAGTAGTAGTAATAGTAGTAGTAGTAATAGTAGTAGTAATAGTAGTAGTAGTAGTAGTAGTAATAGTAGTAACAGTAGTAACAGTAGTAACAGTAGTAACAGTAGTAACAGTAGTAGTAGTAGTAATAGTAGTAGTAGTAATAGTAGTAGTAGTAGTAATAGTAGTAGTAGTAGTAGTAATAGTAGTAGTAATAGTAGTAGTAGTAGTAGTAGTAATAGTAGTAGTAATAGTAGTAGTAATAGTAGTAGTAATAGCAGTAGTAATAGTAGTAGTAGTAGTAGTAGTAATAGTAGTAATAGTAGTAGTAATAGTAGTAATAGTAGTAGTAGTAGTAGTAGTAATAGTAGTAGTAGTAATAGTAGTAGTAGTAATAGTAGTAGTAGTAATAGTAGTAGTAGTAGTAGTAGTAGTAATAGTAGTAATAGTAGTAGTAATAGTAGTAATAGTAGTAGTAGTAGTAATAGTAGTAGTAATAGTAGTAGTAGTAGTAGTAGTAATAGTAGTAGTAGTAGTAATAGTAGTAGTAGTAATAGTAGTAGTAGTAATAGTAGTAGTAATAGTAGTAGTAGTAATAGTAGTAGTAGTAATAGTAGTAGTAGTAATAGTAGTAGTAATAGTAGTAATAGTAGTAGTAGTAATAGTAGTAGTAATAGTAGTAATAGTAATAGTAGTAGTAATAGTAGTAGTAGTAATAGTAGTAGTAGGAATGTATTTATTACAGTGGTGTCAAAACTATGCAACTTCAACAAGCGCATAGGTGCAAAGATCCGTTCGTGTCTTTACATTACAGTAATTCTGTTTTCATGTTGTGTTATTAAGTACTATAACAGACTAATGATGCGCTAGTGCTTTTAATTATATTGTGTTAGTGAGGTAAATTTTAATGCAGTGCATTATATGGAAAAGCTACCACTAGACAAGGAATTAAGTACCGCCACGGGTGGCCGAGGTCGTTAAGTCTCGGACTCGTGAGCGGGAGGTCTGGGTTCGAATACCGCCAGGACCGTCCTTCCTGAGGTTTTTTCCAGGTTTTCCTCAGTCTTCATAAATGGCAAATGCCTGGGAGGTAGCCCAAACTTAGGCTGGAACGATTCCTTCCTTAAAATAAACTCCCTTCCCTATTTATCATTTCATCTCACGTCCACCATCTGTGACGCCTCGGAAATAAAAACGGGCGTTAAACATTATTAAATAAAAAATCCCTGGGGGCTCTCGAAATCTTCCAAGAAATCCACAAAGTGTTTCTCTAATAGCGGATTTTCAATTGTTATTTTAATGCTATTATTGTTTATTAGGCTGAATTCTTAAACACTTAAAATCAAATTAGGTGCACTGAAACCCGTGCCATGCGCCGTCACCTGGCAGGAATACAAAAACTGGTGAGTGAGAAGCCTAAGGGGAGAAGATGATTTGTAGTTGGTGATCTACTGAACCCTACCCCACCCGATTTTAACAAACTGTGTACACTTTTAAACTTTTTCTCTACAAGTATTACAGTCTAAGTAGTTTAATTGTCATTTTTAAATGAAATAATTTTGCCTGGATTACGAATTTGTTTAGAGCACCTTCGAATTTTTATCCCTGTGAACACCACCAAAGACATATTTAAATCCACAAACAGACAGTTTAAGTCATGTCCGTAAAAATGTTTCCATCACTATATTTGTCGTGATAGTAATATGACCTAATACAGTGAGATTATTTGAGTTACAAACCACCTCAGCGTAACTACTTACTGGGCAAGTGCAGACACCGCAACCGGAAGAGAGAAATAGAGTCTCTGGGCACAAAATTAGTATTTCATTTTAGTATTTATATTTTTTACCGAAGGCATAAAATGCTTTACTGTACTTAAAATTGATAATTATAAGCATTAACCTGTGTTATAACAGATGTGAAAATTATGTCCCTCAAATACATTGCCGGCATCTGCGTAGGAAATTCCTGTTTTCATCTAAGTTTTCTTCCGTAAGACAAGGCGATTCGGAACACGTTTCTTATTATTGAGAGATCCAGCCTCTCCTAACTTTTTAACAAGTTGACCAACAGCGTCTCTACCTGGAAAACGATTGTCAGGATATTTTCATGCGAATCGCCTTGAAGCTTTTCTGCAATAATCCGTTACATAAAAACCCGTTTTCTTCAAGACTATTTATTTAGTTACATAACTAACGAAAAACGATTAATGTAAGATTAAAGCACAGAGTCACACAAACGCACAACCAGTCTTCAAAGCTTGCCTCAAAATAACTACATATTGCTACCTGTACATGCATTATAGACCTTGACGACTGAATTTACACAGTATACCCTCTCGGCTCTGCCGGCCCGTATCTCAAATAATCTCACTGTATGTTTAGCTTGTTTGGAATTTTAGACCCGGTCCTACAGTTGAGGCTTAAACCCTCAAACCCCTTAAAGTTAACTAACGTTTTTTTTTTTCAGCTTAAGCTCCTCGAGTTTTACAGTTACCTTTAAGCTGAACATGGTTTGAGACAGCTGAAGTTGGCAGTGCATAGGCATGCGCAGTTAATTCAACGTTTATAATTTTTTTTTTTTTGTTTACGACTTACATAAGTGTGGGCTATAATATAATATTTATTTCGAAAATGAGTGACAAAAATAGGACAGACAAATTTTGCTACTCTATAAAATATCTCTCTATTTTTAACTTTCTCTTCATGTGTTAAACGAAATTTTATAAATATTTCTCTCAAAAGTTCTATGTGATGCAAAACCTTCTTCACCATTATGCTCGCTGTTGATTTTGATACGCAGCAGAAATCGCCTGTTGTTATCAGCATACAGCCTGTTGTATATAACCCCAAAGTTAGAAAGTGTCTGTCAAAGTGTCTGTATGATTTATGCATTACTAATACTATTACCAGCGTGTTGCATGTTTTAGTTAATCTCCAATGATTTCCCATATGAAGTTTGCTGACTGTCTATTTAACCTAAATCTCTCGTAATATTCAGAATCGCTCCATAAATTAAAAAAAATGATCTGAACATGTTCTAAATGTTCTTGGTCTCCTTATCCTTTCAATTTGAGACAGAAGAAACTGAATTTCTTCGCCACTGATATCTTCTTCTTCCGAAAACTTTCTGACATACAATGACCTTGCTTAAACCATGCTCCTCCTTAGCTTAAGCCAAGAACCAATTAGGTGAAGCTTATCATTCAATTTGTATACTGTAAAACGCATATGTAGCTTAAGTTACAGCTTAAGCTCCGCACTAAGCTTATGCCTGAATTATAATACTGGACCTTAGTAAGGCAAGCTTAAGTCCAAATTGGAAAAGATGACATTTTTTGTTTTAAATGCTTAATATAGGGGACTAGAGAAATGTATAATTTACGTTGAAACGGTCCAAAATTAGCATTTAGAAGCAGCAGGTGTACTGTTTTACTGACTCCAGGGACAAACGCTGATTTTATTCTATATTTATCAATTAATTGTGCCTAAAATGTTCTGATAAAATCCCTTATAATTACTTAGGTTGCTTCACAAATTAAAATAATCGCATTAGTAAAGAAATTAAAATAAATAAATTCCTGCGTATCACTTTAACAAGAAAACAATTAGTGAAAAAGTGTTATAAAGAGTGATTTCTATTTTGCACAAGTATCTGGAACATTCAATGCTTTTAAGGTAACCAGGAAGTGTAAATTCACAAATAATGCAGCGGTATATTTTGCACTGTATCTCAGAAATTTATAAAGCTACCAATATGAAATTTTATGAGTTATTAAGAATAGCTAACTAAAGATTCTCTGTAAATTTTCTAATGTAAATGAAAGTTTTGAAATAAAAATAAATCTTATTTCCAGATAACTTAAAAATTTGCATATTTCGCTTAATGAAAATTTCCACAAACATAATGTATGTAAATGTAAAGTGTGGTAACGCAAAGTATTTAAATATCACTATTAGATGATAAAAATCAATACCAATAAGAAATTAAAATATTTCTTTTTTTTCAAAATTTGAAAATTAATTTTTTTAAACAAGTAGCATAGATATAGCATTCTAGTTCTCAGGATAGCATGTTCTCTGCAGTTTAAGTAAAAAAAAAAATAATTCCAATTTCAAGTTTATAAGAAAAATGCATGATCATGTCACAGTGTTTCCAGTTTTATAACAAGATTTTATTTTGGTTTAAAAATATTTAAAAACCTTTTATGTGCATTAGAGATTTAAAATTTATAGATCATCTTTAGGTACGTTTTCTTAATATCTCTCAAATTTTTCATATTGATGCCTTTAAAACCTTTTGAGATATAGTTTAAAATGTATACTGTTGCATTACTTGCTAGATTTACACTTCCTGGTTACCGTTAAGAGATTTAAAAACAAATTTCAATTATGATAACTCTGGCGGAATATGTGCTAGTACTTTAGTGAATAAGAAGAACCAAACACTATAAGCATGGCCGATATATTCACAACATAACAGAATGGTGAAACAGTATAAAATACTCTAATGCGCGATCTTTAAGATAAAACAGGATAAGATAAATGTCCTTCCAGAAATTGATATTTGAATGCTGTTGTTTTACAAGAAATAAATTAGCGAAATAAAGGGTTAAGTGAGAGATGCTGCATTTAACCAACTGAAAAAATTTACATACCCTTATCTCAAAACTATGTACCAGAAAGTCGAAAAAAATGTATTGTATATATTGATACGAACATGGAATACTTACTTGTTTGATTTATTGTTATTTCATCATGTATATTGTACAGAGTAAAACTTTATGACTCCCTTTAAAACCAATGTTACAATACTGAACATAAAGAAGTACTACATATGATATTTTGTATTTGTGACAATATTGACCAGTAATATATAAATCGCTGGTTTCGTGGAAGATATGAAAGCTATCTGCACATATCTTTTGAGTTATGCATTGCAATGAGGTACAAATAATTGGATGGGATTGGATTGAATGGGAGGGGAGAGGAATTGTCATACTTCAGCCATACCAGGGCCATTTGTGCATACGTTCCCCAGGGGGAGCAGCTCTGGGAGAATGGAATGCGATGAAGGAGACGCCGAGTGGCTTAGTAACCTTGTCTAATAAATTGGTGCAAGGTTACTGTTTACAAGGGTAGGTCGGCAACACATGAAAACAGCAAATTATCTTGGGAAAACATGCTGAGAAGCGTAGGCATTTACTAAATAAGTCAAAACAATGCTTTCTACGAAAACTGTACTACCTAACAGTTGACAAAAAGTACTATTACTAATAAAATTGAGAGAATTCCCCACTGATATGATACTGCAGAATATGTACGAGTTTCCGGCCTAACCATTTTCTAGGTATGATACAGACAAAAATTATATTTCACATTTCAATATAGTTACCCTTTATTACAATACACTTCTCACATCTTTGAATTAACTAACATTTCAATACTTCTCCCCCCCCCACAAAATAGTCAGAAGTCTTGTTTGCAAAATGGGTATAAACAGCATCCATCACTTCTTTGTCATACTTAAATTTTCTTCCTCGAAGGTTCTTCTCGAGTTTTGAGAAGAGTAAATAGTTCCTGATAGTTCTCCACCCAGATTTTAACTCCGTTTGAACTTCCAACGAGATATCCCCACATTGCCTCTCCATATCCTTCAGGCTGTTCCTAACCTTCCTCCATACAGTTCTCCTGTTTTCTTGACCCGCTATCCAAATATTTCCCAGCCCGATGGTTTCTAATTCCTTTCTCACTTTGAAGGTCCATATCTTATTCCCTTCCAATCTAAGCTGCTCCTTGAAGCAGATTGCTCTGGTTGAAGATTGATCTTCCACAATAATTTTATTTCACCGCTCTAATTTTACATTCTATTGTCTCACTATAAGCCCCAAATTCCCTTTTAATTCCGCAGTTCGCCGTACCCGCCCTACCCCCAAAATCCCTTTCAAAAAACGTTTTCTAACCTGATCCACATTCTGCGTTTGCTTCCATGCCCAGATTTAAGAGCCACATGTCATCGTGGATCTGACCAGAGTCCCACATACGGTTTCCAGTAAACCTACCGGCTTATATCACCATTAGTGTCCACTGCATTGATGCCTCAGCATTAAAAAGGGATATTAAATACCATTTTTAAAAAAAAAATCACTGATAGAATGCAATTTGCAACAAGGCATGTTATCAGCCCGTTGCATCTCTCCATCACATAGTTCCCCAAATTTCCTCAAGATGCTGGGTGGACCCCTCCCGACCTTCACAACTTACTAGGTACTGGTTGGTGATCGAACTCGGCCAGCAGGCAACAACGCTAACCACTAGACAAAAGAGGCAATCTCCTTCTATGTAATGTCTTATTTTATTTACCTATAGTTACAGTTTACACAAAGTTTAACCCGTTCATTCTTAAATTTGTGCTTACACTTTACATCTTTTTATGGTTTATTTAAATGTTAGTTTCTTTATAAACTATTGTTTTTGGTCATGATATATATATATATATATAAAATAAAAATAAAAAAGTGTGACTTTTTCTTAGTGTTTTATCCTTTTCTGCTGTTATAATTACTGTTAATTTTTATATATATATATATATATATATACAGAGAGAGAGAGAGAGAGAGAGAGAGAGAGAGAAAGAGAGTGTAAGAGAATTGTTTTTGTCCCGAGTCCACAGCTAAACACAATCTGCATGGCACCAACTTTGTGCCAGTGGACGGTTTCGTCGAAAACTTTGACCAATAATAGCATGCATACTGTATTAGTTTTATTTAATAATGAGTACTAATCTGCGTTAACTTTTTGTTCGAAATGACGTTCGCCTGTAGTCACAGTTTGACTTTTTAAAATGAAATTTGCATTTAATTGCAACAGCTCTGCTTCTTTTAATTTCTGCCGTTAAGTTCCTTTATAACATGTGGTAACTTCTCTGTTCAAGAGATAACATTTAAATGCAATAAACTGCAGTAAAATAACTTCCCTGTCACGCTGTAGTTGACAGGTTTCTTAACCTCACACTGAGTTTTAATGGTACAAAGAAGGAAAAAAACGTTTGCTCTTGCAACAACAAACTGCGACTGAATGTCCACGTGTAGCCATCAGCAATAGACTATCTGTTATAATAAACGACTGGCCTAAGTACACATGTCAAGCATAATGCTGCTTATTAATGTTTCATACTTTACTAATCAAATAAATTAAACCGATTTGAGCTAAATCTGAAAAATGTTCCTACTGGTGATAGGAACTGGGATGCTAAATACATTTTGATGAAACCGTGAACGCAAATAGAAAATCCTAGCTACAGGGCTACATTTAGGCGCAATGGAAGTAAACTGTAATACTTTATAAGCCCAGAGAATCATTTGTAGGCGTGCGCGTGTATGCGTTTGCACGAGTGTGAAAATAAAGAATGTATGTGGAATTAACTTCAACCAAACTTCAGAAAAAAGTATAGATAATAAAGCTATAACTTCTATCATACACAGTTAATAATATATTATACTATTCGTTTATAATATTATACTTTATTGCATGAGTAAATCTTTAAGATGCCAGCGAAGCGAGTTACGTAATTTTTAGGAATGCAATAATTATATAATATTATAAACTAATTTATTATGCTATTTTTGCATACCAAAGTCATAAACGCATTGTAAAACCAAATTAATATTAATTTTAATGAGTTTCTCTGAGATTGTTTTCTTTTACTATACTTATAAAAGTAATGTATCGATAAAGGTTATTTATATTGCTATTTACCGAAGAAATATTTAAAACGCTGTAACGTATGATAGTATAGTCGATTAACACAGCACAACGACGATCAAGTCTGGCTGGTCCTTCATACCGATAGCGGGACCATAGTAGAAGGAGAAAAAAATAATAAAGACGCATGAATACGTGAGAGTTTAATCAGAAAAAATTAGGAAATGGGATAGTTCTAATATGGTGCATGTATTGAGTGTCCTGGATCACTCTTCAACTCAAGAAATTAATTTTGCTAATCGTCAATGTTTGTTCAACTAACATATTTTAATTATTTTCACACAAAATCGTAAAGTCACTGATTTCAGGGAAATAGCGACCGAATCCATTATCCAGTGCTGTCAATTTTATTTTTGGTAACATTTAGCTTTATTTGATCATCTCCATGTGCAATATATTTATAAAATATTGCATTGTTAGTTATCTTGATCCTTAATTTCCAATTTTTCAGCGTGCGTGTAAAGGTCTTCAAGGAATCGATGCGTTTCAGAATATTTGTATTCCTTTGTTGCATCTGAGGATTTAGTTTATTTTAGTTTATTCAGAAACAGCCAAGGCGTGTAATATACTCCTAATTGTCCACTGGACTGATAGTGCTAGTATCCTCTCAAGAAGATACCAGATCGGTTCCGTAACTTGAAATATACATGCATGTGCAAGAAGCATAAAAAAGTATACCATGCCATAAAAACTGCGTAAAATGCAGGATTGTTTCATATTTCAACTTCCCATAGTGCAAAATTTCCCCTAGATTGCGAATCTTGGCTTAAAATATGACTCTTTGCTGCAGAAAAGTAAATATATTATTTCTCAACCTCCTTTCCAAGCTTCAGGTCTTTAAGGTAGGCCTGGCCCGCTTGTAAAACTGGAAATGGGGTGCGCCATTTGAGTTATGAGGCGGTTCTGCAGTATGAATAATGAATGACACGGCTAAACAGTCTAGGGACGGATTGCTTGTAAATTGCCGGGGTTTGCCCTTGGCGGGCTGCGGAAACCGCGGAAGCTCTGTCAACGGATAATTCAACTACTGCTGGATTCAAACCTATTACCGCCCAGATTTGGAGGAGTACAGCTTTGTAGTGAAACGATGCACTTAAGGACATGTTTGAATGTTATACTGGATAATTCAGAAATGCCAGTTTGACCACCATCAATTAACGTGAACTCTTTGCATCGTTTTGTAGCTATGAAAACTCAGAACGTTTCTATGATCGCATTCAGTAGCTTTTGGCTGCCAATGTGGATAATGTGAATTTGAGTTTCAGCTCAATTTATAGTAAAGCTGTTTGGGCCAGTTTCTGTCTGCAGTTTTTCGCATCGGTAGGTAACTGAAACATTAGGAACTTGAACAAAAAAGTGTTAAGAGAGATTTTCAATAATTTATCTACCTGAGCACCAAAAAATTACAAAATAGATTTAGTTTTAGATTTTTCAATATAGTTCCCTGAAAATTAAAAGCCCTTAATCTACTTTTCTTACAATGACTTTAGGCCCTTAAAATGATACATTTTCTTGAAAGCTTCTTCACTGCATTTACCCAGTGACCCAGGTATTTGTGTGAGTTAGTATTGTTGTAATTGTACAGGTTATTTGTTTTAATGCTAAAGGTTGTTAAGGTGCTTGTCAGGTTACTTAAGGTGCATTTTATAATGTTTCATCCAGAAACATGTACTACTAGGGCAATTGTAAAGATATAAAAATTTGGCAAAGGTTGATACTATTTCCTTAAAATGAAAGGTTTTATTACATTCCATTGTTTACAATTTTTATCCACAGAGTTAATATACTTTGCCATTGAATGGGGCAACCCTTTGAAGAGTTATTTGTTTCTGAAAGTCTTACTTATGTTGCAAATTTTCAGTGCATTACTGCTGCTATACTACAATTAATATTCTGCTTTTTACACCTAATCATTTTGGAATTAAAATATTTTGAGCATGGTATGTACATGCTTTGAATTGTTTAGCAAATTATATTTAAAAAGTTACTGTTGAACCTTGCAGTAGTACTAGTAGTACTTTTATTCTTCTGGGAAGCATAGGGCCTTAATGAAAGCACGCCAACGGTATCCTGTTCTTAGCCATAGCTGAACTCCTTCCAGCTCTCCCCAGCCTTCTCTGCTTCCTTCCCGACCGTGTTGTACCATATAATTTTAGGTCAACCTATTTTCCAGGTTTCTCTTTGTGAATTCCAGTTAAAAACGTCCTTAGCTATATTTTCATTTTTCTTTCCGCAACATATGCCCAATACATTTCCACTTCCTATATTTTACTTCCTGTCCAATTTCCTGTTGATCTATAGATTTTTATTCCATATGATTTTTTGCCCACCATGTTCCCATTTTGAATTTCACGTATCTATTAATGAACACTTGCAATTTTTATGCTGAACCTTGAAAATTTGTGGGAATTAACTGTGGTGGTTTATTTGTAGTTTGCAATAGGAATTGGTAGCCAAAGTTTGAAGGGGTTTGGTAGGGAGATTGGAATAGTGATTGGAGTTTGGTTCGACAAAGACCGCTCACCACTAAATAACTATTTTTGTCGATCTACGGGGATCTTGCTGGTTTTTGGGAAGTGGTTGTTGCTGGGTTGAATGAGGAAAATTAAAGGTAATATTTTCAGAAAAAACACCTCATTGTCCACCGATTAACGTTGTTTATTGAGCCACAAGTGAGTACCTGGGTGTCTCTCGTCGTATCGCAGTTTAGAGACAATTTGGCAGACGCGTGGACGTATAATGACGACCAAATAGCAGCAGTGTATTAAGAGTGTACTGGCGTAGAAATTAAGGCTCATGTCTCGGCGTTAATGATGTTGAAGCCGCGGACTTAGGCCGCTCTTGTTCTGACTACCGGGCGACGCTGCTGACACGCGGTTCGCATATTCAAAATTCTAAGACTGCTGATGAAATGCCGGATCATCTGAATTACACGCTTCACATAGATGGCTGGTCCTTAAATACTCGATAAGAACCCACGCGATCACGTGAACACAGACGCGATCTTTTCGCACCATAATTTAGTTGGACTTTCTTATTGGCTACCAGTGACATCATGGAGCTTCGTCACTATTTGCTAGTGAAATTTTCTGAAAGTATCAGCTCCGTGATTCGTTCTCAGTTAGATTTCTGGTATCAACGTCCGTTAAAGGGCGATAACCTGTAACGGGACTCCGAGTGTCAATAGCATCAAGTCCGGTAGCGTGCCTGCCTGTGGGAGGAATGCAGCCCTTTAACCAGAACAAAGAAAGGCTTAACCCCATACAAAAAAGCTTTGTTTATATTTAGCTGAAATAAAATGTTACTTATATTCTAATCAATCTCTTATAACTGATGAGGTACCAAGGGCGGTATCAAGTTTTACTATTTTTAACCCACATTGTTGAGTCACATTTTCATGGTCACATTCTGGGGGATTTTCCTCCAGCATCTTCCTAAAGTAATTGGTTGCAAACATCATCTGGAGGATGTTGTTCTTGAGTTATTGATAAACGGTGCATTGTAATCTACTCTAAATGAAAGCTTTAATTCGTCCATCTGTCAAAATTAAATTCTCAACTTTCTTGTTCATTTATCTGGAAGTTGCCTTCATGAGTCCCCTTCATCTTCGATGAACATTCTACTACTTGCCTCCAAATTTGACTTTATAAAATGTTGAAGGTTCATTATAAACTTGCAGTCATGCATTTCCTTTGACACTCTCTGTGAGAAGTTTATCAAAGAACAGTGCTCCAAAGCTTGCAGTTTCTTACTACATTCATAAGAGAGCCCTCAAGATATCCCACCTCTTCCAAAGTGAGACTTAGCTGAGAATATTCATCCGTAACATTGAAGCTTGTCACAACATGCATGTTTAAGTTTCAATTGCTCATACTTACCTAACACCTGGAACATTTTGCACCTACTGTATATTGTTATAAAGGACAGCGAACAAAATTTTGTGCGATGCAAATGGACAAACACGAGGGATTTTTCCTAAATCAATAGACCGTCCAAGCTGTCATTTCTCCTCCTTTTGATGGATCGCTCACATGGCTTTGGGTTCCCAGTCTCCCCTATCTAATATTACACCCATAACTTTTTCAGTTTGAGTGATATAGATTTTCCATTAATATTTGGCCAGTAATACAGATGAAATTACAAAATATACATTTATAATATTTGGTGGAGAAAAACATCAGATTCTCTTATAGTCATTTAATATGTTAAAACATTTATTTCAACTACTCTACAATATGTAAGAGCTTCTTCTTTCTATTTCTCTCAGTTTTAATTTATCTTGTTATGTTCGGACTATGTCTTCAAACAAGAATCTGTTAATTCCGTAAAACAAGAAAGCAATGAGTTGCCCTTAAACTGTACAATCTCTCTTAGGAAAGTTCTTGCCCTTCTAAAAAGAAACTGAAATATTAAACTGGTGCATAACTTTCGCTGTCACAAAAGTTTTGTCGATGCTCATTTGAGATGCAGCCCGAAGCTAATGTAATATATCTGAAAAGTTATCGGTCTAATGATGAAGAAACAAGCTTTTAACTTGAGCATTGTTTGTTTTCTTTAACATAATATCCCTTACGGCCAATACATTTATTCCAGCGATACCGTTATTCTGTCCCTGAAGTGATTTTCTAAAGAAAGGTTTGCAAACTACTCCACTACAGCTGCAATAGCCTCTGAATGGATAAAAACGCTAACTAGCAAGGAAGAGTTTGAGATTGGGGAAGAGATGAAGCCAAAAAGAGTCAAATTTTAGCAGCAGGATGGATGCTTCAACAATTCATGGTTAAAATCTCCTAATTTTTCCATCAGTTAAACACTTTTGTGAGTAGTGCATTGTCTTGATCGAAAAAAGCAACATTTTTTTCCCTTCTGCAAACCGGTTCTTTTAGCATCCATATGTAGTTGGTTTGAAAGCTTGAAATACTACTTTCCGGTTATACATTTACTCTAATGAAGATAACAAGATTCCTTTACCATCCCTTGCTGATGCCATAATCTTTTTTGCAGATGGAGCTGACTTTGTTACGCTGCTGTTTCGACTCTGATGCATCCAGAACTATAAGTCGATGCATAAAATTCTGTTGTGTTAAAACCTCCGAACACTTTGGTAACATTTTCTTACGAATGCACTTTTGCAATTCATCGTATATGAAAATAACCCACACCTTCCTTTGACATGCCTATAACCTCAGCAATTTCACGCACTTTAACTCGACTGTAATATCAATAAATTCTATTGTTGCAACATTGGATGCCATTCACTTAAATCATGTGGTATGACCTCGTTTAAATTTAGCAGCCCTGTTTTTAATCGCTGAAAATGAAGAGTCTCAAACTTTCATTTGGTATTAGTTTTCTTTGGCGTTAAACCATTTTTTTACATGTTATTTTATCAATGCACGGTATTCAGTTTCATGCACTGAAAGTCGTCTTTAGAAAACTATATTGACTTATATCAAGTCAAATGACTTAGTATGGTAACCACTACATCACCAGGACCGACCTAGATGCGCCTGATGATAGGTATTTAGTAATGAAGGTAGTTTTGTGTTTTAGAATTTTCTAAGATAATGGAAGCAAATTTATGATGATTAACAACTTACATCGTTGTTGCAGTTTCAAAACATTTGTTTAAAAAAACAATTCTCTGTTTTAATGTTGGTATGCTTGTTAGGATGACGTACGTTGTTTGCAATTGTGCTGTGAAGTCGGTGATAGCTTCATAGAATACTAGTTGCTATGTAACCTTTTTGTGTCTAACCAATTTACGTGCAGCTTTTTAAACATGATGTTCAAAACGCCGAATGGAGGGGACATAGACTCTTGAAAATTTCTAAACATGTAATCAAAACTTATTGACTTTATTTGTGCCAAATCAAAAAATCCAAAAATTTGACCAAAATGATCATGTCCTCTCCTTAATAAGGTATGCTGATGTTGCTCTATTTTTAAATATTTTCCATTATTTCATATTTAATTTTCTAAGGTTATTTCCTAATATCTTAGCACAATTCATTTTCAAATGTATTTAATGATAAGTACAGATGATCACCTTAACTGCACAATTAAAACTTCAGTGTTGTTGGTGAGATAGTGGTGTAAAATGTAAGATTCCTAATCTAAAGAAATTAAAGTTATTTTGGGTGGTAGAAATTAATACTAATATTTCGCCTGCATTGCGTACATTACTGAGTGAGATTAAGTGGTTGCAATCAACCGAGATTTCTATTACAATTTCCTATAGCCCAGATTCCCTAGAATGCTCAAACATTTCCACACATATTTGTAAACATGTTCTCGCTAATGGAACTTGATAAGTTAAAACCTAAAAGCATAGTATTATCAGAGTAGGTTTGATTTGATTTGATTGGTGTTGGAGTGTGTAAATACACTTTGGTGCTTAAGTCACAAGGACTCTTTGTGTACTCATTTAATCCTAACTTTGCAGTTTCAGATCTAGAGCTTTAGTGAGCTCTACAAGCTTGGGAACGATATCATAATAAAGATGCTCTTTATCTTTCCAGAATTTCATACTCTAGTAAGATGTGTTTTGCAGTCCCTTCAGACCTCTCATATAAACAACATGTGAAGTGTACCATCATTCATTGCTGTTTTTGGAATGGCCAATGGCCAATAATCATTTCAAGTGCTTTTCTGGTTTGCAATCTATCGCCACTTAGTAGATCCATAGGTGCAATTAGATGCTTTGATTAGCATATTTCACATCTCTTGGCCGTTAAAGTTCTTCCATCATATATGAGGTGCTTTCTTGGTTCCCGATTTAGTGGAATTCAGCAGTTTTCTTCCTAATGCCACAGTTTTCTTACTAATGTTATACGAAATGAGACTTAAGTTCCTTCCTTTGCCAGTTTATCTGATACTTCGCTACTTTTTATGCCCCAATGCCCAGGCACTCATCAAAGTTCCAATTGATTCTTTATGGAAATATTAATAAGAGATTGCTTGAGTTTGCTATGCGTTTTCAGTGCACAAAGTGATTACGCTGATTAACGTAAGTTATCTTATCACAGAAGCTAAATACAGGTCAAAAGTGAAATTACTTTTCTCTTTCTCTGTATGAACACGCCGTTTTAATTTCGGTTTCTTATCGAGAACAGATCTCGTTCCTCTAAATCTATTCACAAGATTATGAATCGTTTCTCTGTGAGGTGCACGAACACCAGGGAATCTGCCTATAAATCGCCGCTCACTTATTTACAAGTTTGTTGTAACATAGGAATCATACCTGAAGATTCTGCGTGCAAAATTATATGGATTTTTTGGCTTTATAATAGAACTAACGCACTAAACTCTGAAATACGTGATCTCATAACTTTCAACTTTTGTACAGCACAAAGACTTCGTGTCAACAGATTAGCCGGCATACGGAGAGAAGGGAAAGTGGAGCGGGGAACAGAACCGGTTAGAAACAGGGCAGGCAAATCCCCCATTAAGCCGGCCACGCATCCAAATGAAGGCTCTGTAGAAGGTTTTTTAAGGCCTATTTGATAAATTTTACTTAGAATTTGTGACAAATGTTTTATAAAAATATCAAAAATGTTAATAAAATTAATTTATTAAATTTTACAACATAATTATTCAAGAAGTGCAATTTACTTATATTACGAAAAGTGTCAATAAAGGTAGATTATAGAAAAACGATATGTGACAGAGGAAAATTCGAATTCAGCACTATAAAATACTATTAATTCATTATAACTTTGAAAAATAACAGCTCTAAATTTTGTGTGACGTGTATTTAATCATTTAAGTGTCTTTGTTCTTATCAATGAAGGTTTGTGCATATCTTAGCATACAATAAACGCAATAGAAATCTTAAGAGAATAAAGGAAAAAGTGGTTATCACATCTATGTAAGTAACGCTCCGTGATTAAATTCCTTACAAAAAACTGGCCGAAGCCATAGAAAATCCACGAGAAGATCAATCCTCTGATACCATTCGTACTATGAACATTAAGGTTTTGAACCAACAATTTAAATGGGACCAGGAAGTAATTGTAGATTTTTCCAAAACAGAATATTTCTTGGAGGCATCGTGAGAGAACATATAATGTGTAGGCTATGATTAGAGGAGATCATTTTGTAATGATTAATATTGTAGATGATAAGTTTTCTATGAAAGAAAAAGAAATGAAGAGAAAGTAATAAATGCAGAAATACGTAACACTTTTCATGGCTTATTATAACATTTCCACAATTGAAGGACAGAGAGAGCCGGTGGAAATGTCTCAGGTGGCCGGAAATTTTGCCATTTCCTCAGCCAGCTGAGCTCGGCAAGGTATTGACCATGAGGAGGTTCTAGCCCCTGGGTGTCTTAGTCCGTGCTGCATTCTCTGTGCGTATCGGAGCATCGTTTTTACAATGAAAACAAAAGAGCTCGGCACCACTATCAGCAGAATTAAAAAGAAACACACACAAGATATTTAATACGCTATATTTTTTACACTTCCGCATTGCACTTTTACAAACAAGCCCTTCATTACCGACAGCAGTAGAGATTATTTAAATTCAACGCATTAATATGTATCGGTTTCGACTTATTGACGTTTTTAAAATCGCGTTAAAGAATTGAGGCGCCAACGGTCAGCAAGCTTATACATGCTTCCAAATAAAATGATTTCCCGCAGTGCTCCATAAAGTCCACCATTAATATACCTCTGCGGAAATCGCACCCATACAGTAGCATAAGTGTTCGTATGAATGATAGTTGTCAACTAGCGCGAGGTTTTTTAAACAGTGTTTAACGCCCGTATTTACTACTGAATCATCACAGGCGGTGGACACTGATGATACATGAGATGAAATGATAAATTGGGAAAGGATATTTTTTTTTAAAGGAAGGAAGCGTTCCAGGCCTAAGTTTAGGTACCTCCCCGGCATTTGCCAGTTATGAAGACTGAGGAAAACCTGTAAAAAACCCCAGTCAGGGAGGACGGTCTGGCGGGATTCGAACCGCAGACCTCCCGCTCACGAGTCCGTGCCTTAACGACCTCGGCCACCCGTGGCGGTTTCTGTGAGATTTAAACAAGATAATAAACGATTCACTTTGTGAATGGAACAGCGGGCTAAACCAGATCATTACCGCCTGTGGTGCCTCAGTAGCAAAAACGGGCGTTAAACAACATTAAAAAAAATCAGAGCATTGGATCAGAAAAAAATGGCAACAAATGAGCAATTTAGTCCTTGGAGAAAAATTGTGAAGTATAAACCATTGATTTCTCCTTTTAATGTCCTTCGTCCACCACTCTGTATTAACTTAGACCTGATGAAGCAATTTGTTACTGCTCTGAACAGTGATTGTTTCAACTTTCTTGTCAAAACTCCCACAGAAAACTGAAGCTAAGATAGCAGCAGGTATTTTCGATGCACCTGAGGTTCGTGAGCTTACGCAGGATGGGACCTTTTCTCAGTCGATGTCCGAGTTAGGGAAGTCAGCATGTTTGGTATAGAAAAAGTGACAGAAAACTTTCTTGGCAACAAGAAATCTGAGAACTATAAAGAAACAGTGGAGGAAATGTTACAACATTTTAGAAATCTAGGGTGTAGAATGAGTGATAAAGTGCATTCAACCATATTGATCACTTTCCTGCGAATCTTGGTGCAATTAGTGAAGAACAAGGTGAGGGTTTCATGAAGACATAAAAGCAATAGAAACCTGCTATCAAGACCATTAGGATAATGGCTAGATGATGGCTGATTACTGTTGGTGTTTGAAAAGTGAAGGACATGTCATAACTTTGAAAAAAAGTTAAATTTTTTTCTCCTCAATAATGGAAAAAGTTTAGAAAGTCATAATTACTGATACACGGCTCTCTTTTTTTCAATAAATTCATTAATATATAAGTTAAAATGAAACATTCAAAAACAGTATTGTCTTAGCTATATGTCTTAAAAATTAATGATATTTCATAAAAAAAATAAAAGCACATTATTACACTGATGTGGTTTTGTTTAAAAACCTAGCCCGATAGAGTAGAACTGAAAACATATTTAAATTCAGGTCATTCATATTACATATATCTAGTGGAAAAATAAAAAAGAAGAAAATCATTTCATTTTTGATCAGTTATCACACGCATGCTTTACTTTCAGTGATTTAAATGGTTTTTATCTAACCGAAAGAGAGAAGTATAAATTTTGTACTCAAAATTTTATATTCACATTACAGTATGTAAAAAGCATGCATGTTCATTTAGATATAATATATGAAAAAGAAAAGAGAAAATCTAAATTGGGCATGATCACAGTTTACTTGTCAAACACAACAGGCACACATCTCTTGCAAGGTAAACTTATTGCAGACGTTACAGCATCTTCTGCTCCTACCACATTTACTGTATCTATAGCATTTTCACTATCCCCAGTATAAAAACATTCTTCTCTATATACCTATTTCTTGTTTTCTTCCTCCTCTTCCATTCTTTCACCCATTACAGTCACTAATTTGGGTCATTAGATGCTCGAGACACAGCACCAAAGAAACAGCCACAAACTACACCAATAAATTTGCAACAGTACCTCGAATTAACAAAATACGACGTGAGTATTCGCCCAGATGACAATAGTTCACCATTTTGCCAACAATGGAAAAAGTTATAAGTGAATATGTAAAAGTGGATGGCTGGAGAGTGTAATGGATGTGTTTGCAATAAATTATTTCAATACGATGTAAGTATAAAGACAACAAATGAAGATTGGAAATGTCAAAAGTTCTAAGTGTCATTTTTAAAATTAATAATTTTCTTTCAAAAAGTGTCCAGATTCCTAGTCGTGATCTAAGTTCCTGTACTTGGATGAAACAGTGCAAATACTAGTTAGCAGATAGCGCAGTTCTAAATGCCACATAGGGTGTTCTAAATGTCATGCCATGATAATATTAATTTCAAGTGTAATATTTATAGTACAGTGGTCATAGCTTTCTGAGTTGAGATAGAGATTTTGCTAGTATCGAGAAAAAAATAAAGGCAAGTAAGGCCTTCATTCCCCAAGATTTACATAGGACTGTAAATTAAAATAATGTTATAAAACCTTTTCATGTAGGTCAAATGGAGTCAAGTGATTTCTTTGATTTTAAGAATGTTGCTGATTCACTGTTAACATTAAATAAATGCAACATTTCAAATTGCACAATGCTTAAAGTATCACAACCTCATCTATCTCAAATAATTATTTAAAGGTTTTACTCGCCATTAGAAGGATGAAGGGGTTTTGAAGTTTTAAAGAGAGAAAAACCAGTGGGTGATGTTAGTTTTGAAACAAACAATTTAAATGGGATCAGGAATTGATTGTAGAGTTTTCCAACACAGAATATTTCTTGGAGGCATCACGACAGAACATGTAATGTGGAGGCTATGATTAAAGAAGATCGTTTAGTTAAGATTAATATTGCAGATGATAAAATAGGCATTTCAGCTGATAAGTTTTCTATGAAAAAAAAAAAACAATGAAAAAAAAAAGAAAATAACAAAAGAAGAAATTGCAACACTTTTCAAGACTTATAACAACATTTCCACAATTGAAGAACATAGAGGAAATGTCTCAGGTAGGTGATATACAGCAACCTGTGCTACATCTGAAAGATTAATCCAGTACATAAATTGGGGGGGGAAAAAAAAAAGATGTCTCGTCCGTGTTGCCTGAAGAATACAGAGAGTTTTACAGTAATCAATTTCAACCTCTGTGTAAGAATGTAAAATTTAACTTTTTCTGTTAGTTGTGAAGAGAAAAGATGAAGATTGTATTCTTGTACATGTTTCATAATACATTTTTGGACTTTTTCCCTCAATAAAATATTTTGTACTTAGTGACCGAGGTCGTTTAAGGCGGATTAATTATTCAGTGCTGACGACATCGCATGTCAGCAGTCAATCAAGAAAGGAACATTTTGTTACAAAGCAGATGTTAGCCAATGCTGCTTTCTGAGCCATTGTCAACTCACATGGAACCAAGCGACCGAGTTTATTTCTTATCCAATTGAGATGGAGCTGTATGGTTTCTGCACAGACGTTGAATTGCCGTGGCTCGTCCTCACAACTCTGGCTGTGATTCGTAGAGAGCCTCATTATCCATTGCTGTTGGTATTCTTGTCCGTGTCTCGTCCTCGAGGGTTTGGTTGCCTTCATAGAATTTCGCGAACTATTTTTATATCACCCATTCATTCATAGAATCAGTACCAAAGGCCTGGTATATTTTTCGGGCCGCTGCAGTTGCTATTTCCCAGTTTAAATTCATAGAGTATATAATCATCTTCGGGTTGCACATGACTGACAGCACCTCTCGGCATAATGGCGAATACCAGGAAAACAAACCTACCAGCTTACAAGCCTAACCTTGTTTGTTGCACATTTAATTATTGCCAACGCTTGAAATTCGCGAAAGAAATTAACTCTTATGGTAAACTGTATAATGACGAATGGCAATTCAATACATAATGTTTGAAACACTAAGGGCTAATGACAATTTGCCAAGATATAAGATTGTTTGAGAGAGCATCGCTCGCCAACTGTCTACATAGGTTTAAGTACATCTCCTGTCATGAAAAAATTTCTCAGAAGTGCAGTAATCGAACCAAAGATCTGCGAAAAAATGACTTCGTCATTTAATTATAAAAACATAATATACGTTCTAGAAAAAAATTCAGTTTTTAACGCTGTTTCCTTTGAAGGTTATCTGTTCTGTTTCTGGAACATTTTGCAGAGATTCGATCTTGAAATGGCTGGCTCGTTTCTAGGGCAATTGACGCGATGTGTTCGGTCGGAAAACAACGAGAACCAGAAGCTGACATGGAGGTTTATTGAGCGAAATGAAAGTAGGCTAATAATAATTCAAGAGGCCTGCCCGTTATTGCTATGGAGTGCAGTGTTATACTGTACTCAAGTAGAGAGTTTATTGGCTATCTCATAACATTCTGTTTCATCCTCGTGCTCTCGAGGAACAATGGGCCAGCTCCTCATAAAACGCCGGATAACCATTTCTCAGTGATTATAATTTTCAGCCAAATCGCAGTAATGCAGTCCCTTCGCTAAATTCCCACTCCACTGAACAGCATTGCGCTATCAAACTTTATTAGTTCCCACTGCTTCTGACAACGTTTTACTGCAAAAGTCTCTTTCTTATTCTTCGTCCTCTCTTTTTTTGATTCTTTCTCCCATTTTCTTGATGTTTGATATAACTTTAAGCAATTTTTAGACATTTTGACTGCTAAATGCGTGGGCTTTTCAATAAATCGTGCTTAAATGAAGAATATATAACATATTTTTGTAAAAATAGTTTATTTCTCAATGCAATGTTCTTTAAAATATATTCCAGCTATTTTCTAATTTGTTTGCCCCATTCATAAAATGCCATTTTTTCAGCTCTGCAAAATGCGCATTTGTTTTGGCGATAACCTCTTCATCTGATGCGAATTTATTTTCTACTAGTCATTCTTCGACCATTTCGGGAGTCAAAACAGAGCAATAAGGAGGATGAGGAACGATTTCGTACCTTGTGTACAATAATTTTGATGTCGTGGAGGAACAGAATATTTTTCTTCGTCAAATGAGAACGATTCTTGATCGCGTCGTTTAAATGCTTCAGTAGCATAGGCCAGTTTTGCTTTTGATGTTTTCCAAAAAAACAATTAAAATTACGCAGTGACAATCTCAAAGCACAGTTGCCATCATTTTCTTGAAGAGGTTTTTTTTTGCCTTGCTTGAAACGCTTTTGCTCCTTCCTTTAGTTTTTTTTTTTTTTTATTGATTTATTTACGGACGCTCTTTAACTTCTCAGGTCATCAGCGTCCCATTCAACTCAGGGCGTGAAACGGCCGACAAATTTTGCTCAGAGGCCTCTCTTTCAGGCTTGAGGTTCTTTTTCATGACGTAAATGTACGATACGGGACCCACGGCTTTACTTCCCTTCCGAAGGAAGCCATACTTGGGATTTTTACGCCCGAAAAAATCCATCGGTCCTGGCCGGGTTCGAACCCGCGATCTTGGGTTTAGGTATGGTAACCACTACACCACCAGGACCGACCCTTGCTTTAGTGATGGATCTATGTTTCATCTACTGTTAACAGTTTAAAATTCTGCGCGGAAGTGACAACTTTTTTTATCTGGTCATTTGTAGGTACACGCGGCATCTACTTCGTCGATGGCTTTTTTTATTTGTAAATGATTCTGCATATAATCATAAACCCTATCTCCAGAAAAGCTCAGAGCTTCAGCAATCTCTCGTTCCTTTAGTTTCGGATCGTTTAGCACCTTGCCATGGATTTTTTTCCATCACATCTTATATCGTTACCGTGACAGAAATATCCCCATAACCTGTGCTCGTTCGGCCGCAAATAAACTCACCAAACCGTTTATACACCAATCAAGTGAAGGTGTAAATTCGCCGTAACGTTTGTCCAGCTTCGCCTAGTTTCTGTGGGCAAGACCCTTTTAAAAAAATTAATGGTATATTAAAACACGGAACCCTGTTTCTTCATTTTCAATGCTTGTTTACAAATTTAAGCAGGAAAATGGCACTCAAATAGACACAAAACTTTGTAACTGTTTTTAACAACATACATTATCCCTTAACAGTTACCACGTTACAAAGGTAAAGTTGAAAACAATCTAGTGTTATCATCTTTGAGTTTGCACAGATTTATCGAACAAACCGCGTATAAAGTATTTTTGCATTAAAATTACAAACTTTTAAGATACCTTTATATCATTATGGATTAATTCTATGATGTTTCTCTCTGAAATGGAAATACCCTTTATTATAAACAGAGCATAGAAGTTAAGCAAAATGTCTTTTCTACCTGGTTTTGCCTTTTATCCCATTTTGGAGTTTGTTACCTATTTTAACACTTATTGTGAATTTTTTCTACGATTATTTACGCATTTTAAAAAGCACATAAAGAATTTCTATATATCGAAGTCAGAAAAATTATAAAAATTGAATAGCATATTCACCTCACAAAATTATATATTGAAAATCTTGTTATACATTTATTTCTTTTCAAGCAGTTAAAAATTTCCTCCTCAACCCATTCACTTAAGCTCTTTAAATAGCAGAACCTTTATTAACGAAAGAACCCACGGTTACGTTCGGCATACAAATACCAGTAAATAGAGAGAATGAGGGAAGTACTGTAGTTTTGGATAGTTCTGGCGAATGATCTCGCATCGATCTTCGCCAAACAATTATAGAAAATTTGTGGTGGGGATAACTGTTCAGCTGTATAAATGTAACAAATAATTGTCAGCGAGAAAGATGAGAGCATCACAGCTGTGCAATAAACCGTTCCTACAATATGTTCAGTACACAAGTAAAAGATACTATATGATTCCCTTATGAACGCATAAACAGAAAATGAACTTGACCAGAAACCACAGCGCATCTTTTGCTCATTCGCCAGGACTTTTCAAAACTATTTTACTTTGTCTTGATCAATATTTCCACAATATCCTAAAAAGTGAATGTTCTGTTGTAACTGGTATGAGTTCTTCCAGAATAACTTGTTTTAAATATGCTGCAATAACTTTAGTGGAAGTAGAACTTTTTTTTTTCCATTATGAAAAATGTTCTCTCTGATAAGCGACTGAATACGACATTTGATATCTTGAAAAAAACACCTTGTTGTTGCTTGTAACCAAGAAATTATTTTTAATATGTGATAAATAAATTATTAAGTATCTTATATACCTATTTTCATTAATAATGAATGACATTACTGTCTGTTTTGACTTTTAATAAATGTCCGTTTTAATTATATTACTGCATATTTTTAGTATTTTAAGTGCCTTTCTGTCAGGCTACTTTAACCAAAATAAATGCCTGAATTTCCGGACTCTGGTTATGAATAAAAATTGCAAAGTAGCGTTTCAGAATACTAAATGTTAAACTAAACCAATTTGTAATAGGATTGTTTTTTTTTTTTTTTTTATCTATCTATATAAGCACAATCCCAGGTTCTAACGAGTAATTTATTTATTTATTTATTTATATTTCACATATTTATCCACAGAGTGGAATTTTTACTTCATTACCATCATAAAAACCCGCTTTCAACCTTGTGATGCAACATTTAGTTATATCCCCTTTGAGTTTCCCAGTTGTCTTTCCTGCCTTATAAAGTTTTTATGCGAAACAGAGGTGCAATGATTTGTGTGCCTATACTTTACCTCCCTCATCATTAACCTTATTTTGACTAGTTTCCGGGATCGCCGGAAAGTTACTCAGATTCCCTAGACGACCTCTTGATGGATATAAAGTACTTCCATCAGGCAGGGCCTGTATTATAATTTCACCATCATAAATCATCACATTTCCATGACTAGACAAGCACATGCACGTTTCTAAGGATGGAGTAAATCGTTAAACGGCAAATCTATTGCGTTCTGTTCACAATGTGCCCGATTAGAGAGGTATAAGAACATAATGAGATATAAACATCACATGTTTTCCATAGGCTACACATAAGAGTAAACAGTAAAGGGTATTCCTGCAAATAAATATTCATGCCTTCTTTCCTACTAACGCTTTAAAGCACTTTCGTGAAAAATTCTAAGATATCACTACAAATATACAGGCAGGGCTATCCAAAAAAAATCGGTGCTTATAGTACAATGAAGACAAGTATACAAATGCTGTTTTAGGCATAGTACCATTCTAAAAGTTTCTTTTACATGCGATATGTGCGCCCTTTGTAACTCTGCAAATATCAACATGATCCACTTCTTCACACATCTCAACATGTTTTGAGAGACGGATCTGATACGCACCTTCATATCCAGAATAGTTGCAGGTAGATGAGGGAGGAAAATCTGGTTCCTTATATAAAGCTACATAAAAGAAATAGATATGGTTTAGGTAAGTGACAGAGGTGGCCAAGACAGGGGCATTTAATCACAGTCAGTCCCGCGAACAATCCATTGTGGTAAGTGCTGGTTTAAAAATTCCCTGAGCTTGTGAATGAAATGAAGTGCAGCTCCATCTTTTTGCAGTATGAAATCATCTCTATCCTCAGTTACAATCTTGTGCGAATTAATGTGAACAAGCAATTTCATTTACTTTTATAAGTCATTCAATGCTAATAACTGTTTCCCTCCAATTCTACACCGCATTATTGATATCCATTGTCGAGGTAGCTAATTGAAGTTATTGCTTTCATTGGATGAACTAGAAGTTAAGCAATTTGATTGTGTTTCTAGCCGTTTTAACATTTTATTTAGCAAGCATATTTTTATTCATAATAATATCACACTTAAGAAGAGAATTTAGATCATAACCCTCCATAAATTTAGTAATATGACTGAAAGACAGATAGCAGCTGAATGTAATGTAAGTTTTGGTGCAGTTAATAATATAATTAGAAGAAAAAATGAGATGGGTCAAATTCACCTCAAAGGAAAGGACGATGTGGCCGAAAACGAAAAACGTCCAGGAAAGATGATGCCTATCTAGTCAGAAACATAAAAATTAATAATGAAAATAACATTTTAATTTACAAAAAGGTTTAGAGACTGCAGGGGTAAAAATCGATGCTTCAACAGTGCGTAGGGGGCTTCTAGAAGCTGGAGGGAAAACTGGAAGACCGATCAGAAAATAGCTGTTGACGTGTCCTATGAAATATTTTCTAGCATGGGCTAGAAACATATCAGAACTGGACACAAGAAGAGTGCAGAAGGGTCCTATTTTCTGATGAAATTCATTTCGAAGTGCGGGGGTTGAACGTCTCACATGTAAGGAGAAGCGATGAAGAGGAAATCTCACAGAAACACATCAAACAGACGGTAAAGTTTCCACACAAGAAGATGTTTTGGGCCTGTTTGCATTCACTGGTATTAAATGTTTGATTACTATTGAAGGAATGATGAACATCCCAATTATAGAGAAAAGAGCTGCCCCAGAACTGAAGAGATTGGCAGAGCAACTGAAAAATGAACAGGCTTTGGTTCATGTCATGCATCGAAAAATGTTAAAGACTTCCTGGTGAAAAATAGTTTTCAGTATTTGAACTGGCCTGGAAATTCACCGAATCTCAACTATACAGAGAATCTTTGAGCAATTGTCAAGAAACGGATAGAAAAATGAACTGCACAACCATGAAAAGATTATTTGTGCTGGGGTAAAAGTGTGGTTTCATGACCCAGAGATCACTGAAATATGTAAGAAACTCATTAAGCCTACACCCAAACGAGTGAAAATGGTAATTAAGGCCAAGGGTGGGTACATTGAACACTAAAAACGCTGTTTAGTAAAAATTAATATCGAAATTTTATGAAATAATTAAAAAATAGAATAATATCTTTGTTCACACTAATATGCATAAGAGTGCAAATGTGGTAGCAGCCAATTAGTGATTATATCCAGAGATATCAGTTCTCTTTCTGTTCTTTCCTAAGAAAGAACACAGAACACATTAACTTTCGGAGAGTCTTGCTCATATTCAAATTAAAAATGAGGATTTTCTGCTCATCATATATTTATTGACCATTCCAATTATACAAAAGTTGAGTTGTCACTTAAAAATCACTTTGTCACTAAAAATGGCATCTTCCATCCTGTGCTGCAGTTGCGATATACAAAGCATTCCGTCAGTGTTTGTCACAAGGTGTTAAAGTTTGATGCAGTTCAACGCTTCATTCTTAGACGCATCGCCAAACTGTGGCCTGTTCCCTGCTGTCCCTTGCAGTCCTTTGCGTTAGTAAGCTTCTCTGATAAGGTCCACTGTTTCCTCCGACACACAAGAACGCCCGGTGCTCTTTCCTTTACAGAACCAACCCATCTCCCCAAACTGCTCATACAATATGCGGACGGAACTGACGCAGGGAGAACCTTTTCCAAATCCCATGCGCAGGACAATGATAATGGGCTGAAATTGATGATATTCGGAATTCCAAAACGCCTTCCCCCTTATTGTTCGACACCGTGTTGAAATCGCTTACACCTGGCGGCAAGTACTGAAAGATGCGTAGCAAAAAAACCAAAGCTTTGAAAGTTTCTCTATTCGTGCTTAACGCGTTATCCTTAAGAAATTAACACACAACAATAAGATAATCGTTTTAGAAGACCTTGTACATGTAGAATCAGTCAGTGGCACTACTGATCACTATAGATGTTGCTGCAGTGATTTATGGCCAAAATGAACTATTTTATTCATCGCTTCCAACTGCTGTTTGTCCATTATATTGATCCAAAAATGGCCATTTTGATCAAAATTACGCAACCAATCTTTAAATACACCCTTTAGGAGTATAAAGTATTTATTTTCTTTCTTTATCCTTCTATTTTATGAGCGTTTAATATCCAATGTCAATTACTATAGCCATAACACATAATTAATAAAATAAATTACTTATAAACCTAATATTATGTTCTTCATTGCAGTATTGTTCTTTATGATCTATTTTGGCTTCAAGCCTACGTTACCTTCTTCCATCTCGTTTATATCCAGTTGTTATTTTGAGTTGTTGTGTCCCATCCATTCTTGCCATTTGGTCTTTCCAAATATTCAAATAAGTTTCCAATTTTGTACTTATGCATACTGGCAAGCATATCTTTTAACATCAAACAATTGTGTCATTAATATACAGGATATAAAGTTTCGAACCATTTTCTTGTAACATTTGTTTATCGTAAATAAAATTTATATGGTACGAAGAATGAAGTTATTTGAGTAACGGGCTATCAGAGCGCGCCTGTACACTTGAAGCCAGTCGTCAAGGTCGTCTAATGCATGCATTGGGAGCAGTTTGAAGAATAAATAGTTCGTGTGTTATATGAATATACACTTAAAAGCGGTAAGGCGATTTGGGAAGGAAAAAAAAAGTCTCTGCAGGCGTGTTCCAGGAAAAGGAACTGTTCCCCAACTTGATGACAACGCACGAGAAACAGGATCTCTCAATGATAAGAACTGCCATGTTCTTACGGAATAAAAATTAGATGAAACAGAGGAATTTCCTACAAAGATACCAGCAATGTAATGCCGCTGAGGGGCCTCATTTAAAACATCTCTCTTAACACATTACCATCAGTTTTTGCCTTCAGTAAAAATACACATTCCTGAAATAAAAATACTAACCTTGCTCCCAATGACTCCATCTCCCTTTTTCCGATAGCGGCGGCTACATTTACCAAGCAAACAGCTGCTTAAAAGTGGCCCTTAACTTAAACGATTTAACTATACACCGGAAAGCCATTTGTAAGCATGTCATCTGAAATCGCTGCACATGTTTCCGAACATGAACTTGCTGGGAATCTCCTGCTAAGGTTTTATGCACCCGTTACTTGATCAAATAACCAAGCAAAGAAGTTTAAGGGAATGCACCAACACAAAGTCTATTTTCTAATGCTTTCAAGTAGAAAATATTAGCATGTTTATCTTACATAGACTTTATATGTTTTTAAATTTCTTATAATTAACTTCCTTAATTTTTAACTTGCTACCTTTCAAATATTCATAATACAAAATATAAAATGACAGGTTTATACTCTCAATTTTTTTTTGAATTGATTTATTTACGGACGCTCTTTAACATCTCAGGTCATCAGCGTCCCATTCTATTCAGGGCGTGAAACGACCGACAAATTTTGCTCAGAGGCCTCTTCTTTCAGGGTTCAGGTTCTTTATCGTGCCTTAAATGTACGACACGGGACCCACGGCTTTACCTCCCTTCCAAAGGAAGCCATACTTAGAATTTTTACGCCTGAAAAAATCCATTAATCTTGGCCGGGTTCGAACGCGCGACCTTGGGTTTAGAAGGCAAGTATGATTACCACTACACCACCAGGACCGACTTTATACTTTCATATGCATATAAACGACATACAATTTTTAAAAATAATTTTAAAATGGAACAATTTCATAGAAGGATAAAAACAAATATTTGATATTTCATAATTTTAAATTCATGAAAACCCTATTGATGTAATGACAAACATATATTTAAACTTTCAGCTTAGTTGATTGAAAGCTTATAAAATAGACGTGAAATCCGGTGAACGTGATGGCCATATTCCAGATGAACGTCTGCCTATCCATTTGTTGGTAAATTAAGCAAAATTCGTGAGTGCTCCATCTTTTTGAAAAAAAAAAATGGATCTACGATGCTATCGGAAATTTTAGAATAAACTCCTGCGTCCTTCTGCATTATCAAACGCAATTTATTGAGCATTGATATTGGTCAATTTTACTGGATAAATGGCATTATGAATGAATAGCATGAAGTATATATATTCTTTCAGACTATATTTTTCCAACACAGTACTTTAAAGCGAATGGCTACCATTCGCACATATATACTTATCTGCATACCTTATTTATGCGCCACACATATATTTAATATAAGAAAAAGGATTATTTTTTTAAAATAGATCGAAATGTTATGTATTCGTACGTTCAGTATTTTTCTTTGTCAATGATACACTTAAATTTAGTAGACCATAATGAATGATCATCTGTGCTGAAAGGTATTTTTCATAGGGTATTCTAGTAACTATATTATTTGTTTTGGTTACCCTAATCTCAGTTACAGGTAATATCATATGCCAAGTAAACGCCCCTCTTAGTAAATAATAAACGACTGTTTTAGTTAGAACTGCTGCACAAGAAGATGTGAACAATTAAATACTATAGAAAATATTTTAGCGAGTTAGGAACGAACTGCGGACGGCACCGTAAAAAAAAATCTGCTTATTTTTAGGTTATTTTGTTTTTATAGCGAACTACGAAGGAATGTAAGCTAGTGAGGTTGTACAAACGGAAAGATTTTTTACTAATATGTCCAAATCTGCATCGATGGTACGTACAATTAAAAAAAGTTCAACATATGCATATGTGTGTTTTTTTGTATGTTCATGCTCTCTCTGGAGGTAGCAATTTTTGTTTTTTTCTCAACGAAACTCGGCATATAACCATCTATCAACAAATGTTTCGTCGAGTTCGTTAACCAGCAAAATTGGACTATGGGGAATTTTTTTTAAAAAAAATTGTAAAATCACTCTAGCGGTCGCAATTGTTATTTATTCTTAATGAAATTCTGTAAATTATTTTAAAATAAATTGATAAAAGTTTTTTGAAAATCAAGGTAATCTGGCTATTAGGAGAAGATTGTAAAACGGTTGCTATTTTAAATATTTTAAAGAAAACTTGGTATTGCCTTTTAAATACAATAAGAAAAATAGTTTCCGAAAATCAAGACATCCGAATATTAAAAGGAGGGGGATTACCTGAAACCCAGAGTTTAAAAATCGCTCTAGTGGCATTAATGTATGCTTTTTCCGGGAAGGAACTCTGTATATGCCATTTAAATATAATAACAAAAATAGTTTCTGAAAACTAGGGAAATCGAGTTATTAGGGGGGGCGGTTACCTGAAACCCAAAATTTAAAAATCGCTCTAGCCGCACCAACAATAGGTTCTTCACAACAAAACTTCCCATATACCATTTAAATCAAACAAGAAAAATATTTTTTTGCAAATTATCAGATTATTGAGAGTGGAGGGTTACCTGAAAAACGAGTGGGGGTTAAACCAAAATTTTGAAAAAATCGCTCTAACGGCAGAAAATTTGTTTTTTTTTTAAATAAAACTCGATATATGCCATTGAAATAAAACAGAAAACTTGTTTCTGAAAATCAGTAAAATTGAACTATTTGCAGGGAGGTATCACCCAAAATTTAAAAATCGCCCTAGCAACATTTTATTTGTTTCGGCATAAAATTTCGTATATAACGTTTAAATAAAATAAAAAAGGTTTCAGAAAGTCAGTGAAATCCGACTATTAGAAGGGAGAGGTTGCCTGCACCCTAAAATTTAAAATTCGCAGCAGAGATTTTTATTTTTCCATAACACAACTCGGCATATACCATTTAAATCAAGAGAGGAAAATTTTTCTGAAAATCAGTGAACTTGGATCATTAGAAGTGGGGATATACCTGAAACCCAACATTTAAAAATCGCTTTAGCAACGCCAGTATTTGTTACTTCACAACAGAATTCGGTACATACGATTTAAATAAATAACAAAAATAGTTTCTAAAAATAGGGCAATTGAACTATTAGGAATAAAGGTGTACTTGAACCCCGAAATCTAAAAACTGTTTTTGAGCTTAATTTTATTTATTCTGTTTTAAATAAAATAAAATAAATAAATTCAGCACATAAACTGTATATATAACGCTGCATATGTTTTATGTTTAACAAAAGCATCGTCGTGAAGATATAAAATGTGAAATATGAATCTAATATGTGTGTGAAAATTATATTTGTATGTAAGAGCGCTTTGTAATAACCTCCAGAAAATGTTTGCATTACATGTTCCTACTACAATAACATTTAAATTAAATTTCAAACCCAATGAAAATTGATGAAACTTTCGATTGTTTATTGTTGATTGTGTATATTTGCTTAGTGCATCGAAATTGTTTTTAAATAGAAATATTTTTTGTTTTATTGAAACATATGAACATCGTCTTTAAATACACAATGTAACTCGAAACGTTCTGTTATTTTTCTCTATTTTAGCGAATGTGAAAATGATATCAAGGGGTAAGTTAATAAACATGGTTACATATAAAATACGCACATAGTACAGCTTTGCCTAGCAGTGGTCATATATTTCATTTAATTAATAGTATATCATTAATATTTGTTGCTTAATCTCAATAATAATAGTAATTCTAAAACTGTGGTTGCAAGAAATATGTTGTTATTCCCCTAATACCACATAGTAATGTTGTAACTTATTTCATTTTCATTAATTAATAGATCTAACTTGGATTTTATATTGATTTTTATTAAAAGTTATTCAACTCGGCGAGGAATTCGTTTAATTTATGTAGCTCCTAAGTGACGAACTTTTAAAAAATAATGAACAGCAGAATCGGCTGCAGTATAGAGGAAAACCAACCACAAAAACAAGCCTGATTCAGATAAGGAGCTTTAACTACAGACCACGTACAGGTAATGTCATAACCGAATAGTTAAACCAAAATGTGTAAAGAGTGTTCACACACTTCAAAAAGGCCTTCGATATTGTAATATGTGTACCCTTTTCAACCACCCTGAGAAATAAAGACGTAGAAGAAAAAAAAAAACGGTATAGGAATTGTATGCAAACACCAAAGTAAAAATTATATTGGACAATGAGGGAAAAGAACTTGGCGAAAGATGAGTTCATCAGGGAGAACCTCATATCGCCAAAAAGCTCATTAGTTTCTTCTAGTAACAGAACACAGGTATGGCTTTAACATTTGCTAAGAGAGATTATTCAGCCTGAGGTTCGCAGAAGACATTGTTGCAAGCTGCAGCTGCATCAGAATTGAACCTGGAGCAATTAACTGAATTTTTCGAAAGGAATAAGCTGGTAGATCTAACGAGGAATGCTAAGAAAACCAAATTAATAATGACAAACTTCACCGAGGAAATCATCAAGATAAATAACACTGGGCAACAAAAAAATAATTTTTGAATGTTTCGAGCACTTCATGAGGCAATTCCTACTAATTTTGGGTTGAGAAAAACAAATATGACAATGAAAAAAATTTATTAGCTCTAGTTTCTATGATTTACACAAGGTGTAAGAATTACATATTAACGGATTGAGAGAAAAGGATACATTTTAATTACATACATGCTAACAACAATGAAAGTGCATTTGATTTTTTAACTGGTAATTACATGCTAAGAGTTCTAAATTGCTGGAAAAATACTTCGCAGATAGTCGTGTCTGAAGAGAATCATGTGGTGGCCTATTGACTTCGTCGTCTTTTAGCTTGCCTCTTGTGATGGAGTTCCGCAGAATCCCTATACAAAGACCAACAATAATCCGCAAGCATTACTTCATTCCAACGGCCCTGATATCTTTGTTCCATAACAGAAATGTCCTGATGGAATCTCTCCCCATGTTCATCACTAACAGCTCCACAACTAGGAGGGAAAAAGTTTAGGTGGGAGTGGAGAAAATGGATCTTAAGGGACATGTTGCATCCAAGGTTACGGTATTTTTGCAGGAGCAAATGCTTGTAGTTGTCATCTCTTTTGCTGCCTAAAAATCCATGAACAACACCCTTGAAGGCTTCCAAGCTTCCATTTCTTTCCCCTCCAAAGCTTGGTCAAATGCAGGATCCTTTACAAATTCTCTTATTTGTGGTCCGACAAAAATGCCTTCCTTAACTTTTGCATCACTTAATTTCGAAAATTTTTCTCTGATGTACTTAAAGGCCCGTCCTTCTCGGTTCATAGCTTTGACAAAGTTTTTCATCAAACCCAGCTTGATATGCAGGGGCGGAAGAAGAACGTCTTTTGGGTCCACAAGAGGCTTGGCAGTCTTTTCACGAGGCATCAGATTGCGTTTCTGTGAGGAAAATATTATTTCACCACAAATATAAAAAAGTTATTCACCATATTTACACATTTTCGTGGCATTTTTACAAATTTTACATTAAAAAGCACTCGCGAACCAGAAAATTTGCATTAATTTGAGTAGAAACTACATGTAATTCATAGTCACAGCAACAGTATCTATGTTTATGACTTACAAACAGCTGAAGAGCATTTGTGTTTTGTTATTTGACAGGTGTGCCAACTCCCAAAAAAAATTCCCCCAAATTTAAAATCTTCACTCTAAAAAATGAAATGTCACTTTATCTTCAAAACAAGAGCTAATCTATAATTTTTATGGTGATTTTTTAATTCAGCAGATGGAAATACATGTAAATTCACTATTTTTAAGCCCGAAACATTTTCATTGTTGCCCAGTGTAATGAGCCGCTGGAATGCGTCAAATTTCCATATTCACTTAGGTCAGTCTCGCATCACAAACTTTTTTAGGGAGCTAAAACATGTGCAATGACATGTAGAGAAGAGGTGTATCAAAGAAACATGGAATCAAATTAAGGAATAACGAAACAAAAATATATGAGTCAAGCTCTGTAAAACGTCTTTAATGGAGTTGGGTTGGATTCAACCCAACGTGACTATATGGGATCCGAGAATAGGAACTTGATGACTAGGGATGCAGAAAATAAGATAGTTCGACGATCTTTAAAAGAATTTTGTCAGCAGAAGGTCAACAAAGGCGAAGGAAAGCAAAGAATGGAAATGCCATATTAAAGACAGCACTGCGAGGTTCACCAATTTAATTTCCGATATGGAGTGCAAACTGTTTCTGTTCACGATCTAGGTACCTTTGCGTCCTTCAAAACCGCACCTGGAAGCACAATCGCCAATCTTCTTCAGTATGCTTGCAACATTTGGCCGCACGCTTCAATATTTTCTCTTCCGAACTACCAAACCTCTATCCACCAAGTTTCTCTTTCATTTTCGAGAATAAAATGTAGTTACAGAGACGGTATGAACAAACTGGACACGCGAGTCCTGCAGAAACTCAATTGTCCACATTGCAGTGTATGCTAGACGGGAACAATTCGGTTAGCCGTCTTTGGGGGCCTCTTCCAATTGGTAGTAATCGCCCTTTTCTCCTCCAAGGGGACTGTGGCGGGTCTTTTTTTCTAGAAATGGCCGATGCAAGCATCATGTTCGCAGCAGGTTCGTCATCCAGAAAGTTTCAAATTGCCGGCTGACGTTTAGTTTCTGAATAGTACTGGAAAATTCTGATTTTACCACCTGTCACGATATCTACCACACATCTTCAGATCTTTTTATCATTCCATCCGAGCTTGCTGGTCTTCTAGCACAAACTTTTCTCGTACGGAGACGTTAGTGCAACAGAGTATGCACTGATGGCGAAGTGATGCTTAGAACTCACTCTATATGCTGGTATGGCATTCTGTTCTCATCAGCAGACACACTTTCATGGGTCAAGGTAATACACGTCAGTCAGGTATTATGAGGAAGTTTCTTTAGCGTGTTGGCTAGTGACTGGAGTTTGCAAACTGGGAGCTGGAATCGGGCTGTATTAGGATGACCGACTGCATTCTCGTTGCGGTCGTTTCAGATATCTACTCTTTCTCGTTGACACTTTCTTGGGGTATTTGTTGAAGTTTTAGGAGCTATGGCTCGCCAGGACTAAGGAAGGGAACTGCGACATATAACGCCACGCTGCTTGCTAATAGCGTTTATTGGTGGGTTCTTCTTGACTCAGCTCGGACGACAAGGCGATGTGGGTCTTCTCCCAGGTGGATGTCAATTGTCAGCGGTATCTAGCGGCTTTACCTGCTCGACGGACGTAGGTGATTTAAAAATGTTATCAGGAAGAGGTTTAGCCATTAAGGTGGGGGATTGTGCCAACGGCACGTGGTGCTTCCTAGCGGTTCTCCATCCAAGTACTGGCCACGCCCGATGCTACTGAACCTCGGTCAACCGGGGTCCTCAGCATGGTTGCCGTTGGCGGGGTTCAGAGGGCAATTGAACAGATCAAGGTTTGAAAGCTAGTTTTGTTTGGGCCAAGGTGTATTTCATGGTCGTAGTCGAGTTGGGCAGTGCCCTCCCTGAAGTAGCCTAACCTGAGGTGTTAAATTTGTTTCATGTCCTTGGGGAGACTGCAGGATCTGCATCTTCTAGGGGCTCTATGATCGTAGTCCCCTAGTGATCTGACCTATGTCCGGGCTCTCTCCCGTGTTACGTCTGTGATATACGGAACATTGGAATGGTCATGTAGTATGTGGGCTGGGAGGGGATGTCTATTCTTTATATACTTGATCCAAACCTGACGCTATCACGAAAGGACCCATGCTAGGTTTCGCGCCAGTTTGTTTGTTCTATATTGCCCTAAGAGCGTTCGCACCTTGGCTGCGCGTAGCTTCACCCCCTGAGGGGAGACCAGCTCTTTACTTGCATACCACAGAGGATTTAGCATGTATTGTTTGACTTCCAAGCTTCCTGGCTGTGGTCCGAGCCTTTCCAGGACATCACTACATAATTATGCCTTCAACTAAAATCAATATTATATGCACTTTGATTAATTCTGCACGCTCTGCACATAGTACACGGATCATGACGTTTCTTCAATGACAAGACACAAAACAGCTACTACTGATCAAATGCTATGCATGTCAATTACTCAATTATCTTATAATTGATAGGGTATTGTGTCATCCTTCAAAGATGTCTTGGCACGACGAAACTTCCAAAGCTCCAATAAATCAGCGTTCATTATGCAAACTGCAAACGCTTCAGCGCTTCTGTTAATATAATCATTGCCCGAAAATGCTCAGAGCTAGAATAGCAGGATAGCAAGCACAAGAAGACAAAAGACATTTTATTACAGTTGCAACGATTGGAGCAACACGGTATATTTACCAATGAAGACACGGTATTTCCATTACAACCAACATGAAACTTGTGCCTCTGCTAGTTTTCCGTATTCCGGAAATTAAATTAGTGCCCCTCATACAGTCTATAGGAACACTCTTAGCGAGCAGTTGACTGAAACACCTGGCGCAAGCAAAAGGTCCATTCCTAATGGGCTATTTTCGTTTCTGAAGTTAAAACTTTTAAAAACATTTCATTCCTTTCTGACTTAAAAGATGTACGACAGTGGCTATTCTTGTTATTTTCTCATTGTCGAAAGATATATTAAGAAGATAGAGACATAATGAACATCTTGTTAACTTCTTAGTTCATTAAACTTGCTGCTTCTATGTGGCTATCTCCTTAAAGATTATTTTATTGATTTATACTAGTAGAAACTATATAGAAGTTAAATTAGACATACTCTTATTTTGTTATCTTATCTTCCGTGTCTATTCCGGTGATGTAGTGGCCACCATACTTGTCTCCTAAATCCAATGTCGCCGTTTCAATCCCGGGCAGGTTCGATGGATTTTTTTTTCGGGCGTAAAAATCCTAAGTACGGCTTCCTCCGGAAGGCAAGTAAAGCCGTGGGTCCCCTATCGTAGATTTACGTCATGTAAAAGAACCTCAAGTCTGAAAGAAGAGACCTCTGAGCAAAACGTATCGGCCATTTCACGCCCTGAATTGAATGGGATGCTGATGATCTGTGATGATAAAGAGCGTCCGTAAATAAACCACATCTATTAAAATCTTCCAATGTTTTCTTCTTACTATTCCACCAAACGCATTTTCAAATACGAGTATAAATATTAAAAAAAAAAACAATATTTTAAACTTTCTCCTTTTTTCTTATTATACGTCTAATGATGAAATTTTATTCCAACATTAACTTCCTTGCCTAAAGCATATTTTTTTTCCTTGTAAAAGCAGGGTATGTTATTGGTTAGTGCTCAATGCCGGGATCAAGAAGAAATGTTTCTGCATGGAATCGTAGTAAACTGCGCTGAAACATGATGTGGATACTCCTGAGTCGAAGCAATCGAGCATATGTAGAATAATAGGTTATCTCCTCATGCCTAAGCAAAAACTCATCTGTCATCTGGGAAATCCCCTTGACAATTTTTTCATGCTCCCAAACCGTATTATTCACAAATGTTTTTCATAAACGTGAAATAAGAAATGATACTTATTAATGTCAGCTTCTGTATGGGGCAAAAAAGACACCAACAATAGATTCGAGAAGTTTCTCTCCCAAAAGACAACGCTCGTTCGCATACAGCTGCTTTCACAAGGACAAACCTCAAGGAAATCTACTGGACTGTACTAAAACACACTCCCTATAGTCCAGACTTGCCGCCTTGTGATTGCCTGTTAAAAGAAACATTGGAAGGACAACGATTCGAAAACAACGAAGCTTTGAAAGCATTTGTTTGCATCTTGTTGGAGACGCAGCCACACTCTTTCATCCATAATGTGGTTAAGAAGCTTCTGTTTGCTGAGGAAAATGTGTTGCAAATCGGGAAATTATGTAGAAAATTAAATATATCCCATTTTTTATTAACGTTGGTTTAAATGTATTATAAAAAAATCCGATTTATATTTAAAGAGTGGAAATGTCAAACGTTCTAAGTGCCATTTCCTAAATTTCACAGGATAAGCAAATAAACTACCCATCTCTGTTAGCATTTAACTTAATACACCCAAAATTATTGTAAGGACATTTTTTGCTACAAAAGTAACTTGTGTAACAAATTGTTGCCAAAATAAAATGGTCGGGGAAAAAATTAACAAAGTCCTATGTGTCATACAAAGATGGAAGAGTCTGTTACAAGTGCCATTCAAACTTTTGTCCACTTTATTTCAGGTTCCAGAGGAAAATAATTACAAAAATAACATTAATGATTAGCACAAATGCTATTAATCACAAAATATATTATTAAGAGCAAAAATACAAAAATGTACCTTAAAACATGTGCAACAATATCAATCTTCATAATTTCTCACAATGATAGGAAGAGTTTTAACTTTTAAATGCTTACAAAGGGATTGAAATTGATGTCTCAAAAAAAAAAAAAAAAAAATATTACGGCATCCAGAAAGTAAGTCCCAATCGCGCCTAGAGATGGTACCGCTAGTCGGGTAGGAATGCGCATGCGCATAATAGAGAGGAAGTATGTGGTAATAATGCAATAAAATTTTAGCCTTGTGACGGCCGTGGTTACTGCGCTGTGCTAGGAGAAAATGGGTGCTCTGATATTGTCTCCCGTCAACTGCGAAGTTCGTGCAGTCATCCGAGGTTTGCACGCTCAAAAGCAAAGTCCAGCAGAGATCCATCGCCAATTGTGTCAAGGCTTCCGGGAGACAATTTCGTGCACAGGGGAGCGAGACATCTGGGGAATTGACAAGAGAGTTCTGAAATTGTGAAGCGCCGGTTCTGCTCAATTGCTTGCCGCACACTTTCCAACACTTCTGCCGTCACCAGGGACGGTCGGCCACTACGGTCGTCGTCGTGAATATTGGTTCGTCCTTCAGTGAACTGCCTGCACCATCGTCTTACCATAATGTCGTGTCCATACACTCGACACAATTGGCGATGGATCTCTGCTGCACTTTGCTTTTGAGCGAGCAAACCTCGGATGACTGCACGAACTTCGCAGTTGGCGGGAGACAATATCAGAGCAGCCATTTTCTCCTAGCACAGCGCGGTAACCACGGCCGTCACAAGGCTGAAACTTTACTGCATTATTCCCACATACTTCCTCTCTACTCCTGCGCATGCGCATTCCTATCCGACAAGTGGTTCCATCTCCAGGCGCGATTGGGACATACTTTCTGGATGGCCCGTATCTGTGCTCTTCAGGAAGGAATGGTAAGATGGACAGGAGGTCTTTTTTTTTTTTTTTTTTGAACTGATAAACGGGGTTGGTCTTTCAGACGAAGCACAAGGTTGCTGTATATCAACCAATCATTTTCCTCTCTTTAAAACTATAAAAACCCTCCACCCTTCTAATGGCGATTTAAGTTCTTTTAATAACTTTAAGCGTTCATAACTCGAATGGAATTACATGAAAAGGTTTTATAGCTATAGCTTAATCTACAACCCTACAATCTTGGGGAATGAAGGCCTTACTTACAAGCTTCTTTACTCTATAATAGCGAAATATCAATTGCAACTCCAGAAGCTATGGTTACATACTAAATAATTCTGCACTATAAACTTTACCTATAAAACTAATATTATCATAGCATAGCACTAAGAATACCAGATGATAGCATAGCTTGACATTTAGAACGCTGTCAACTACTTCATCCCTATATAGGCACTAACAGCATGACCGCGTCTGGACAGATAGAACGTACTTTTGAAAATTTAAAAATGCACTTAGGACGTTTGACATTTGTACTCTTCTTCTCTTCTACTCTTCATTTCATTTCTACAGCTTACGATATTTTGCATAACTTTGAATGCAACAACATTTTGATATGATTGTATCCTTCAGCTCAATGATTTTAATATACCTTTTCTTAAGAGCTAATGTATAAAGAGTGATTTATTAAACAGCTGTACTATTATTTATTGTCATAAATTACTGTAATAATGTTCTTTAATGTACTGTAATGTTCTTTTTATTAGTTTTGCTCAGGCCCTAAGCTTTAATTGGTGCTACTAGGAGAAGTCACAAGAAATTGACATTAGTAATAAATAATTTTGAAATATCTAAGAGATTATCAAAATTATTTATATAATACTTTCTTCAATGGGAACGTAAGGGTCTATCATGACAATTCCATATTTAAGGAGCATTTTTTCAAAAACTATGAAAGCTAAAAACTGCAATTTTTTACTGGTGATGGCCACAACATTTAAATATAAGATATAATAACAATTGCTCTTTTGGTAGAATATTATCTTCAGGCAACACATGAACTATTCTTAACGTTTCAGCTATTTAGGACGGTGCAAAGTGTTAACTATTAAAAAATCAAACTTATAGAGAACTGGTCTTCAAGGTTGGAACATCAGAAATGTTCTGCCTTGCATTATGCTGGGTTAAATCTTGCAACTCACACAAAAATGTAAAATAATACCCTCCCAATGCATATGCCGAAAATGTAACACCATTTTAAACAGAAAACTTTGAATTGTCAAAGAAGATTTAAGACAAAAAATAAAAATTTTACCCCAAGCCCCTTCTATTTCTAATTACTTAATAAAGCCCGGAAGTGCAGACATTTATTTTGGTTAAAATAGGCAGGCAAAAGGTCTATTTAAATAATTGAAAATAGGCAGTATTTATTAAAAGTGAAAACAGAGTAATATAAATCATGGTTAATGAAAACATGAATTTAAGATACTCAATTTTTATCACTATACTATATAATTTAAGTACTTAAGCTTACATTTCTTGGTTACAAGTAACAGGAGGATATTTTTTTCAGGTATCAACTGCCATTGTCATGGAGACATTTTTCATTATAGAAAAAGAAGGGATTAAAAAGTAAATAAAACAAACTATTTCAGCAGGGCTCATACGTCGGTCCTGGTGGTGTAGTGGTTACCATACTTGCCTCCTACACCCAAAACGCGGGTTCGAACCCGGCCAGGACCTTCGGGCGTAAAAATCGTAAGTATGGCTTCCTTAGGAAGGGAAGTAAAGCCGTGGGTCCCGTGTCGTACATTTACGGCACGAAAAAGAACCTCAAGCCTGAAAGAGAGGCCTCTGAGCAAAATTTGTCGGCCGTTTCACGCCCTGAGTTGAATGGGACGCTGATGACCTGAGATGTTAAAGAGCGTCCATAAATAAATAAATCAAAAAAAAAAAAAGGGCTCATACCAGTTACAGTGAAATATTAACCTTTCATAAAATCATGGAAATGTTAATCGAGACAAACTAAAATAGTTTTGAATAGTCCTGGAGAAGGAGGAAAAGATGCGCAATGGTTTCTGGTTCAGTTCATTTTCTATTTATGCGTTTATAGGGGAATAAGGTTTTACTTCCGTACTGAACACATTGTAGGGACGGTTTATTGCACAGCTGTGCCTCTCTCATCTTTCTCGCTTGCAATTGTTTGTTACACTTACAGCTGAGAAATTACCCGCACTTATTTTTTCTAGAACTGCCTCGGTAAGATCGATACAAGGCCATTTTCCAGGACTATTCAAAACTCAGTACTTCCGTCATCCTCTTTATTTCCTGGTATTCGTATGTCCGGGGTAACCGTGTGTTCCTTTCACTAATGAAGGTTCTACTATTTAAAGAGCATACGTGAATGTATCAAGAAAAAAGTTTTTGACTGCTTGAAAGAAAGAAATGTATAACAAGATTCTAAATAGATATTTTTGAGAGGTTATTATTTTTTAATTTTTAATTTAATTTAATTTTTATAACTTTTCTTACTTCGATATATTTAAATTCTTTATGATTTTTTTAAATGCACAAATAATCGCATAACAATCGGTAACGTGCCAAAACAGGCAAAAAAAAAATTTTAAACCTTAAAATAGGCGATAGAGGCTCTAAATGTAGGGAATTGTGTTCATTTCTATTTGACTCTTAACTAATTTCTAACAGTTAAAATCTGTACATTGACAAATGCTAGGAATAAAATTAATAAATGGTATAAACAGTTTATAGAGGCATGGTTTGGCTTAACGACCCATAATAATATTATAGTTATAATATATGTATATCTGTTACTTATAACATTTCCGTAACGTGATTTACTTAACGAGAAAATTTCCTCACATTAACGCTTGTAGCTAATTGCATTTATTATATTGGTACCTCCTACCCACCTCCAAATTTAAAACCTATAACTCTCATCCCGAAACATTTTTCACGGTTAGGAACATCATTCTACAAGCTGATAGTCCGAATCTGAGTTAACAGAACTAGCAGAACAACATTCCAAAAACATAAATTAGGTAATAAAATATTATAGTAAAATGAAATTTATATATTGGCACACGCCGCAAACATAATTTTAAACCTGAAATAAGAGGAAAATGATTGGAAACCTATTAAAGTTCAATTTGTTTACACGTAAACGTTGCGTTATTAATAATACAGCAAAATTCCCCATCGGCAAGTTCGCGTGTCTTCCTTTTCCGCCACCAGGGCAGAACTATGCATCATCTTTAGCGGTTGTCGTTTATTTTTCACTGATACCAACCGTTATATCATTTTTACCATCTATTCTGTGTCTTGCAGCGATAATGCAAATGAAGAAGTAAAAATATTGTTCAGCCCGCTGATAGCACTCGTAAACTTAAACCTAATTTGTGGATCGTGCATTTTAATATTGTAATCAATGTTTAAAATGTCTATGTGCGCTTTATACCATATAAAAGTTTCACCCTAATGGGGTTATGTCTGTGTTTACACATCGACTTTTCATAGTCAATTGAATAAATAACTGCATTATAAAGAGTGAAAAGCGACTTACGACTTTCTTCTTAGCCTGAGAGAGATTGTGTTTTACTGAGGATTTCTGTTTAAATAAAGTTTACCATACCGTTATTAATTATTAGGATATAGATTGTTTTATTTCAGCAACCTTGCAATCCAATAATTCAAATACTTGCTGTTAATTCCTCAGTTTCTGCAGCTGACATAACAGGAACGAAAGATCGTTAACTAGCTCTCCCAGTGTACAATAAACATTAAGGGATTATTTACAATTAAATTTCTACATAACAATGTAAACATAACAGCTTGAGATCAGATAATTTAATGGAATTATTCACAGAATTACTTATTACGTAGGCATAAATGTTAATAAACATAAATGACTTACTTTCAGATTACAGCCACGTTATGATGCGTTTCACCACAAATAAGTTAACATTTCAAGATAAATGTGCATTGATACACTGAGCCATCTTAAACACTGAGTTCATTTGTTTCACATTCAAAGATAAACAAACAGTTGAAATTAGCTATACGCAGCACAACAAACAGTTGAAGATCGATAACAAACACGACGTATTTCATTCTAGAATTTCCAGGGCTATCATGCAAAACGCAACAGACCTTGCAAGGCTTAATCTCAGAAACTGTGAAACCTATGACTGCAAAATAAGTGTTAACATGTAGAGGAGATTATCTTGCTACATTTTATAATAACCACTTCCAAATTTCAATGAATAATATAAACGGTGTGTTTAAAAAGCTAACCTGTTACCAACATTTTCTCAAAAGGGGCAAAATGACACTAAAATGTTTGTTCTATTCATCTCAAAGCATAATTCTGTATAGGTTTCCTTATACTCGTAGACTTCCATTTCATTTACTTTGCACGTTTTTAACATATTGACAATTACATTTCTCAAACAATAAAAACTGAATGAAAAGCATTAAACTGTAGTGCTAATTGAAGCAGGCATGCGAATTCTATGTTGAATGTCTTATTTTATTGAGATAATGTAATAATCAATAAAGGGCGATGGAAGGTTATGGTACAAGTTTGAAGAATTTTATATTTTATTTACAATAATAGGCTTTTAAGCATATTATTAGTTAAGGTATTCTGCTAAGTTGTGGAGGTTAACCCTTAAGGAAATATATTTTAACGTCTTACATCCTGAATCAAGAGTTCAAAACAGAATAGTTGTGCCTCGGCTCTCTTAACATCGTTTCACTCGCTATTTATCAATCATACAAATAAAAGTCCCTCACGCAGGAGTCCCAAGATCGCGGGTTCGAACCCGGCAAGAACCGATGGATTTTTTTCGAGCGTAAAAATCCTAAGTATGGCTTCCTTCGGAAGGGAAGTAAAGCCGTGGGTCCCGTGTCGTACGTTTATGGCACGAAAAAGAACCTCAAGCCTGAAAGAGAGGCCTCTGAGCAAAATTTGTCGACTGTTTCACGCCCTGAGTTGAATGGGACGCTGATGACCTGAGATGTTAAAGAGCGTCCATAAATAAATCAATCAATCAAAAAAAAAAAAAAAATCACGCAGGAGCTGCCTATACTAAGCGAATATCTCACGAGTTGTATAACTTTTAATAGAAATCAATATAAAATCCAAATAATACTTTATTAATTAATAAAATAAATACGTTATGCCATCCTGGGTGGCAGAATTATTGCAATCTTAAAGAATTACACAAGTGAAACAACAATAGTAGAATATTATTATTATTATTATTATTATTATTATTATTGTTGTTGTTGTTGTTGTTGTTGTTAAGACGAAACTACAAAAATTAATCGTATACTATTAATTAAATGAACTATATGGCCACTGATAGACAAAGCTAAGTATTTTTAATAATTTTTAAATGTAATCATGTTTTTGACTCACTCATTGATATCTTTACATTCAGTAAAATAGGGAAAAATAAAGTTTCGATTTACGATGTGTATTTAAAAAGATGATGTTCATGTGTTTCAATAAAACAAAAACATGTTATATTTAAAAACAATTTTGATGTACTAAACAAATATGCACAAACAACGATAAACAATCGAAAGTTCCATTGATTTAGAAATTTAATTTAAATGTTATTGTAGTAAAAAACATATAACGCAAACGTTGTCTGAGGGTTATAACACAGCGCTCTTATATACAAATATAACTCTCAAACAAATATTAGATTAATGTTTCATATTTGCTACTTTCAAGTCAATACTTTTGTTAAATATAAAACATGTGCCGTTTTATAAATATAATTTATATGCTTAATTAATTTTTCGTTTTATTTTAAAACAATATAGAGAAAATTAAACTCAAAAGCTCTTTTTAATATTCGGTTTTCAAGTATTCATTTACTCTAATGGTCCATTTTCCCTAACTTTCATCAACTTTGCTGTGAAAAGAAAAATATTGGTGCCTCTAGAGCTTTTTTTAAATTTTGGTTTTGAGGTATACTCTCCCCTTAATAGCCCAATTTCCATGATTTTCAGGAACTATTTTTCTTGTTTTATTTATATGATATATGCATAATTTTGTTGCGATAAAGCAAACGGTGCCGCTAGAGTAATATTTAAATTTTGAGCTTCAGGTAAACCACACTTTTAATAATCTGATTTCACTGCATTTCAGAATTTTTTCTCACTTGATTTAAATGGTATATGCCGAGTTTGGTTGTGAAAAAAGAATAATATTATTGTTGCCAGAGCGATTTTTAAATTTTGGAGTGCAGGCTAACCTCTCCCCTGCTAATAATCCAATTCTCTGATTTTTCAGGGACTGCTTTTTTCTTCTTCTTGTTTTATTTAAATGTTGTATAGGGAGTTTTCGTTGCGAAACAAATATTAATGCTACTGCGCGATTTTTAAATTTTGGGTACCTCCCCACGCCTGTAAATAGTTCCATTTTCAGAAACTATTTTTCTTGTTTTATTTCAATAGCACATATCGAGTTTCTTTGAAAAATTAAACATGCGGCCGTTAGAGCAATTTTTAATTTTTGGCTTAACGCCCAAGAGTTTTTCAGGTATACCCCCACTCCCAATAATCTGTTAATTTTCAAAAACTATTTTATTATTTGATTTAAATGGTATATACCGAGTCTTGTTGTAAAAAAAATTGTTGGTACTGCTAGAGCGAGTTTTAAATTTTGGGTTTTAATCCGCTGATTTTTAGAAAATATTGTTCTTATTATATTTAAATGGCATATCACGGGGTTTCGTTGCAGAAAAAACATATATTAATGCCATTAGAGCGATTTTGAAATTTTAGGTAAGCACCCCCCCCCCCCCCCGCCGCTAATAGTTCGATTTCACTGATTTTTTTTCCCCTCATTTTATTTAAATGGTATTTTTTTTTTTTTTGCGAAATACATATTAATGCCACTAGAGTGATTTTTAAAATTTGGGTACCTCCCCTGCCACTTCCTGCTAATTCTGAAAAAAAAAAATGTGGTTTCTCTTTTGTAACACTTATAGATTACGCAGTAATGCCAAACGTTATTTAATTTCGCTAATTAATAAAGCCTAATTTGGTTTTATATTAATTTTTATTAAAAGTTATTCAACCGGTGAGGAATTCGCTTTGTTTATGTACCTCCTACGTGACGGACTTTTATTGAAACATATGAACATCTTCTTAAATACGGAATGTAACTCGAAACTTTCTGTTGTTTCTTTCTATTTTAGTGAATGTAAAGATGATATCAAGGGCTCAGTTCACAAACATGGTTACATTTATACATGTTTAAAAATATCTACACAACAGCTTCGTTTATCATGATCATGTATTTCATTTAATTAATAGTATACCATCAATTATTGTGATTTAAAGCCAATAATAATAATTTTAAAGATGTGGTTTCTCTTTTGGAATACTTATAGATTGCAAGAATTATAATTTTGTTCCCCTAATACCATACAGTAATGCCATAACTTACTTTATGCCATTAATTAATAAGGCCTAATTTTATATTTTTTTTAAAGTTATTTAACTTGCTGAGGAATTCGCTTAGCTTGCGTGACGGATTTTTTTATTGTGAATCCTTAATATATTTACACGATATCTATAAACAATTGAAGCATTTAATATATTTTATTAAACTTTTACAACATTTATTATTTTATCAATGCACTGAACGTCCAAAATAAATTTCCCACCATTTGGTGTTAAAGGCAAAATTGCTTGCATTTTTATGTGTGTGTAAGTGTTTTATATGTAAGAAGTTTGGTATTTTCTATGATATTTAGAGGAAATGTGTGTATATATATGTGTGTGTGTGTGTGTGTGTGTAATTAAATTATAATCAAATTTCGTACATTTAATTTAATTTAAGTATTATGATATTTTAAATAACCAAAGTTATTATTATAGCAGCATAAACCATTCTTATACCTTTCTGCACTGAACTTTAACAATAGCAGCAGGTTTTTAATGTAAATTACTTTAATTAGTTTGAACCATAGCATAATTTAGATTCAATAAGAATTTGAAATAATGTTTTTTTTTCTTTTTTGTTTAAAATATTATTTTAAACATCAAAGTAATTATTCCGTACATTTTTTCCATAATTTGCCACGCAATTGCATAATGCAAAACACTTTATATTATGTTATTAAGATTAGAAAATCTCCAAGCTCGTGTTTGTGGCAGGAACGCGCCCGAACTGAACACAGAAGGAAGCGTCTGCAGCTAGATGGACGCCGCGGCGGTATGGTATCGATTTTTGCTGCCTGCAGCATGGTTCAGCTCGGGCGAGTTCAATATGCGAGAGGTAAACCCAGCAGGATTCAGTGGCGTGCCATTTCACAAGGAGATGGACCAGTGGCGTGCTGTAGCGTGTTAAATAAACGAGGAGGCTAGTAAGGCCCAATGCGGGCCATGCTAACTCTGCGCATGGAACTGTCCAGTTAACTAAAAAATAATGCTTTACACCTACAATTTGAAAATTATTACAAAGTAACTGAATATACCTACATATGGTGTTTAAATATTATACTTTTTTTATTACATTTCTGGCAATACGTGTAATTTAAAAACGCTGGTATATTTCAAATTTATAGCGAGGAAATTGTTACTAGCTAGGGGTGCTTAATCATGTTCCGCAACAGTCCTAAGCATGCGAGGATGACATTTAAACAGGTTTGCAGCAAGGAATGATATTGCTCTATTTAAAACGATAGATCTGACATATTTACATAAACACAATAAGACAGCTTTTTAGCTATTTTTTTTTTTTTTTCCTTGAGAAAGTAAATACTCTGAGTTCAGAGCTGTGTCTAGCGCCCCGACAGACGACATTAAAGAATCCCAAAAGGTTTGTCCCACGTGGCTCTTTCCAGTGCCACGCCCAACTACGCTAATGGGAATTCAGTCTCTAACAAAGAGGTCATTACTTTTACGAGTGGTCAGGCTAGCGTTGAGCTGAATGACACAAAGCCCTCCCCCACACAAATGTTTCGACTTTGCCCACTTCTGCACTCTTTTACTTGTTTGCATAAGAGGGATAAACAAAAAGTATAGAAAATAGAAATATTTCTTGTTGTTTGTGTCCTAATATAGACTACAAAAGATGTCGGGCGTTTCTATTCTTGATATAGTTTAAAATAATATAATAGCGTTACCAAAATGAAATATTTACACACACTTGAATATTTTCTAGCGTAACCTTCATTCTTGAACATCCGATAAAAAAAAAAGTATGTTTTTGAATATGTCTGGATATAAACCTTAACTACAAGGAGTGAATGTGTGACAAATGTGTCGGAAGTGAACGATTTTCTTTTTTAACGTTTATTTGCATTGACATGACAATATTGCATTCTATATTTACAGGTTATTATGTTCACTTATACAGTTACTATTGAAGAATTTATTATCATTGTCCAATAATCGCTGTTTTTCTTGTCAGTGTTATAACCAAAGAGCAAAACATTGACGGAATTCATTTTTATATGGGATACATCTTTTTTAAATCTAAAACAAAAACATGCTAAATGTTTCTTTTTCAAGCTCTGGTGTTTTGTTTTATATTTTAATATAAATGTCTATTTTACGAATAAACTGCTTTTATTCCATAATGTAATTATTGATTTAAAGTTTATTTACAGGTTTCCTTGAGAAAATACTGTTTGTATTACAATTTTACTTAAAATAAATATAAAAATTTAGTTTTTGCAAATTTTGGGATATAATAATTTTTTTTGCCAAAACTTTGTTAAATGGATCTTGTTGAAATGACGGAGTTTTGCAATAATATTTTCATAAAAGTTGTGTAAATATACTTTCAAAATATAATTATTTTTAGAAAATATATAAATGAAAACTATAGATTTTAGATGAAAATGTACATTGTTTCTTTCAATATTTTACTTCCTTTTATACTGAAAAGAATAACTACATTGAAATTTTACACCGTTTAATTCAAAACTACGTCAGAGATGAAATATTTGTTTTATTAAAGTAATCCAAAGTAATACATCTTCGATATGAAATTTTGAGTATAAAGATACACTAGTTGAAATGTTGGGAGTTTTTAAGCACTGTGGGCACCTCTTTTATTTTTCCTTCTTTTGCATCTTTATGTTTTTTGTTGTATCAGTTTTATAGACGAAAATATTGAGGGATTTCTTCTCTGTTATTATTTCAGACAATGAAATCCATTTCCCTGCTTTCTCATTTAAGGGGAAGAAAAAAAAAACAACAACAAAGTTTTAGAATTATTACGTAAAGATTTACAATCTATGAAATCACGTGTTTATTTCTGCCTTATTCCCATTTTTTTTTTTTTTGTTTTGTTTTGTTTTTGTTTTTTGTTAAACTTGCATTGTAGTAGTTAACGAGTGAGTAAGGGAGTTGCCGGCCAAACATTGGAGTTTTGCATACAGGCGGCAGAGGGGGACAAGGTAGTTAATTTGAAATGCACACAGCGAGAGTCAGCAGACTACATTATGCTGAATGAAGAAGGTGAAGATGGAAATGAGACGAGATGTTAAGAGCAACGGTGGAATGAGTGGCAGGGGAAATTGGCGTACCCAAAGAAACTTGCCTAAGCGTCGCCTCGTACGCCATAAAGGCTGCTTGGACTGAACCGGGCCACTTAGGTGGGAGACGAGCAGTCTATCCTTTCGATCATGACGCTACCCTGTTATGGCTCATAAATTGGATCACATTTCACAGCTGTTCTATTCACATACTTTAAACGAGATGTCCAAACTCTCGTAACGTGTACAAATGCACCAACAGTATTAATTTTCCCTTATTCTGTCCGACATATGGGAATAGAAAATCACCTCTTGATTTCCACAAATTCTCATATCGCTCTAGCAGCACTAATGTTTGTTTCTTCACAACAAAATTCGGCATGTGACATTTAAATAAAATAAGCAAAATTAGTTTCTTAAAACTAAGGAAAATGGGTCATTGGAAGTAGGGGTATATTTGAAAACCGAAATTTAAAAAAACACTCTTGCCCTTAATTTTCTTTATATCGTTTTCAAACAAAATGACAAATTAATTAATGTTTATAACGATGCATGTGTTTTATATTTAAAAAAAGCATCGTTGTGAAGATAGAAACCATGAAATATGTGTTTGAGATTTGTATGTAAGAGGGCTCTGTAATAAAATCTTAAGAAAATATTTTCGTTGTATATTTTTTCTACAATAACATTTAAATTAAATTTCAAATCCAATGAATTAGATGAAACTTTCGATTGTTTATTGCTGATATTGAGAATATATTTCCTTATATATTGCAATTGTTTTTAAATAACATGTTTTTGTTTTATTGAAACACGTGAACATCATCTTCTTAAATACCCAATGAAACTCGAAACTTTGTTATTTTTCCCTATTTTAGTGAATCTAAAGATGATATCAAGGGTTCAGTTCATAAACAGGTTACATTTAAAAATGTTTAAAAATACCCACACAGTTTAGGTTAATCTATCAGTGATCCTATATTCATTTAGTTAATCGTATACCATTAATGTCTGTGATTTAGTCTCAATAATAATAATAAGAATAATAATAATAATAATAATAATTTTAAACATATTGTTTCTGTTTTATGTTACTTATAGATTGCAAGAATTCTAATTTGGTCCCCTAATACCACACAGCAATGCCGTAACTTATTTCATTAATTAATTGGGCTTAATTTGAATGTTATATATTTATTTTTTAAGTTACTCTACCAGGTGAGGAATTCGCTTAGTTTTCGTAGCTCCTGCATGACAGGCTTTTATTCCAGACCTCTTTTAGGTGGCTTATAAACCTTACTGGAAGAGCCTCTTGAACATAACTTGAATCTAGAATAATTTTCTATATGAACGAATCTCAATTTGGTGGACATATACACGTGGCACGGAATAAATTGGCAAGTAAGCTTACAGGAATAACTTTTTCTTCCTACTTCAAGGAAAAAATATTTACCAAAATAAATTCATTTTACTGGTCCCAAGTGCCTCGCGTGGTTTTAATTCCTTGTTTTCTACCTATAATGGAATCATTAAAAAAAAACGGTTGGTCAAAATCTAATGCATAGTAGCGTTTACATTATTAAATGTTTTCATTGTTAAATTGCTGTCATCAATTGCTAGTTATGTTATAATAATGTTAAGGAAAAAACGTATGTATTTCTCATACCAGAATATTAATTAGTTAATATTAGCTACCAAATGAATTACAATTTTATAACATTCATCTGTTCTGAAGTAATTGGCAGCACTGTAGTTTACTCTTTTCAGTTTGAACTAAAATTACTTGCGGATAATTCATCTCCGTTAACAACAATAACAACAGACGAACGAACTAAATCTCCACCAATGCAATGACAGTACAAATGTACTAAAAGGATTGACTTAAGAGTAATTAATCATAAAATTTACATTAATTTTAATGTTATTTAATTAACATTATTTTATAATTATGGTATACAAACTCGTATGAAAGTCGTTTATAAGTTTTATAATTTCTACATTAGTAGACCGCTACGGGTGGCCGAGATCGTTAAGGCGCGAACTCGTGAGCGGGAGGTCTGGGGTTCGAATCCCGCCAGGACCGTCCTCCCTGACTGAGGTCTTTTCCACGTTTTCCTCAGTCCTCATAAATAGCAAATGCCGGGGAGGTAGCCTAAACTTAGGCCTGGAACGTTTCCTTCCTAAAATAAAAAAAAAAATCCTTTCCCAGTTTAGCCATTTCATCTCATGTATCATCGGTGTTCACCGCCTGTGGTGCCTCAGCAGTAAAAACGGACGTTAAATACTATTAAAAAAACCAACATAAGTAAAAATGAGGAAACTTGCTTTGTTCGTTTGTTTTACATATATAAACACCAGAAGAAAATAAAAAAAGCAATAGAAAATATACTACACAGATTTTATACGTTACAAAGCGTAGAATGTGAAATCATGAAATATTTTACCAATGGCGCAGCTAAGGACGGACAAAATATAACCTTAAAAATATACGAAAAAAACAGTAATCACCATACTTCTAATTCGCTGCATTGAACAACTTTTAATTTTTTGTTTTTACCTTAAAACCAGAACGCAATTAACTAATTACTAAAATATTACTTACAGAAATATATACAGCTTTTTAACCGCGATGGCTATCTACAGCAGAGGAGGAAACGGAAGTAGAGTTACCAACATTCATTTCACAAAAATTACGATGTCAGAGACTTTAGACTTTTCAATTACTCATATTACCTAAATTTACCTATGTCGAGAAAATAATAACATTACGGTATGTGCGTTTCTAACATGGTGGTATCAAGTCACATGTAACTTCCTATAGCAATTTGGCTAATTTTTTGTATGCCCTGGAAGAAAATGTAAAACGAAGTCAAGAGTTTGAAAGCTTTTTTCTTTTCTTTTGAAAGAAATTTATAAATACAAAAACGACTCTTGTAGACAACTTGTCAGTGCTGGAATATCAAACAAATTTTGAAGATGGTTTAGTGAGGCAGGCATAAGCATTGTAGTCAATGTAGTCTGTCGCAGATTGGCCTCATTCTATGTTTTTTGGGTGTGTACCATTGACTTGACTTACTCCCACACACACAAAAAAAAAAAATCTGGAGGCGTTAAGTTCGAACTTTTTCGCAGACCATGCGATAGGTCCACCGTTGCCGCACAGTTGAATGTCTGATTTAAATGATCCCGAACTATGAGAGTTGGAAGATATTGGTGCCCAGAATCCCATCTTGCTGTAATTGTTGCAGTGCAAACAGCTGAACCATATCCAGGTAAATGTCAGCAGAAACAGACGGTACCTCACAGAAGAACGGCAGGTGACTCCGCGCCACACATTCACTTTAAGGCTGACTCGTTCGAGTTCCTAGGAGACGTGTGGATTTTCAGTCCCCCAAATGACGCAGTTACGTGCGTTGACTGGGCCAAATCATCCACCGACGCAACCGCTGATCGTCTTTCTTCTTGCTGTTCACACATCATGGCAGTAAAGTTGAGACGGGCATCATAATTAAGCTACGTCAATGCTTGCTCTCGCTGAATTGGTATGGAAACATCATGAGACAATCCTATGACACGTTGCGTACGGGTTGCCAGCAATGTTGCGTCAAAATACCTGTCTCATTCTGCCACACGATTTTCTGTACCTGATGTATGCCTTGAACATGAATAGACATACGGCGACGCAGTGAATATCTCACCATTGCACGACACTTCTGCACTATTTAATGAGATCTCACCTTCGACTGCCCAACCTTGTCAAAATTCCGCTGGAATAGAGAACAATGCATGGGAATCTCAGCTATTGGAGAAGGGTAGATTCACTGGTCTGACAATCTAAGTTGCAGGACTTTTAAAATGTTCTTACCGAATAAATATTATTTTTTCATAATAAGCAGTTTTATAGGCACTATATTCGAAAAATTGCCGATACTATGATTGGTTTTCTTCTGAAAGCTTAATTATACTAATAGCTATACCAAAAATAATGCATTTCAAACAAATATATAAAATAAATTCTAGAAAAGTCCAGGTGAACATATACAAGTTACAGGGAATTGTGAGGAACCACTTGAACTAATATATTTACAAGTTGTCAATGGAAATGCACTTAAAACAGTGTACGGAGTACCACAAGTGGCACAGTGACCTCTGTGGGCTTTGCGACATGATTTGTTGGATGGCTTACGCTTTGTTGCTATCACCCTGAGTTCTTATAACACTCGAAAATCTTGCATACCTATAATAATACGGGTGACCACCATACAACAAATCGCTCAATAACCTCTGTGTTATAAAGCTCTACTTTTCTGACATCTCAAACGGATCACCCTGTATGTACTTCCGGGACAAACTAGCACTTAGGCTGAAGCATAAGTTATAAAGCTACACCAAAGCGATCGGGGGGGGGGGGGTCGGTCAGTTAATAATACTTGAGACACAATCAGAAGATTCCTGGTTCAAATTCCTTGAGATCAATCATTCTAATCTTGGATCTTTCGAGCTTCCCCTGGTTGAGTGGATCTTCCCTTTCAACGAATTTACTACCCTTGCATTTCATTGGTCGAAAGTATCAGACGCTGGTTCTACGTGCTATGTGACGGTGCCTTGCACTTTGGAGAGATTTCTGTCCCAGCGTTTGGTAGGGAATCGGTCCTTTTGAGGAATTCGTCTATGCTTGTGTATCTCTGCATTGTATCTCCCTCACCCCATTCCTTCCTCTCAGATATACATCCACTGGAGGCGTAGGCACAAACGGCCAGCACTTAAGCAAGGCTGAAGTATTGAAATGTTCTCTTCCGCGTCTAACAATCCATCCCAGCGGCACAAAAATTTTTAAAAACAGTCGCGAATTATACACAAATACACAACATAAAAAGAAAATAAATCAGAGAGGGCTTATCAATAAAATTAATAGTAATATAAGAAAACCCATACAACTTTTGTTTCTAAAAATAACTTAAAAACTGCTAAATTCGCCATTTAGAAGATATCGAAGGAAGTTGTGATTGTTAAAATGGAACTGAAAGAGCATACAGCGTTTTTTTTAATAGTGTTTAAAGCCCGTTTTTACTACAGTGGCACCACAGGCGGTTGAACACTGGTGACAGAAATAATAAATTGGGAAAGGATTTTTTTTAAGGAAGGAAACGTTCCAGACCTAAGTTTAGGTTACCTCCCCGACATTTGCCAGTCATGAGGACTGAGGAAAACCTGGAAAAACCCTCAGTCAGGGATGACGGTTCTGGTGAAATTCGAACCCCAGATCTGCCACTCACGAGTCCGCGCCTTAACGACTTCGGCCACCAGTGGCGGTGGGAAAAAGCGTTAAGTCTTACAAGGGAAATGCCAATATATTTAATTTGAGAGGTGACCAAATTCCCTATCCCGCCATAGTTAAATTTAGCTAATTCATTATCCATTACAGGTGGCCGAAGTCATTAAGGCGCGTACTGGTGGATAGGAAGTCTGCGGTTCGATTCCCACCAGGACCATCCTCCATGACTGAGGTTTTTTCCAGATTTTCCTCAGTCCTCATAAATGGTAAATGCTGGGGAAGTACCCTAAATATAGGTCTGGAACATTTCGTTCCTTAAAACAAAAAATACTTTCCCAGTTTATCATTTCATCTTGCGTTCATCAGTGTCCACCGCCTGTGATGTGTCGGCAGCAAAAAACGAGCATTAAACACTGTGAAAAGTGTCATGGCTATCTCTAAAAGAACGGAAGGGCTTTCCATTCCCTTACGCTCTTTCTCCTATTCAATTTTCTTTGTACCTTCAACATACCTTCGGTATATCGTCTCGCTCTCGCTTTGTACTCGTATACTTGTCCCTTCTCGAACCCGGAACATGACTTTACTGTCAATCCATCGTCACCGAACATATTTCTACTCCCATTCAGCGTGTCAGTTCACAGAATCTGGAACTCCCTTCCTCCTGAAGTCAGAGATTGTCGGACAGTAATGCAATGACAGCATAGATAAAATTGTCATTTCCTCAAATCTAGGAATCACAATAATTAGTCTCTCACTTCTAATTTCATTTTCTTCTTCTTTTTCCTATTGTTCTTGAGAAAGATTATTGAAGAAAAAAAAAACAAGTGGAATTCTAACACAATTTTATCAACTTTCCATTTATTTATTAGAAAGCTTTATTAAAAATATATTACATTTAAATACAGTACATATCTTTAATCTGATTCTTTTTTCTGTATTTTATATTGTAGTCTGTATTTCGCTGGGGTTATTCACCTGGTAGAGTGAAAGAGTGTAAATAAGTGAACAAAATAAATAAATAAAATGTGACACAAAAGTTTTAAGTACAATTATTGTGCTACTTTAACACATATATCAAAATATGTGAAAAATAAAAACACAATTTTAATCCCCTTTAAGCCATTTTCTTAAGTATACTGTATGATCATTTGGTCACCAGATCAGACATACATACTAAAAAGTTTAATTTGTTTGAGGTTACTTCGGTGTAACTGGTCTGTCATTAGCAGCGCGGCTTGGGACGGCCTGATCGTCGGTCTTGACCATACTTGCCTCGTAAATCCATGATCGCAGGTTCAAATCCGGTCAGAATAGATGCATATAGCGTAAAAATTGTAAGTATGGCTTCCTTTGGAAGGAAAGTAAAGCCTTGGCTCCCGTGTCGTACATTTACGGCACGAAAAAGAATCTCAAGCCTGAAATAAGAGGCCTCTGAGCAAAATTTATCGGCCGTTTCACGCCCTGAATTGAATGGGATACTGATGACCAGAGATGTTAAAGAGCGTCCGTAAATAAAACAAATCAACGGCACGGCCACTAGAACTTCATACGCCTAGGGCTACAATTTCATCGCGCTTCCCATAAGAAATCACAATAAGACTGCAATACTGAAGAGAAATCTATTGGTTCTCATGTTAGTACTAGAAAAGATTCTGCTTATATCGATGACCTGAATGTAACCAGGAGAAGGCATAACACTTAATTTGTTTATAAATAAGACAAAGGTATTATAACCCTTATTTTTAAAAGAATTTGTGCATACGATTTCTGTCCTTTCTTCCAGAATTCATATATTCCTTTAACATAGAACTAAACTCAAGACTCAAAATAATTTTGACTAAACAAAACGGCCATATCATAAATCCGGGAAAATCGCCGCAATCATAACGGGGCATAATTGATTATTAAACAAAATTAATCAAACAGTACACATTCCCGTGAAACTTAATGAAACTGAAGAGTCAATAAAAGTATTTTTAAAAAATTACGATATCTATTTTGACAGTATTCTTAATGACAAATTGAAACAAAAAGATATTCAGTATTCCATTCCTTGAAACTGTTTTAACAGTTCTCATATTCAGTACGAAAAAAAAACAAAAGAACATTTGTGTCAACATTGACTATGCCACTTTTTAATTTAACTGACACCACGACACATCTTGAACAAAAAATAATTCATAATTCCTGCGTTTGCTATGTAAATGAAATGACATCACTCCAGATTTTGAATTGTTACCCCGGAATGCTAGAAGAAATTGCACTCCTCTGCTCGAATTCTATGCATCTCAACTTCGCACTATCTTTCGACCCGTTTTCACTTCTTATCTTCTCATCAAAATTTAAACACACAATCGAATATTAACTCCATTCCCTATATCTGTTACATTCTTCACCCTTGTCGCTATGGTCTCTGGAACTCTCTGTCGTCTCACTTTAATATTGCTCGGAGAGTGTTTATTTGAAGAATGCAGTACTATGTGTTCAAATTGTTAATGTCATTAACTGTGTTGTATATATTATAATTATAATTGTCACAGGTGGGATGGAAGAGAGGACCTTGGGGTCTTTACTTCGCGGGTAAAATAAATGATTATATTATTATTCATCAGTTTCTACATAATAGCCTTGTCTTTTAGGGTGTTTCTGTGGAGATGATGCATATCTACTGGAACTGCCATATCCAGATATTTTATTTTTCACATCTTCACTTTCAACTACATCCAGGTGTAAAATGTGAACAAAGATATATTATTTCACAAAATGTCAATATTGCAGTTTATTAAATATTATTTGTAGTATTTAATGTGCCCCTTTGGCCTTAATTACTATCTTCACCCGTTTTTGCTTACAGTCAATATGTTTTTAAATACTTCACTTATTTCTGAATCATGAAACCACACTTTTATTAAGCACAAATCATCTTTTCTTTGGTGGGTCAGTACGTTTTCCTCCCCCGTTTCTTGACAGTTTCCCAAAGTGAAATAGGGTTGAAATCCGGTGAATTTCCACGCCACTCCAAACACTGAAAACAATTTTTCGCCATAAAGTCTTTAACATGCTTTGATGCATGCATGATATGGGGCAAGATCTTGCTGGAAAATCCCCTTTTCAATGTTCAGTCCCTCTGCCAGTTCTGAGGCGGCTCTCTTTTCTAAAACTGTGATGTACTTGTGCTGTTCATAATTCGTCAACAGGAATCAAACATTTAGTATCTGTGAATGCAAACAACCCCAAAACATCTTCTTTTGTGGAAACTTTACCGTCTGTTTGATGTGCTTCGGCGAGAGTTCCTCTCCATAGCTTCTTCTCTTTACATGCAAGGCGTTCAACCTCTGCGTTTCATCTGAAAATAGAACCGTTCTTCGCTCTTCTTGTGTTCAGTCCTAATGTTTTATAGCCCACGCCAATCTCTTTTTCTTCATAGGACACGTCAATAGCTGTTTTCTGACGATCTTTGAGTTTTCCTTCCAGCTTCTAGAAGTCGCTTACGCACTGTTGAAGCACCAGTGTTCATCCCTGCAGCCTCCAAATACGTTTTTCGTTTTCGGCCACATTGTCCATTCCCTTGAGGTGAAATTGACCCATCTCATTTTTCCTTCTAATTACATTATTAACAGCATCCAAACTTTACATTACATTCTGCTGATATCTGTCTCTCAGTCATATTACTCAATTCACGGAGGGTTATGACCTTACTTCTCTTCTTAGGCGTGATATCCATTGAGAATAAAAAATATGCCTGCTAAATAAAATGATAAAACAGTCAGAAACATAAGAAAATTGCATTACTTCTAGTTCAAGCAATAACTGCAATTAACTATCTCAACAAAAGGTATCAATAATACGTGTATTATTGCAGGGAAACAGTTATTAGCACTGAATAACTTATAAAATGAAATGTATCTGTTTCATTAATTGACTGTATATTAATGTTACTATAATCGTTTGAAATCTAATGTCATTTCCGTCTTTAATTCTGCTTCTAAAATATTAAAACTATTTCTGGATTCCCATCTAGATTAGATGCAGGTCTCTGGGTGAGGTTTATTCGGGGTTTCCTTACCCCGAGAATGTGAATGCCAGATAGTTTTAAGAAGCCAAGAACTCTGAGCTCATTTGCGTCATCATAATTTCATTTATTCATCCCTACAGACTTACACCTATAGTATTCCGTCCACAATCTAGGTTTGTCACACTGCTTTCTGCGCAGTTGACTTGATAGCGTTGATACTACTGTGAGCACGTGATCGAAGTTTGACCTTGATCGCGTCTTTTTGCTTGCTACTGTGACGGTGTAAACATGGCCGCTTCGCAGTGGTGTACACCAAGAATGAACAATGATCCGATTTCTTTCGTCGGAAGGTGTCAGAGACTAAATTCATTGGAGACTTTCAACACAATATCATGTAGAAGTGTGTATGGATGGATCAAGAAGTTTACAGGTGAACAAGGTGAAGCACGAAAAGGTAGCAGAACGCCGTCAACATTCGTTACTGACGAGAAAATTCAGCGAGCTCGAGAGTTGGTACTGGCAAATAGGCGAGTTGACATCGATGAGGTAGCGTGTACTCTGCAGATTAATCCATAGTTCTGACTGTCAAATCATCCACGAGCTCTGCTACCATAAAGACTGTGCGAGAAGATTACCAAGAGAGTTTATCGCAGAGCAGAAGTGCAAACGTGTCAAGGATCTGCCAATGCTTACTTGACCCCTACAACAATCAAGGCACAGAATTTTTCACAGGGGATTAAACGTGGGTCCAACTGACCACAGAATCCAAACGCCTGAGTGTGCAGTGGAAACATTCGAGACAGCCAACGAAGAAGAAATTCAGTGGGAAAGGTGATGCAAGCCGCTTTTTGGGACCCAAAAACGCCGATCCTGAAAGATACCTGGAAAAGAGGTGTACGATCAACAATGTAAGATACAGTGATTTTCTGGCCAACAATTCGCAGCAAATGTCGAGGTCTATTGTCAAAGAAAATATTGTTGTTGTCACATGAGAATTCAACGCCACACATGCCCGACCAGACTGTCAAAACTACTAACCAATTGGACTTCGAGATGCTGGAACATCCTTCCTATTGTCCATTGACTATTATCTTTTTGAACCGCTCAAAGAAATGAATTTACGAGATCGTTCATTTTCTACGGGCGAAGAAGTGACGGAAGAAGTGCATAGATGGTTGCCTGACCAACTGCTTGAATATTCCGACTTGAGGGGAATATTCAAAGTTGTGAACTGCTAAAACAAGTACACTGAAAAGGAAGGAAACTATGTAGAATAATAGCATATCTATTAAATCCTTACTTTTGGGTATATAAATTGGAAAAATAAGAGGGTGGATAATTCTTTACTTTCGTTCGTAGATACAGTCTTGTGCGATTTCATGTAACAAGCCTCGTAGTTTTAAGTTATTCCATACTAATAAATGTTTCCCTTCAATTCTACACCGTATTATTGATACCCATTGCTGAGATAGCTAATTGTAGCTATTGTTTCTATTGGTTGCACCAGAACTTAAACAGTTTGCTTGTGTTTCTAGCTGTCTTAACATTTTATTTAGCAAGCATATTTTTATTAATAATATCACACTTAAGGAAAATGAATGAATGGTGTTTAACGCCCGTTTTTGCTGCAGAGGCACCACAGGTGAACTTAAGGAAGGAAGTAAGGTCATAACCCTCCATGAATTTAGTAATAGACGCAAAGACAGATAGCAACTGAATGTAACGTAAGTTTTGGGTGCAGTTAATAATATAATTAGAATGAAAAAATGAGATGGTTCAATTTCACCTCAAAGGAAAGGACGATGTGCCGAAAACGAAAATCATCCAGGAAAGATAATGCCTGTCTAATTAGAAAAGAGCAAAATTAATCCTGAAGGGAATATTTTTAATTTACAAAAAGATTTGAAGTCTGTAACGGTGAAAATCGATGTTTCAACAGTGCTTAGGCGACTTCTAGAAGCTGGAGGGTAAGCTCGAAGACCGGTCAGAAAACAGCTGTTGGCGTGTCCTATGAAGAAAAAGAAATTGGCATGGGCAAGGAAATATCAGAACTAGACACAAGAAGAGTGAAGAACGTTACTATTTTCTGATTTCCGCAGAGGTTGAACGTCTCGCATGTTGAGAGAATCAATATCGCCGAAGCATATCAAACAGACGGTAAAGTTTCTACAAAAGAAGATGCTTTGGGGCTATTTTGCATTCACAGACATTAAATGTTTTTATTCCTATTGACGGAATGATGAACAGCGACGAATACATCACAGTTTTAGAGAAAAGAGCTGCCCCAGAACTGAAGAGATTGGCAGAGCAACTGAATATTGAAAAGGCGATTTTCCAGCAAGACTTTGCCCCATGTAATGCATGAAAAATGTTAAGGACTATGGCGAAAAATGGTGTTCAGTGTTTGGACTGCCATGGAAATTCACCGGATCTCGACCATATGTCGAGAAACGGACAAGGAAAATGGACTGCACAACCATGAAAAGATTATTTATGCTTTTATAAAAGTGTTGTTTCATGACCCAGAAATAGGTGAAATGTGTCAGAAACTCATTGACACCATGCCCAAACGAGTGAAAATTATATTTAAGGCCAAGGTTGACACATTAAATACTGAAAACACTGTTTAGTAAAAAGTAATATTAAAATTTATAAAAGAATAATATCTTTGTTCACGTTAATTTGCACAAGAGGGCACTTGTATTAGTTTTTAACACAGGTCAATAGAAATAGTTCTCTTCTTGGAAGATGCGTGATAATGAGGCACGTTTTTAAAATCATTGTTTTCTGCAAAAAAAAATCTTTAGAAATGATTTTAACAGGAAATCTATTCACACATGGCTAAATCCTAACGCTGTTGAGGTAGCATAGGGTTCGTTATCAAAATTCCTGATCGCCTTACTGTTTATTCCACATCGGGCAATTGAACACAGCTGGCAGAGTTGAAATATTCGTGTGATAAGATAAAGCTGCGATAGAATAATTATTGTCCTTCAGCACTTGAACGTTTGATGCGTTTATTAAATGTAAATATGAGGTCATGTCCTTCTCTGATTTCTTAATTTGTTAAGTTATTAAAAAGTATGGTCTTTTATTTATAATCGTAGAGCTGCCTTCATTACATTGATTACTGATTGCACTCAAAATAAAAGATAATAATTATGTTATGGAAAAGCGAAGGCTTCCTGAAATAGAATATCTTTTGTTTTATCTTCACTGGTTACCACACACTTTCTAACTGGTATGTACATAATGTACAAACGTCTTAGAAATTAATTGCATACTTAAAATTAAACAGAAAAACACACATAAATATATTTGTAATTTTGCTTAGTTTTTAGTTATAAATAGTTTTGTTGTTTACCGGTAAACACGCTATAGGTACGAGATCTGTTCAGAAAATAACCGAAATACCAAATGTTTTAAAATTTAAATCTACCTGCATCTTACTGAGCTTTTTCTCTCTCTCGAAGTAATCTCTCACTTATTAATACACATGATACGCACATCTGTCTTAACCGCCATTCGTACACTCTATGGAAACGGGGAATTTAACTACCAACAGGATGTACACCACCACATTACCAACGAGATGTACATGATGACAATCTTCCAAGGTACTAGATAGGACAAAGAGGTCCGTTTGAGTTGTCACCGTGTTCTCCGGATCTAACTCCGTTGGACTTCTACCTATGGGGAACTCTTAAGGGTGTTGTATACCGTAGAAAACCAGCTACACTGGCAGCACTTAGGGAAGAAATTGAAACGGCGTGTGCTGCAATCGCTGAGGACACTTTCGCAAACGTTGCTCAATCAGTAGTTCAACGTACTCAGAAGTGTGTCGACGCCGATGGTGGGCATTTTGAGCAACTGTAAAAGTCTAAGATGATTAGTGCTCATCAATTTCTGTTTGCGTGAATTCACTTTTGTTATATTAACACAATTTTCTTTGCTTGAAGTGTGTATACATTTTTTGGTACCCTCTGTATAATTTCCGTAAATATGACTACCAATATTGTAATAATTGTATATTTGTATTATGGATACTTAACCTTTTCAAGCCATCTAGCAACAGATGGATGTCTATTGTCAGTAATGACAATAGAAAAGACTAAAACGGATTTGAGACTATTGCATAAATAGAATAAGAATAAAAATAAAAATAATATACCTTTTAAATTTGCGCAGGGTTTATTAACCCTTGTATAAAATATTATACTTACTTATGAATATCTAGAAACCGTGAGAACGAAATAGACGAAAGTCCACTATTACAATCGCTTTCGTTAGATTTACTAATACCAACTGAGAAAAACAAAACAGAGAAAACATTTTACTATTCTGAACAACGTGTTTATTAAAAGTTATGGTTGCTTAGACAGACATTGTACATATTTTACCAAATTATTTCAGACCGTTTGGCCGAATACGTAAAAATAATTGCTTGAGTGAAGACACATTAAGTTTTATTTACAATATTACTGAAAAAAAACAACAGAAAAGTGGTCACTGATGCTTGCACACGAATAATATAGTGGAAGTACAAAGTTGGCTGCACTGACCACAAGACAAATGCACGTCGCGTGATAAAAAGGATTTGATAAAACATTTCAATAATTCCTCTTCGATATCCGGCTGTGATTAGTGAAAATTTAAGTTGTTTCGTTTCATTGGTCGAAGATAACATCACATAAGAGAAATAACTTCAATAATTTACCTCGTGCTATTTTTAAACCACATATACAATTTTTTTTTTTTTAATTTACGGACGTTCTTTAGCATCTCAGGCCATGAGCGTCCCATTCAAATCGGGGCGTGAAACAGCCGACAAATTTTAATCAGAGGCCTCTTTTTTCAGGCTTGAGGTTCGGCGCGGGACCCACGGCTTTACTTCCCTTACGAAGGAAGCCATACTTAGGATTTTTATGCCCGAAAAAATCCTTCGATCCTGACCGGGTCTGAACCCGCGATCTTGGGTTTAGAAGGCAAGTATGGTTACCACTACACCGACACATATACCATACACAGAACTGAGTGCAGCATAAACTATCTTCTCCGTAAGTTTGTTTCATCTCGGCTAAGGGTTTACGTAAAACTTAATGTTGATGCACTGCTCAAGATAGCTCGCCATCACCATAAACGCAGAGTTACAAGAAATAAAGTAGCGTGGAACTCGACTGAAATAAGATAACACTGTGCAATGTCAAGGTCAAACCTATACAGCGGCCCACCGCTTCTTGCCACGACACTTATTTGGCTTAGAATTTTGAAAGTTGGATATTTTTTTAACAGACTTTGATTTTTGTCCTTTAGAAGTTGTTGCTTGTTGTCTCTTTTAGCTAAACCATTTGTCATAAAATGAGAACAGAACGTTCACAATATTAATGTACGGGCTCCAGAAAATGTCCATGAAGTTTTGGTAATGTGGGGGCTGCAATTATTGGCAACACATTAAACGGGTCTTTTATTTTACTTGGAAGATTGACAGGAGCAGCATTTAAATGTTTTGTTGGAAGCATTTCCGGTATATGTAATACACCGTATGTGAGCCACCTCATTTTTCTCCTGTTGCTAGATTAGCTATTCCCGATGAATGGATAGGTCGTGGGGTCTGGCATGCTGGCCTGCTCGTTCATCCATTGGAATCATTTAAAGACACCGTATATTACGTCCGTCCTGGTGGTGTAATGGTTACCATACTTGCCTCCTAAACCCAAATCGCGGGTTCGAACCCGGCTTGGACCGATGGATTTTTTCAGGCGTAAAAATCCTAAGTATGGCTTCCTTCGGAAGGGAAGTAAAGCCGTGGGTCCCGTGTCGTACATTTTCCGCACGAAAAAGAACCTCAAGCCTGAAAGAGAGGCTTCTGAGCAAAATTTGTCGGCCGGTTCACGCCCTGAGTTGAATGGGACGCTGATGAACTGAGATGTTAAAGAGCGTCCATAAATAAATCAATAAAAAAATCTGTATATTACACACTTATTGAGAAAGTAGAAATTCTTCGCCAGGATATTAAACCAGAATGTCAGCAGATCGACAAACAATGGGGAGAGTAAGTTACAAAAAACTAAACGAGATATATCGTATTTTGAGTGATTTTTGTTACTTGCTTTTAATAGCTGTATAAATTATAGAAATTTCGCACAAGGTAAATACCAACTTCAAGAAAAATAATCAGCTTTGAATGTAAAGAAAATGCACCCTTGAGATTATTCATACTTGTAAGGTAATGTCTTAACAAATAAAACTAAAAAAAAAATGTCTCTTTAAAATGTGTCCTAATATACGAATTTATTACTCAAAATATTTCTACAGTAACTAAAACATTTCTCGCCAAGATGAAGTTGTATCACGGAAGGCGAAACTTTGCGCTGCTTCATAACACTGTGACAGGGAACAGTCATACAGCATTGTGAGCCATGAACGTCAATCCGTGAAACATCAATACAACTACTCGCTTCAGGAAAATACATTCAAATAAATGACTTCGGTTGGAAAAACTGCTGGCAATATTTTATTTGGAGGAGGGGGAAGGGATGCAGATGGTGTTATTCACGGCAGTTTCCTGGGACAACAATCAATTCAGAACGTTACACCTTGGCGCTTAGAACTTTACCACAGTTGTGGGGAATTCGGAGAATTATATCAATCCTACAATTTGGGTGTTATTACAACAATAATTGAGATTGAATAACATCACGCTGCAGCATCCACCATACAACCCAGACTTTCCGCTCATTATTGTTTGAATTTGGACAGAATGAAACTAAAAAATTTTTTTAAATATTTTTGAGCATTTAATGTTGTTTAATAAGATTTTTTACAGGGTAGTGTAAGTGGAGTTCCGAAAGAGACCGTATTGCTGTAATATACACATTTTAATTTTACTGAATAATAAATGAAAAACTGACTGAGCTATTTTTACTCTGTCCAAATTCAAACAATACAACTGGCCAGGCAACGACAGTAACAATCCTCTTTAAAATTTAAGCATCATAAATTAGGTGTATTATTTTGAGATTTCAAAGTGAGAGTGGCTCAGGTAACGATATAATAACTATTATTTTAAACTGCCCCCCCCCCGAAAAATAAATATTACGTGTATATTACATATATACAGAGTGTAACAAAAAGGTATGTCAAAATTTTGGAGAAACATTCCTCGCATATAAAGGAGGCAGATATGCTACATGAACATGGCTTCGGAAATGCTTTATTTCCTCTGTCTACAACTCCGCTTACGCGGTGCGATATGCAAGCTAGAATGACAGCATAATCCCACAAGTACAGTTGCTTAATACATTCGCTTTTACCTCTGCTTAAATGGGGTGGGAGTGTTGTAACTATTTTTAGTTCCTAGGTTCACCTTGTTGTGATCGTTCTGTATCATACAGTCCACTTGTTATGCCACTCCATTGCTTGATCTAGCACCGAGCATGTAATGTCAGTTCTGTGTGTTTACGGACCTCGTTCCAAATACAAATGAAGTATTCATATGCGGAGTTGGCAGATGATCAAATTATCTATGGATTATGAAGGTGTAGACCGTCTTCACGCTCTATTCTCCAAATTATTATTATTATTATTATTATTATTATTATTATTATTATTATTATTATTATTATTATTATTATTATTATATTTACCGACGCTCTTTAACATCACAGTTCCTCGTTGTCCCATTCAATTTCAGGGCGTGAAACGGCCGATACATTTTGCTCAGAGGTCTCTTCTTTCAGGCTTGAGGTGCTTTTTCGTGCCGTAAATGTACGGCACGGGACCTACGGCTTTAATTCCCTTCAGAAGGAAGCCATAATTAGGATTTTTACGCCCGAAAAAATCAATGACCCTGGCCGAGATTGAACCCTCGATCTTGGATCTACCAGGCAAGTATGGCTACTACTACACCACCAGGACCTACTTCTGCAAGGTTGCCAGACAATACGAGATACTCCAGGGATACATCAGCGATCCGGGAGTGCATGTGATAGAGGCTTTATGGATGTGTCTATGCTAACGGAGAACATTTTGAACATTTCTTAAGATTTCTTGTTTCTCAAGTTCTATTTTTGAATATTATGCTATGTGGTACCGATGTAGAAAATTGGCTCTAACAAGGAAATAGGGGAATTTGGATCCATTTTCATGTTTTATTTTTTAACTTGTACAAGCGAGGAATGTTTCCCAAAAGTTTTGGCACATCTTTTAGTTACATCCTGTAATAGTATTTGTTTGTAGGACATTAGTTTGAAAATTCAGATCACGGCCGGAAATCAAATCAAACGGAACTTTGGCCTTCCGTGCTGATGCTCAAACCAAATGAGTTACCGTGTTGTTCAAGTAAGGATCCAGGAATATCTCTCATGTGATTCTACGAGGTGAACAATCCTTTACGCAACCGGTTTCGCGGCGTGCGACCAGCGAGGTTCACTTAATACACTTTCACTCAATACACTGTATTGCATCGCCTGACAAACACAAACCCGGCCAGGATCAATGGATTTTTCGGGCGTAAAAATCCTAAGCATGGCTTCCTTTGGAAGGGAATTAAAACTGTGGGTCCCGTGTCGTACATTTACGGCACGAAAAAAGAACCTCAAGCCTGAAAGAAGAGGTCTCTGAGCAAAATTTGTTGGCCCCGTTTCACGTCCTGAATTGAACGGGACGCTGATGACCTGAGATGCTAAAGAGCATCCGTAAATACATATAGAGGGGCGAGCTTACCATCGCTCTGGACCAGGGGTAACCTAACACAGAGATCTGTGCTACCCAGTGGTTTTTTGCATTTAGGACGGTACCTAGTTTCCAAAACCGACCCGCCTTTCGGCCGCAGGCGATTACGTCGCCCAAGCGCACCGAGTGAACTGCAGCTTCAAGAGCCGAGCGCACCCAGCTACCAGAATTTGACTGGCTGATAGGTCGTACTAGCTTATCCGTAAATACACGAAATCAACAACTCAACCTAATAAACACGTGCTACTTGCCCAAGATTTCAACTCACACTGAAGCTTCGATAAGGGGAAATATTCGCCGACATAGCGCTGACACCCGATCCCGCGGTTGCGTCAAGCATTGCTCATCTGTAAACCCCCGGAGACCTCTCTAGGTTTCTCTACTATGAGAGATTTACCCCTTAAGTGCCGACTCGTAATGTGGGCTTCTAATTTAACCACCAATTATAGAGATTCATTTTATGTAATAAATATTTCTTTCGCACTAACCGTGTGTAGCACATTAATTGGAAAAGAAGAATCAGAGTTAAAAAATTAATTTCACCGTAGGGAATTAAACTATGAATCTTTGACCTCCGTACCGACGCTCTAATCAACTGAGCTACCGTATCCTCCTCAAAGAACTGAACCATAAACCTCTCTGATCTGATTCTATTTTCCAAATCCTGTTCTTCCTTTTATAACCTGTTTTTGTTTAAATTAAATCCATTAAATAGGTACGATTATGTATAGTTATTCAGACGTACAAATCCTGAAATAAATATCCTATATGGTATTTCTGTAGAAAATCTAATTTCAATCTTCCAACAAAAATATAATTAAATTAAAAATAGATACTTAACAATATATATATATATATATATATATAATTATGTCAAAAGTTTTGTCTTTTATTTACTGACAATTGATAATAATTCTGAGAACCGCTGAAAGATGAATAACTAGGACAGTTTTGTAAATTGGAGCTGAAAACTGCATTCCTTAATAAAAGAAATCAAATACAGCCATCACAATGTTGTATTTGTGTTCTAGATTAGGGATAATTTAATAATTTAAAGCAGTACCACTAATTGCCATTGAGCAAAATATAATTAAAAATTTAATTGGCCTATATAGATATGGAGAATAGCTAGGAAATTCCATCTCTTTCCTGTTTTTCGTGCTTGGAGAAACAGAAGGAACCTAGTTAATAGAAGCGTACAGAAATTTGAATGTGCTTGCAAAAAGGAACGGAAATAAAGCTCTGATGGACTAAATAAGATCTCTCTCATTCCCGTGAAATTACAAGCGCACGTGTATTGATCACGTGAAAATATTTTCATGCTTTTATTTCAACACACACGTCAATCCAGGGAAAAGATATGGCAGAGTCTGATAATCTTACGTTTTTTCAATGGATAATTTTATAGCTGTAGCGTATTTATGTTACGCTTTTGAAATATCATTCTTTTTGTCATAAAAGTGAACCATATTAATACAAACACTGGATATGAACCCAAATAGCTATTGTTATACAAAAACTTTAAAGTCACCCATATTTCTTATAGGTTTACATGAGAGCCTAACGGCAATTTGCACAATTCTAGATCAAACCCGTGCTGATCAAGGATTACTGAAACGTGATCAAATATTTACCGCGATGAAATTGTAGTTACGTGCATCATAGTTAATTCTCTGTCATCAGCTGACCGGGCGCTAGGTTGCTGAACGATCGCTTTGTTGATTTGATTTATTTACGGACAGTCTTTAACATCTCAGGTTATCAGTATCCCATTCAATTCGGGGCGTGAAACGGCCGACAAATTTTGCTCAGAGGCCTCTTCTTTCAGGCTTGAGGTTCTTTTACGTGCCGTAAATCTACGACATGAGACCTACGGCTTTACTTCCCTTTCGAAGGAAGCCATGCTTAGGATTTTTAGCTGAGCGTTCACAATTCTAGGATAATTACTCAAAGGAAAGCACCTATCTCTGTAGCCAACAAACTGGAAATATAAAGACCGATTCATGTTCTTTGAAGGAAAAGAAGCAATAGAATTTAGCCATGCATTTCAACATGACACCAGGCGAGTTCTAAATACCAAATAAATAAATAAATCACTATTTGTTAAAACAGCATGAGTTATGAAATGTAAAATCCTATTCATGAGTGGTTGCGGTTAGTAGGTAACTCTAACCTCCAAGTCATCATTTACTAGCCACCACACTGTATCCTTTGATAGCCTGAATCTCTTCAAATTTCCTGTACCCCATACTCTAGATCACCTCTTTCCACAACGGTTCGGTTTTAACGCTGGTCTCAGTTTAAGTAATCCAGATAATTATCTCGTCCTCAATACCTTCAAGAATCCAACTACCCACGGTTAAAGTTGACCAGAATCAATTATCTCGTTTAACTCTGATCATTTTCGATGCATTGCAAATATCACATTGAACATCAAACGTTGATCGAGGATGGTGCAAATAGCCATAAGAATTCCTTTGTTTTTCATTTTCTCATTGCAATCAGCACAAACAGAAAAATATTTATAAAACGTACCCACTCTAGATGCTTCTGTATTAATTTATTGTTGCTAGATCAAGAAAACAAAAATATGTAACGAATAATAAAATGCTCTTCTTTAATAAACACAAAACAAAACTAGCTCAGCGTCTAAATTCTGTGTTTAAATTAGTAGCCTTTAGCTGTTTGACAATATGCCAGTCGATCATAGAAACCATTTAAGGAATGACTTTACCGGTTTTAGAAACATCTTACATCGTTTCCATTATTCGATACCAGATATTTTAATTTGCTGGAACTTTCGCAATATACCACTATCTTCAAATATCCCCACAAAAGAAGTCAAACCAGTGGATCTGGCTCGCCACTCTATATTGACTTCTCTTACCAATCCATCGTTGCGGAGAGCTGATGAACATTCTTCCATAGTGAACTGAAGCTCCATCTTGTTGGAAATAGATGTCATATTTGTGTAGCCCATGGGTGACTTGATATGGAAACAAATTTTCAATATCCGTACTACGTGATTTCGAAGAAAATCCAAATATCTATTAGAGTTTAGCGTATCTCTAAAGAAGAAAGGACCAACGATATGGTCACAGCAATACTAGCAGAAACATTACGTTTTTGTGGGTAATGCATACTTCATTCATTGCAGATTTACATCTGACAATGTGCCCTTTTCTGAAAATACAATTTGTTCGAATGTTGCTTAACACTTTTAAGTATTTTCATCATGGAACGTTAGCTTATATTTGATTCTAACGGCCAATTTGCAGTAGGAACTTTTGGATTTTCTGGCACAAAGAGGAGCAAGCACATCGAATGAAATATTCTATTAGCTGGATTTGCTAACGATCTTTCACGCTTCCAGTTTGAGTAAATTTCTTTAAAACACTTGTCACTGCTGTACGTGGAATTGGATTGCGATACGGGTGCATATCAATAAATAAATTCTTCACCTCTCAATTAGATCGTTGCCTGTTTCCATAGCGAACCAAAATTAAATTTTAAATTCTTTCCCCTTTGCTCAACATCAAGTAGAATTATTTAACATAGTAGATGTCAATTTAAGCCCTTAAATAAGATGTTTATGTATAAACATGATTCTATGAAATTTTGTTTATTGTGCTTTTTAGTACTAAATAAACAAAGGACAGTGTTTATTAAGTACTAAAAGGACTTACCGAATAATAAATTTATAAAGTACTATCTAGTGAAAAACTCTTAATGAGCATTATTTGAAAAGGAAAAAAAAAATATATTGGACATTGCTTTTTAAATACGAGAGTGAAGTTACATCCGGCTAAACCGGAAGTAGAAAAAAAGTCAGTAATATGATTTTTGAGGCTATGTCCACACACCGACTTTCATGTTACTGAACCACATCCTTCAAAAGTTATTTAGGGGTGGAACTTCCATATAACCATAGCTTAAATATTTACGACGGAAATTTACTTACTTATATAGAAAAATAATGTAGGCTTTTGTGATTGCATTCTAACCATATTAAATTATATTTGAAACTTATATTTGCAGTTCTGAAAGACCTAAAAGCCCAAAATGTTTAATTAGTGTATTCGGGTGGAAAGATTAACGAGTTATTTTCCTTTTATTTTTAAGAGATCGTAAGGTAAAAAATTATAAAATAAATGTCCCGTGACTTTGTATTTGCCAATATACTTAGAAAAAAGTTTGTTTTCGTGCCTGTGGGTAAAGCTGTAATGTTCGCTTAGGGTGCAAAGGAACTGTGTTTCTAAAAATCTATGCCGTTGACAAGCTGTATCATTCAGTCTGTTTGCACCCCGCTCATGGAATCTTGATCTCAGTTGCGAGTATTGCATCTTGAGGATTAACTGAATGCGATGTTGGCAGCTCTGCAAGCAGCTTCTAACAATAAATAAATATTGTTTTAAATGAATACGTAAGCTTACACGGCTCGAGTTCATAGTGAAAAGATAAATTAAAATCTTAGCTTCCGAGTGTTGCCGTGTCTTAAAAGCTGAACTGAGCGCGGTGTTTCGTGCACTCTTAGCTGTTGTACTTTATCGAGCGAGCTGTCTGCTTGCTATGCCGGTCAGCTACTGTCGCTTGCTGCTGTAGTCTCCTTACACGAGGTGAACAATCCTTCCCGCAACCAGTTTCGCGGCTTGAGGCCGGCCGGCAAGGATGCCTGCTGTGCCGGCGGTGCGGGTGACAGGAAGTCCTCAGTAAATAGAGTACGGCTTGTCGCGTAAGTTATTCCTAACATACATAACATAAACACTTATTCGCGTATGTTAAGCAAGGAGGTGCTGAACTGCCTCCCTTCGTTGTTCAAGCATTTCCAACCCCTGCGTAGGAAATTGCTCATTACACTCCGCAGTGCCCTCTGAGAAACAGCAGTAATTGCTTGACGAATGTTAGTTTTTCTTCATCTAAAGTGTGTGGATTTCTTTTGTACACTTTCTCTTTTAAAGTCCCGCAGAGATAAAATTACAGGTAGTTAAATCGGGGGAATGAGGTGGCCATATATTGTTAGTGATAACTCTGTCTTGAAAACGTCATAAATTTCCTGTAATAAGAATACTCTTTGGAGAATGGTATACTTGCATTGCCCCATTTCACTTGATACACTTTCACTCGTCTAACAAACATGTGCTACTTGCGCAAGATTTCAACACACACTGAAGCCTTGCGCAGCGGAGGGGAAATATACTCCCCGCCACCGCCGACATATAGCTGCCGGTCGGTCCCGCGGTTGCGTCAAGCATTGCTCAATATCAGTGAGTTCCCCCTCCCTCTCCCTCTCTATCTCGTTGTATTGGTGTATCCCGTAAGGGGGGGCGGTCTGACCGTTGCTCTACAGATGCTCCAGGTGCGGACCCTGAGTGCCCGTGGTACCTCTGACGTACTAGAGGGAGCCGGGCCGGACTTGATTCGAGCCCCTCCCGGAAGGGAGTTGTCCGGATTGGGTTGGACTCGGCTTGGCAGTGGACCCGTCACTCACGGGGAATTGAGGACCTACGATGGCGGCGTGTCCCAGGGGAGTGCCTAAGGCGTGTACCCTGGGGGCCGGTGCGCCGGAATCGCCGTTGTTTGTAGGGAGGGTGGTGGCTACCTTAATACTGGGGTGACTCACCTCTTAAATACGAGTAGGTCTAAGCTAGTATGACCTATCCACCAGTGAGAATCTGGAAGCTAAGGGAACTTAGCCCGTCTGGGCGACGCAATCGTCTGCAGCCGAAAGGCGGGTCGGTTTAGGAAACAAGGTACCGTCCTAATGCAGAAAACCACTGGGTAGCACAGACCCCTGGACCCAGGGCCTAGTAGTACCCGAATCAACCTGTATTAGTGTATTGGGCTTGGCCCGTGGTTCGCTGTTGCAGTAACGCTTTCCAAATATAATACCCGTGCTAGTAAGACCGTGTTATCGTAATAAACGTGATTCCTGATAGTGATGGAATGTTCTGCTAAAGCATTTTTCGTTGATTAGGACGTATGAATGTGTTCTTTTACCTGGTGTTAACAGAGTGGCCGGTTTGACCTGTGTATGTCTTGCCGCATTCGCAAGGTAGTCAGTACTTTGGTTATACATCTACAGACATTCGAAAAACCACTAAACAGAAGAATCAGATTAAGTGCAAGAAAGAAAAACCGCTAACGTTCACAGTTTTGCCATGTGTGAAAGGCGTAACAGAAAAAACGCTAATCTTCTAGGGAAACACATCATAATGACTCGGTATAAATTCAGCCCAAAACTACAACTTCTCGGAACTGTCAAAGACCCCCAAGCAGCATCGAGCGTTTAGGGTATCCCTTGCGAATGCGGCAAGACACAAATGTCAAACCGGCCTCTCTGTTAACACCCCGAAAAAAAAGAATACATTTGCAGCAAATGCCTTAATCAACAAGAAAAATGGGTTTTAGCACAACATTACATCACTTTGTTTACAATAACACGGTCTTACCACCGCCACGGGTAGCCGAGGTCGTTCAGGCTCGGACTCGTGAGCGGGAGGTCTGGGTTCGAATCCCGCCAGGACCGTCTTCCCTGACTGAGGTTTTTTCCACGTTTTCCTCAGTACTCATAATGCCGGGGAGGTACCATAAACTTAGGCCTGCAACGTTCCCTTCCTTAAAAAATCCTTTCCTAATATATTATTTCGTCTCATGTATCATCAGTGTTCACCGCCTGTGGTGCCTTAGTAAAAACGGGCGTTAAACACTATTAAAAAAAACGGTCTTACTAGCAGGAATAGACCATTTGGGGAATAGATTTACTTACAATTCTACAAAAATAAAAATAACATGAACAGAAACACAGATACTCATTTTAACAGCCAAGATCGCGGGTTCAATCCCGGCCAGGATCTATGTATGAGAAGTAAAGCCGTGGGTCCCATATCGTAGATTTACGGCACGAAAAAGAACCTCAAGCCTGCAAGAAGGGACATTTGAATTGTTTCACGTTTTGAAATAAATAGGACGCTGCTGACCTAAGATGTTAATGAGCGTTCATAAATAAACCAAATAAAAAGCCATCTCAGCAATATTTGGAAACCATTACTACAACAGCGAACGACCGGCCAAGCCCAACACACCAATACAAGGGGGGAGAGAGGAAGAGACAACAGCAGGTTACCGGCATAGCAAGCAGACAACTCGCTCAATAAAGTGCAGCTAAGATTGCACGAAACGTCGTGCTTCAAGACACGGCAAACACCCGGAAGTCAAGATTTAAAATGTTTGTTTTGACTATGAATATTATTTGTTGAGCCTACTTGACACTTGCAGTGGCTAAAGTCCCGAACGGTAGCTAAGAAAGCAAAACTCCGCTCGAACAATAGTTAGAAAGCGTTAGGACGGAGTTGTGTTGGTTTTTTGTTAATGTTCCATTATTTTTTGTTAAACTTAAACTAATCTAACCTATTAAAAAGTAACATTCATTCTATTAAAAACAGTATAGACAACTTATGAAGATTACAAGAGAGAAAAAATTGTTACAAGTGAGAAAAAAATGTATAACCGTGGGATTTGGAACTCACGACCTTCGCATTGGTAGCACCACGCTCTAACCAACTGAGCTAACAAGGCTTTATACCTAATGAGGAAATTATTTACCTAATGTAACCCTTACACTTACCCTTACACGGAGAAAAATTCTCAGAGTTGCTAGAGCTCCAGTCCCGAGCGACAGCGGAGAGAGGCGAACTCCGTCCCGAAAGGGAGATGAGGAATATCACTTGGGAGTGACTCGGGACTGAAGCTGTTGCACCTCCTAGCACCTCAGTGAATTTTTCAATCAATATGTTCAATATTAAATCGAAATATAAAGCTCAAAACGTTTGTTGTTGTGCCCGTTTGTAAAAGTGTAAATATTGCATGTATTAATATTTTGTTACAGGTAATGTAACCTATGCGCTGTTCTCCGTTACTTTCAGGCTGCTACATGTTTTTATTATTAAAAAACTGAGTTTTCTCACTTTTCACCGCTCGTTGTCTTATTGGAATTCGTGTTTAATTAGTACACACACACACACATTAACCTTAACGCTAACCCCAGGTAAATCCTAACCGGCGGTTCCAGTACTTGCACCGGCTGACTTCCTTTTTGTAAATATAAATTGATAGGGGAGGGTAAATCACTGAAATGATGACAAATCTCCTTTAACTCTGGCAGAAAAAAAAAACCATTAGTATGTGAGGATTTTAAACCACTACCTTCACAACTATAGCATGACGCTCTAACTGTCTGAACTATCATGCCATGGTGCTTGAGAGCCTTATTATTTAGCTATATTTCTGAAAGTTCACTATCTTCGGCTTTTTCCGCTATTGCTCGGGACTGGAGCTCTTAGTAGTTCCTAACGCCTCCGAGAATTTGTCTACTGGTAAGGAAATATAATCATTATTAAAATCGTAACGAGTTGTTTGCTACCGTTCGACACATCAGCCGCAGCAAGCCGTCGGTTGGTAACGTCTAGTTTCAAACTATTCTCCAGTAGGGATGTAAAAAAATGATTATTATATTAAAATAAAGCGCTAAAGTAAAAATTTAAGTTTTTCATTAAAGGTGTTAACCCTACTGGTAGGTCTAAGAAATGTAAAAAGGACGATATGGCTGCTGAAAGTGATAAGTTGATATTTTACATATAGCAGCAGAAGGTACACGCGGTTAAATCCTTGAGTATTTCAAATAATTTTTCATTATGGCTATATGTCCAAAGATAAGTTGGTAAGTCTGAAAATTAATGTACACACAACTGTAAGAGCATGTTACATTGTAACTTTTCTTTATTTGTAGCACATTATAACCTTATTTAATAAAATACTATTGCATAACAATTTAAAAGATGGGGGTAAAAATGGTTGTAAAAATTAGAGTGATACAACTGCCGTTTACCAAAAATGTTCTGTTCTTTTTTACCGCGATGCTCAAATTTTAAGCGTTGGCAACAGTTAAATGCGCAACAAATACACCTAAAGCGAGAACGGATTGTTGCCGAAGTGAGATTACTAAACTGGAAGGCTGGATTGTTCCCAGTTCCGAGAAGCACGGTTCAAACACGATTACCCCGAAGAAAATAATATGAGCTTGTAAGCTGATGAATTCAAACCGGGGAACAATGCAACTACAGCTGAAAATATGCCAGACCTTGGTGCAAAGAATTTCCAGGAAGACCTTCGAGGATAGGCCATGAACAGAAAAACCAACAAACAACAATGGATAACGGGCTCTCTCACTGATTGTTGAAGCGAACAACTGTCAAATTTGTGAGGACGTGTTGGAGCGATTCAACGTCTGCTTCATCTCCAACAGTTAGGAGGAAGATATAAATTCGGTCGGTGGGTTTCACATGAGTTGACAATGATTCAGAAGACGACGCAGAACAATCCCTTTCTTGATAGGCTACTGACATCGATCCTCTACGATGTTCCAACCGCCATTATCATGGTTGGCAGTCCTTAAATCAACCCCAAACAACCAGAATCACCAATGGACCAAATGAAGGTTACGCTTTGTGTGTCAGTCCTGGTTGTGTAGTGGTAACCATAACTGCCTCGCGCACCCAAGATCGCGGGAGAATAGTTTTTTTTTTTTTCGGGCGAAAAATCCTAAGTATAGCTTCCTTCGGAAGGGAAGTAAAGCTGTGGGTCCGATGTCGTACATTTACAGCACGTAAAAAGAATCTCAAGCCTGAAAGAAGATACCTCTGAGCAAAATTTATCGATCGTTTCACGCTCTGAATTGAATGGGACGCTAATGACCCGAATTGTTAAAGAGCGTCCGTAAAAAATCCAAATAAATAAATACATAAAAGGCTCTGTGTGGTGTTGTGCAAAGTAAACTGCTGCCAGTCAGCCAAAATAAACAATGCCACTCTAACCTGTTGAAAACTAAGGAGCATCCATTCATGAATGGCAAAGGTTATTCTTTTTCTTGATAATGCAAAACCACATACAGCTAAGATGGCTCGTGAGACTCGCTAAATTCTTGTTATCATTAGACTATCGTCTTTTCCTTTCTTTGTTTTATCATCTACTCGAGGATAGCAATCCCAAACCTTTATCGATCTGGAAACTGCACTGGATGATTTTTTTGCATTCCCGCCTTAAGGTGTTCTATTCCAGTTTTCTATTAGTTGGCAGAAGGGGATTGTGAGGTCAAGATTGCGTTTTTTTATAAAAAAGAAGCAATAATGCAGTAAATGCCGTTACTTTCTTCCACATTCCCTACTGCAGCCTGTAGAATATTCCTTCTTGCTAAAACTATTCTTTTACACATATTCTACAATGCGCTGACTTTATTGAAAAACATTAAGAGGTAGAACACTCAAAAATACAGTGGTGGCTAAATAAACTGCGCCACTATTGAACAAGATTTTTTTCTAAATCTGTACTTCAACCGACTAGTAATTTTTGCTTATAAATTGAATGTAAAATGTTGGAAATTCAGCAACAGTAAACACTTGTGTACGTTTATACAAGCATAGAAGTAAAGTATATGGTACATTTCCTACCTATTCTACTCTCGCTGCACCTTTGACCATATCAGAGGCATGCTCAGTTGCTCATATGAATCCCTTCCATGAGCCTTGAGCAGCTCCGATTTCAAGAAGTGTAGAAATTATGTACTTGCAGCGGCGAGGAACCAGCTGACATTAAACCTATAATAAAAAATGAAAATAGACTTGGGAAATTGTGTTTTATTAATGGGCAAAATGCTTATATGTATGGTTAGAGATATATCATATGTATCACTCGCTCTCGGCCCCACATTTTTCTTGATAACTTTCGAACTGATTGATTGTTGCAGTATAATGTAACCTAGGCATACTTTTGTGTGTTTAAAGCTAATTACAAACAGATAACTGTGGCGGTACTCTATAGCAGATATGACGCGCATGCGCCTGTTCCCTTTTCGTACAGCATATTATGATATACACATTACTGGTCTCATCATCTTCCACACAGTGGTGGATAACAGTGTCTAGAGTAAAATATTTCATGAGTCTGTGAGTAAATTGGACAACACTAACTATTTTCAGCAGAACTATAGCGCCTGCCACACTCTAATGTCAGCATGGCTGAAATTGGCTTCCTTCTTTAAAGATCGCGTCATTATAGATGTTTTTCCCACCAAGGACACATGGCCTTGGGACATGCTGAGATAAAATGGCTGGCTCCCAATGTACTCGTCAATAGATTAAATGATGTTCGCAGTTAATAATGCTAGAACGCCCAATGGCGGTCTGTTTTCGAACGCTCATGTTTTCAGTATTTTTGGAAATATTTTTCTATGGCTTTGTGACCGTTAATCCCTTCCAATGACGTTTAGCTCACTTTTTTTTCTCGCAGGGTAACATTTTAAATTTATAGCAAATTACCATAGGTGCCCGGTGGCAGTCAATTTACCGTTTCCTTACCTACGTTTATTATGTTGTTGTAATCGACAATAACCATCACTGCACAACAAATATGTTTCAAACTCATGTAGCGAGTCATTGTGTATCAGCTCTTGTATCCGTGCCTAAAATTTCTCTTTGCTTTTCATTTTCACGTAGCTTTCGTCGACTACTGCCCCATGGCTGATTAGGGACGAAGGAACATCTAAGGTCGCTAAACGCAAGACATGTCAAACAGGGTTATGTAAGAAAAACACAATCAAAGACAGTCGTTCGACGTGTAAAACATTTGTATGTGGTTCTTGTATAAGTAAAATCTCTGCAAAAAGTGTCATAGCAATATCTCTGACCCGTGTTTGTATAATTTATGCCTTTTTTGTACAAATAATTTGTTACTACATAGCATAGAGCAAATCCAACTTGTATAATAAAATATTCCTTATTTTCGAGAAAACATGCACTTGTACTTGATTTTTTTTTTTCTAAAACTATTTAGCCGGAGATGACCTGTAAAGATGAACAAAAGAATGAACGAACAAATGCGTGAATGAATCATTGAATTACCAACAAATTAAATGAATAGGCAAAGTGGACCTGGGACATAAAGCGCTAAACATACGTGATACATGAACAAAAACCTTGAACATAAAAATATCTTAAACCAGAAGCTCAATTCAAGTTGATTAGAACCTGGTTCGCAGCTCAGGAGCCTTATGGTTCCCTCTACATCATTACAGTCGTCTCTGTTAAGTAAGAAATTTCACCGGCTTGGGTCAGGCGAGCACTTAAATATGTGATACTGAACAGACACTGCGTATGTACACACTTACTCCGGTAGCTAAATGCAAACTGGATGCGAACCTGGCTTGCAATTTAGAAGAAAAAGTGTTTCTTCTATACAGCCACAGTAGGCTAGAAGACGATAAGGAAAAAATTCCATAGTTTTCAGTGAGAAAAATGACCGCTAACGGGCATTTTAGGGGGTATTTGAAGCTCCGGCGCTCTAGTGTTAATGTTGTAATACAGAATAACGATGGCTGTATTTAAACTGCAGCAAATGTGTACAGAATATAAATGTAAAATATCGAAAGCGAAATCAAAGACGTGACGTTTCAGGGCAAGAGAGCGGTAAGATCCAAAATTATAGTGAATAAATAAATATTGAAACATATATTACTTATATATATAAGAAAATAACATAAGAGAGAAAACTGCAAAGTTTCAGAATATATGTGAAACAATACATAATTAAACTAAATTGAAAGTATATAAGACTATAGTTTGCCTGTTTGAACGTAAGAGCGTAAAGAAAAAAAAATGAAGTTACCTTCAAAATACAAGCAGCAGATAAGGTTCTAACAACAAAAGAATGCGCAAAATTAGATAAAATATAAAGGCAAGAAATAAGTAATGAACTTAATACTTATAAAAAAAGAAGATTAAACAAATAAATGATAAAGTGAATTAGGGGTTATGGAGAATGATATGGCAAAAAAATTTTCAATGTTATAACTTATAATGTAGTGACAGACGTAACTAAAGATGGAGCGGCCTATGACGTAGGAACAGTCATAATGTGGCGGTGATAATATATACCATCAAAGTTGGTTATTAAGAAACCCATAATCTTATTTAATCTCGAAATTTGCGTGCAGGAAAATGTATATGTCATGAATACAATAAGAGTGCAAACATTTACTATGTTGTTTGGTAAATGTAGGCAGAAGAAAGGAAGTATTGGGTATTCTTACACTTTTTCCATACTTTTTTAATAATGTTTAAGGTCTGTTTTTACAGCTGTGGCATCACATGCAGTGGACAATGGTAATGATAATTTGGGAAAGGATTTTTTTAAGGAAAGAAACGTTCCAGGCCTAAGTTTACGGTACCTTCCAGGCATTTGCCATTTATGAAGACTGAGAAAAACCTGGAAAACACCTCAGTCAGGGAGGTTAGTCCTGGCGGGAATCGAACCTTAGACCTTCCGTTCACGAGTCCGCGCCTTAACGATCTCGACCACCCGTGGTGGTTTGACATAAATTGCTTATATTTACTAGCAAGTGTTCACATTAACAAAGCAATGGTAAGCATATTCCAATCAGTTTTCTCCACTAATATTAATGGCTGTTTTACTTTTGTGTTTGCATAAGGTACTTGCATATTTCTGAAACATCAATACTCAATCATGCATGTTTTTTTATGGGAATTGGGGTATATTTAATTAATAGCTGCTTTGGTATACACATTTTAGGTTTATGGCATTATGGTAAGATAATTAATAAAAATTTCCAGTAAATTTTGTTCATTTCAAGGATGCTACCCTTAAATATTTGTAAAAACACCAAGAAATACTATTAAAACAAAATAAAAGTTCACTGGAAGATATACGAAGATTATTCATAGTTTTTATCATTTAAATATATTTTGCAAGGAGACAAACATTATCGCAAGACAGCAAATTCTTATCAATTACCAATGAATAAAATACTCAATAGGACAAATTCAAATCTAACTAAAATCACAGAAATAATTTTCTTATCCGCTGTCCTCTTTGCAGATACTAGTGCATCTGAAAATATTTCCAACGTTTATCTGTCTGTTTGGACAATGTTCGCATTTACAAACAATTGTTCATAATAAATTCTTTCTGTTTTAGTTTTTTTACGAACGCTTTTTAACATCTCAGGTCATCAGCGACCCATGCAATTCAGGGCGTGAAACGGCCCATAAATTTTTCTCAGGGGTCTCTTCGTTCAGGCTTGAGGTTCTTTTACATGCCGTAAATCTACGACATGGGACACAAGACATGCTTTCTATGTTAACCGCGGGGTTGCTCAAAATGCGGCGTCGATACACTTCTGAGTACGTTGAACTACTGATTTGCGGAAGTGTCCTCAGCAATAGCAACACATGCCGTTTCAATTTCTTCCCGAAGTGCTCTCAGTGTAGCTGGTTTTCTGCGGTATACAACATCCTTAAGAGTTCCCCATATGTAGATGTCCAACGGCGATTCTGTTCTGTACACGCGTCTTCATTGCCTTTGAACTTCAACAACATTCTCGGTTTTCCATTACCACTTCAAAATTTCTTTCCGCTGTTCAAACGATAACCTTGGCTCAATTTTGTTGTAGCAACGCTAGCATAACATAATGTGAGTCACATCTGTTTACAGAACATCATACTACACATTACTATTGTTTTTATGCGCAACTGTGAAATATATTAAATAGATATCTGCTGTGAAAGTGTGTATACATTTCTGGCACCCTCAGTATATTGTATTAGTGGTTTTTCTTTCTCAAATCCTCATGATGTAAGCCTATAACTCTTGCAGACTATGAAAAAACGGCTTTGGCTAATAACTTGCGACCGAGACTTTCCCGTCCCGGAGTTTCCAGTCTCAAATTGATATATTTGCCCTTCTCAATCATTTTTGAAAGTTTGTATCATCATTATCACGGAAAACCTGGTATCGTCAATAAAAAAAGTAAATTTGTTCGACAAAATGTTATGTAATCGATGGAGAAAACTGCTATTTAAAAAACCCCTAGAAATAAACAGTACATACAACTCATAAAAGCGATTACAAATATGAATTAGTGACTGACACTTGTGTTCATACGGCACGGTCTGAAAACCCCCTTTGTCTGATTATAATTTGCCATAAACTGAATCCTTCTGCAGTGCCACCGTTCAGGACAGTGTGTTTGTTTTACGAAACACATTATGATCGACCGACAGTCTCTGGTATTGTCATAAACATTGATTTTTCAATTACTCCTGCAAACTGGCTACTAGCGGCATGGAAACCGCCCTTCTGTTCTCCTTTTCAATTCAGCAAATGCCTTTGCTATATGAAGGCAGTTATAAAGCGCTTTGCTGGAAAATGCATGACTTGAATTAACTCAAGAAGTCGAATGTGGTAAGCTTACATATTGAGAAGGGATATTGAGACATATCACATCCGATATTATTTCTCTGTTCACACTTCAAGCTTTTAAACGGTTTCTCCCTAAATATATTACAATTGATATGTTAAAATTAAAATAATGAAGGAGACCCATAGTTTTCTGATTGCAAAATATAAAATGAAATCGAAAATACGTAAGAACTTACAAAAATGTCGCTTATTTTCATAGCAGGCATTATTCGTCTAAACTAGCAAACATTACTATTTATATATTGTGCCCTATGTGGTTGCTATTTTAACCCTCGTGAGAACAGATTTGATGACAAGCCTGTCCCAACACTTCTGCAATGGTGATGATGGCTGCTGCAACCCTTTGGTCTTTAAGCACGCTGCAGGACCTCCTGGACCCACTAAAGGTCTGATTAGGGGCTGTTGCACGTACGATGTGTAGAAAATGGGATGGTGCTCCATCATGCATGAACCACATACTTACATTACACCTTAATTGCTATGAATATACAACACTGTTACTGTAGAGGTAAACACAACAATAAGGAAAGGGCAATGAGCCGAAATACTAAGGCCTGCCCACACCACAGAAGAAAGAATATAGCCTATTATTTTAAACTCATTTTTACTACCTTTCGTTTTGCCGAAATAATAATAATTGAATTATATCTCAACACATATAACTTTTAATTGCGCAGTTTGTCCCTTAGCCCTTGGAAATATTATTTCGTTTATCGCTTCAGTAATTTTCTGTTGGGTAGTTGTAGTATCAGATTTCGAAATGTTATTATAGATTATGTGAGTTTATAAGCATAAGTATAGTTTGTTGTCATAGATTCGTATTTTTTTCAATTAAAATTTATACTACTTCACTCATGTGACGTCATCTTAAAATCGACCATTGAAACGAAACAAACTTTTGAATTTTGACCAATCACAACTGGATTATGGAGTGGAATTATCGAAAAAAGTTATCAAATCCGTTTTATCACGTGACATGCATTTGTCTTGTAGTCGATGTAGCCAACTCTACAACTCCTCTATACTTCCTGACACGCATCACTGAGTACTTTTGCTAGAGGTGGTGCGGAACTATTGATAGCAACAAAAGCATGGGCAATCGACAATCATAACGCAACATGGAGGGATATTAAAAGCGTTTTGGTGATGTGTTCGATGTGCAAATTGGTCTAATTATTAGAGATTCCAAACTACATAATTTAAAGAAAAAATAGAGACACTGTGTGTATCTTTTTTTTCAGTTGGTATTAAAAAATCGAACGGTAGCGATTGTAATAGTCGACTTTTGTCAATTTCAGTCGCACGGTTTTAGAACAGAATAGATATTCTTAAGTACTAACTAGTGTTAATATTCTGTGTGCGAATTTCAAATATATATATCACTTTTATTTTTATTACATTCCTGAAACTGCCCTAAACCAGTATTTTGGTCTTTTCTATTGGCATTACTGACAATCGTCATTCTTCTGTCTCAAGATTGCTTGAAATTGTTAAGTATACAATTATTACAATATTGTAAGCCAAGGTTAGAAGAATTATGTTTAAATTCTTAATTTATTCGTGAAATAGTCTTAATAAATATCACTGAGGGTCTGAGCTTTTATCGATAATCTCAGACACTCTCGTGATATTACTTGTGATTATAAATTTTGTGCTAGTATTTGAAGTTACCACTATTCTCACATTTGTAACGAAATTTGTACAAATTACCAGTCCCAAACTAATACTAACACTTCTGGGGAACAAAATAATGAAAATGCACTTGTAAAGTTTGGAGTTGTAAGTACAAGCGAAGCAGAAACCTTTGTGGAACAGAATTTTACTAACAACTACAAGTTACAACTCCCTGCACTTGCAATGTATTAGACCATTTTTGTGTGAAACAGGACCATGAAGGATATTTTTTGGTTTGGAAAGAAACTGGTGTTAAGTGAAAAAGTCATTCGCAATACTAAAGTAGTGAATAAAGCAAGTAGTAATCCAAATATGTAGGAATTAACAGGAAATTAAATACGGTAGAAATTTGCCTTATATTAATAGTAACACAGTTGCGCCGTCAGAATTCAAAATAAATCCGGTCAATGAACGATTAAGTTTCTAAAAAACTTAGCTTTTTATCGCTTATGTGTGTGTTCGAAATCAGGCTGTACGACTGGGAAACAGCACAGCGCTACAAAGCATGTAAAATGATACCAAAGTAGAGCTATCGATATATTGGCTGCACTACCGGAAGCGGCGAACCAAGAGCGTGGCGTGTTAGGCGCATATCATCTCTTAGTTAATGATTAACGTTAACGTTGTAAGTAATCAAGACTATACTACTGCAAATGTTGGATAGATGATCACACAGCACGAACTATATCCATATAATATGAACGCAGGAATGAGACGCTTTTAGCGAAGTAAGCTATTGCTGTGATCGTGAAAAATCTGCGTAGTTTTTGGCTAATTTATTTTCTTAGCGAATTCCGAAGGAATGTAGGCTAATGCGGTTATACCTATGGAAAGATATTTTTATAATCCATGCAAATCTGTACCTACTAGAAACCTACAATTACTATATATAAAAGAAAAATTTTTATAACACTAATAACAATGTAACTAAATTAACAATAATTGGTAAAGCAGAAAAGGATAAAACACTAAGAAAAAGTGTTGTAATCGCAAAGTTCATAACATTACCTTGGATAGACGTCATAGTGTAAGATGTAATAAATAACAAACGCTTAATAACAACAATAATAATAATGATAATAATAACAACAATAATAAAGCGTATTAGAAAACACAGAAAAAGTAAGAAATAAAATTAAAATAATTGATAAATAGTAAAGAAGTCAAATCAAAACGCGCAAAAGCAAATTTAAATTAATTAGCCAAGTTAAAGCAACACCAGAGGTGCAAACAATATAAAAGGAAACTAATGTATCACTATCAACAATGTAACTAAATCAACAATAATTAGTAATAGCTGCAATCGCAACTTTTTGTTAGTGTTTTATCCTTTTCTGCTTTACTAATTATATTATATGTATGTGCGCGCGCGCGTTCTTGCACTAGCGGTCGTAATTGTTGTATTTTTTTTTTTCCCTCAACGAAATTCGACGTATTGTCATCAATTTAACAAATAGGTAGAGTTCGTTAACCAGGAAAGCAAAAATTGAAAAACCGCTTTAGCAGCCGATATTTTTGTTTTTTTCTCAACCAAACTCAATAGATTTCTTTAAAATAAATTTATAAATGGAAAACCAGGCAATCGGACTCTTAGGAGTAGGGAGGGATATATCTGAAAAACGAGTGGGGGTTAAAGCAAAATTTTAAAATCACTCTAGTGGCTTTAATGTTTATTTTTTCGCAACGAAACTGCGTATGTATGATTTAAATAAAATAAGAAAAACAGTTCCTGATTATCGGAAAAATCGGGTCATTAGGAGTTGAAGTTTACCTGAAACCCAAAGATTAAAAATCGCTCTAGTCGGTGTATGTCATTTAAATAAAATAAAAAAAATAGTTCCCGAAAATTAGGGAAATTGGACTATTAAGAATAGGGGTATGCTTAAAAATCGAAATATAAAAAGCGCTCTTGCGTATAATATTCTCTATATTGTTTTTAAATAAAAGGGCAAATTAAAGCACATATACTGTATTTATAACAATGCATATATTTTATTTTATACTTTACAAAAGCATCGTAATGAAGACAGTAAGTGTGAAATATTTACCTATTTTGTGTTTGAGAATTATATTTTTAAATAAGAGTGCTCTGTAATAACCTTCAAAAACGTTTTCCTTACATGCTTTTTTACAATTACATTTTAAATTAAATTTCACAGTCAATAAAAATGGAAGTACCTTTCGATTGTTTTTATTTGCTTAGAACGCCGTGATTGTTTTTAAATAGTAACATGTTTTTGTTTTATTGAAACATATGAACATCTTAAATACACAATGTGACTCGAAACGTTCTGTTATGTCTCTCTATTTTAGTGAATGTAAAGATGATGCCAAAGACTCAGTTCATATACATCGTTACATTTAAAAATGTTTAAAAACACTCACACAGTATAGCATTATATTCACTTTTATTAAAAGTTATTCAACTCGATGAGACATTCCATGCAGCTTCTGCGTGAGGGATATTTTAAACTTCCTGACAACATGTATGGCTCAAGACAGGATCGCATTAAAAGACTCTAGTCGTAGTACAATCTATTTAGCTCTAGTTCATTTACTAAATATAGAATAATTTAATAGGATTACATTACTAAGACTGGCCTTAATGTACTATTCCTGTTACAAAAGTGTAAATTAAAAGAAAATGTGTACACAATTTTACTTTTAAAGAAATAATGATTCAAAAATTGACTTAAAAGTTTAAATAGAAATTATTGGTAATTTTTTTACAAGGATTGTGAGCTATTAAAATGCATGTACATGACACCAGAAGCAATGATTGCTATTTATTAAATGAACCCAAATGTTTTACATCTGCAGAATTAAAACACAGAAAGAATTTTGAACCTAAGTTCTATAATCATGTAACAGTAAAGAGCCCAGAAAACAGTAGATTTTACTTAAGTAGAAAAAAGAATAAAGTTCGACAAATTACACAGCCGTACTATCATTAAGGTATATGTATATAATATCTAATGTCTCGCTGATTGATGACTATGATGATTTATAATATAATGGGTAATTTAAGTGCTGACAGTTTTTGAATACCAATATAATAAATGCTTATTATAAGATTTCTAAATACATTTTTTACACTTGCTCACTCGGGTAGTTTTATTGATTTTCTATTATCTATTGATGTTTTCATAAACCTAATGAAATGAATCGAATTTAAAGTGTTTAATGACATTTTAAAATAAAGTTATTCATCTAATAATTAAACATAATAATGTAATTACAGTGAAATTCAATTGCTTTAACTTGGATATAATGTAAATAAGCAGGTGTACAGAATTTTTTAATTTCAAGGAGGTCAAAAGAGGATAGACGTAGGAAAAGATTCGTCCTTAAACATAACCAGCGACGATTGAAATAATTTAATAGAAACAGCCTTTGAGCACCTTCCTGTAATATTTAATCGTTTTAAGAAAAACTTAGGTAACTACTGTAGTTCACAGATTAAATTTACACTTCACATGTATTTAATTGGATTGAAATGCATTAAATTATGTTAACAGTATTTAATTATGTTGGTCATACATTTATAGTTAGTTTGATATATAATTAGGCTGACATGTATTTAATTACATTGAAATGTATTAACTTACGATCATATATATTTAATTATGTTGAAGTACATTTAATTACATTGAGATGTATTTAACTAGGCTGCAATACATTAAATTATGTTGACATTATTTAAATAGGTTGGTATGTAATTAGTTTGACATATATTTAATTAGGTTTAAAAATATTAAATTATGTTGACATGTGTTTAATTATTATTCATATATAATTAGTTTGGTGTGTAATTAAGCTGACATATTTTTAATTAGATTGTAAATTGACATGCATTCTATTGCGTTAGCATGTACATAATTAGGTTGACAAGTATTTAATTAGTTGATAGGCACTAAATTAGTTTGACATATATTTAATTAGGTTTTCAGGTTCACACATGTTAATTAGATGCTCATGTATAGGTTGTATGAATTAATTGTTGGCACATGTATAATTAGGTTTGTTAGGGTGAAGTGTGTTTAATTAAGTTGACATATATAATGTTTAAGTTTCAGTATATCTGAAACTCCACCGGATGGAAGTCAAATTACTGATTGAATAAATGCGTACATACAATTAATGAGCGGTAGGATATATTATAAATAATAATAAAAATGTACACTTTATTGCAATCCCATTTTTAAATATCTTTCCACCTTTCCATTAGAGACCATAATTATTAATATTTTGATAAATTCGTATTTTTTTTCTTTAAATAGTGTTTATCGCCCGTTTTTACTACTCAGGCACCACAGGCGGTGACACTGATGATACATGAGACGAAATGATAAATTGGGAAAAGATTTTTTTTAAGGAAGGAAGCGTTTCAGGCCTAAGTTTAGGGTACCTCCCCGGCATTTGCCATTTATGAGGACTGAGGAAAACCTGGAAAAAACCTCAGTCAGGGAGGACGGTCTTGACGGGATTCGAACCATAGACCTCCCGCTCACGAGTCCGCGCCTTAGCGGAACCGTGGCGGTTAATTGGTATGCTGAATGTAGACATCCATCGCGCATATTTTCTGTTTTATCATGTGAAAATCAGTTATGGCAGTTCTTTAGTGAGCTTGACCCGCTCACCGCTGCAGCTGAGAAAATGATAGCCCTGAATGGTTGCTGAATCAGCCAATACTCCAATTCCCGCCTGCAGGCTTTTGATTTTCGATGCTATGCATATATCCACAAGCCTATTCAGTTTAAACTTAGCTCTGTGATTGTCTCAAGTGATGTATTGTAACATGACGAAGACAAGATACAATCTCGCTTTCACTACTAAGGAATCACAGATGGTTGTATGTGAAATGAGCTTACAAAGTAGCAAATTAGCAAACTATGTATTTTGAAGAAGTAAGAGTACCAGATCTACGTTTAAGACAACTACCCGGCATTTGAATTGATAGGGAAAATCTGAGAGAAAAAAGCACCCTGCGATAGAACTGCGAACTTCTCGATCACATGTCCATGTTTTAATAACCACAATCACTCTAAAGTGTTTGTGAAAAAAAATTCATAAATATTCAAGAAAGGAAAAATAAAAATTAATAAAATAAAGAAATTCAGAAATACCGAATACCGAATTGCTACCATTTTATTGGCACCTGGAACCTCGTTATTACGCACACTCATCCTGTCGGGTTAAATTCGAAATAATTCCCTAAATAAACTGCAAGGGAGCTCAAGTAGTACCTTCCCTAAAAAAAATTAAAGGGAAACAAAAGAGCATTGACAATATTGTCTACTTTTGTTTCTCGAGTCTTTACAGACCTGTCTAACTGTATGCATTTTCCCCTTCAGCAATTCCTGATCTCCGAATTACGTTTTATGTTAGCAGTATGGTGTTAACTGAGGTAATGAAGGAAATTTTATGAGCACAACTAGCTCTCCATAAGCTCTTAAACCAAGATTAAGTCAAGCCTCGATTTATGAAAACATTACAAAAGGAATATGTTTCTGTGCACCCATTGCTATAATCAGAAAATGTAAATTGCTCTGTATTAACAAAACATGACAGAGGAAGAGTTAGATATAATTTTTTTTCTGTCTGTTGTCTTTCTCTCTCTGACTCAATCTTCTATTCATTATGATCATATTTAGCTTTTAGTCAATAAAAGTTCTTCCATTCTATATTTTATGAGATAGTGGGCTCTTTACTAAATTCTTTTTCTGTGCTTAAGATATTACATATCTTAAATATCGGTTTCTTCGCTATACGAGGGTAGATCCATAAGTTTCCGGCCTCACTAATAAGGGTTATCGCCTTCACAAAATCCTTATCCGGTGTCATACCTCATCTGTTAAGTAAATGATTGCAGCTGTAACTTCTGCTTCGCTGTGTCCAGTTGTTCAATTATATTTGCATAACGAACGCTACGTGTAGAAGATTGTGACGTGTTCAAAATGAAGTATCAAGCTGTTGTTAAGTTCTTCACAAAATAAATTAAACAGCGATTGGACGGTATATATGGAGAAGCATCCCCCTCATATTCTATCGTAAAAAATGGGCCAAACTTTTCCAAATGGGTCGAGAAAGAATTGAAGATGAAGATCCTGCAGATCGGCCCTTGGAGGTGCTCACTCCTGAAAACATCGCTCTTGTGGAAGGAGAAATTATGGAAGACTGGCGGCTCAAGTTACAGAAATAGCAGCCAGATTGGGTCTATCTAAAACACAGTCCTTCGAATTATTCATGAACATTTAAATACGAATAAGGTTAATGCAAGAAGGGTGCCTAGACTTCTTTCCTCAGTTCAAAACCAGCAACGAGTCATCTGTTGTCAGGCATTTTTGGAGCTCTGCCGTGGCTACAAGAGAGAAGACCTGCAAACCATTGATGATCCCTTGTCCAAAAGAAAATCAATGGAGTGGCGTAAACCTGGCGAAACATCTCTAAAGGCCAAGATCACTCAGTCGACCAACAAGATCATTTGGGACTATGAAGGAATACTTTTCATTGACTCCAAGGAGACGAACATAGCAGTAAATGGGAAGTACTATGTTGGCCTACTGCATAACTACATGCTCCCATCAAAGAGAAAAGGCAAGGAAAGCTGTGTGCGCCTTCTTCACGACAACGCGCCTGTGCACACAGCTCTTGTTGCAAAGGAAGCTGTGAAGAAGTGTGGCTTCAAGGAGATCGACCATCCACCCTACAGCCTAGATCTAGCTCCCAGTGATTATTTCCTCTTCTCAAAACTCAAGAAGGACCTTCGAGGAAGGAAATTTAAGTGTGACGAAGAAGTGATGGATGCTGTTTATGCCCATTTTGCAGACAAGACATCTGACTATTTTTGGGGGGGGAGGTTGAAATGTTAATTCAAAGATGTGAGAAGTGTATTGCTATTAAAGGCAACTATATTGAAAGGTGAAATACAGTTTTTTCCCTTTATCATACCTAGAAAATAGTTAGGCCGGAAAGTTAAGGACCTACCCTTGTACTTCTATGTGTTCCTAAATTTTCTTCCATTTTTCTTTATCCAGTCTCGACATACAGGGTAAAACAATGTGCAAAACATTGTAGAGTAGAAAGGCAGTACCAAACTAAGTATTTTGAATATAGGAACAGAAGCGTTTTTACTGCCCTATTTGCGTCAACATTATATCCGTCATGTTAGAGTCTCCGGTAGTGAAACTTGTTAGTGGCGTGCCAGATGTAAACAAAACGCACTCTTGTACTGTACTAGTCACTATCGCTAGGTGTGCCCGATACCCAATGCAGCATTTGTGTTTTGAAGCCTACTGGATGGTGCAGTAATACCAAACACTCGTCTTGAAATTATGCGAAACTTGTGGTTATAACATAACGGCGCCTCTGCACATTTTTCACTTGCAGCTCCAAATCACCTAAACAAAACATTTGATAATAGATAAATTGGGTGAGATTAACCAATTCTGTGGCCTCCACGGTACATCAATTAAGTACGCGCATGTATTATTTAGTTTTTCATTGTGTACTAGTACTCATTAGTTGAGGCAATACGTAATTTTGGAGCTATCCTGTTATTATACTGCATCTACGACCCCGTGTTCCTAACCTCAAAATACTTGGTTTTATGGTGCCTTTCTACTCAACAATTTTCTGCACATTGCTTTTCCGTACCCTGCATATCAGGGACAAAATAGGCCTACATTCCGGTAATGTTTAAATATACTGGGAGAGTGGCTCAGGCTCTCTGACCTTGAGCTTTACTCTGGTCGCTTAGGAGAGTTTGGAGATAAATATTTACTTTCCACGAATTTTCTGCTGTTTCATTTTACGTAATTTTATTCCGCTGGTTCAGTTAAAGGGAGCTGTGTGCAGCATAATTGTGGCTCGCTCTTTGGAAAGGCTTCTGCCCTGGCTAGGTTAGGTTATGTTTATTTTATTTAAGGACGCTTTTTAACATCTCTGGTCATTAGCATTCCATTCTACTCAGACCGTAAAACGACCGATAAATTTTGCTCAGAGACCTCTTCCTTCAGGCTTGAGGTTCTTTAACGTGCCGTCAATTTGCCACACGAGACCTATTTCCGTCCGAAGGAAGTCATACTTAGGAGTTTTACACCCTAAAAATCCATCGACCCTGGTGGTTTGAACATTTTTGTCCTTGCGTCACCGTCTATTTCCATGCCTCGCCGTCCTTGGATCCTGGCCGGCCGGCAGATATCCCTCACCTCATCCCTTCCTCCATGAGATGCCTCAATTGGGGCGTAGACACAAACGACCAGCTATTGAGCATGGCTGAAGTACCGAAACTTGAAAATACTGCTAAATCTATGGGGCTGTCATAACTGAAAGGGCATAATTTTGACTACTAACAGGGGAAGCGCCGCCGCCGAAGGCGGCAAAAAAGAGATAAAGTATATATTAAATTAATATTTTTATATTTATTGAAAGCGTAAAATGATACTGAATTTAAAATTGAGGATAATAAGCACTAAACCGTGTTATAAGAGATTTTGAAAACAATGCCCCTGAGTGGCATTACATTGCCGGCATTTACATAGGGAATTTCTGTACTTTAACTTTTCTTTCGTCAGAACACAGCGGTTCGGATTAAGTTACTTGTCATTGAGAGGACCTGCTTTTCGTAATGTTTAACAAGCTAGTCATGCAGGTTCTATACCTAGAACACAACTGTAGGATATTTTCTTTCGATTCGCCTTGCCACTTCTCTGCAACAATCTGTTTTCACAAATGCATTATATTTAAAAACACGTTCTTCAAGTCTATGTAGTGATATAACTAAGGAAGAACAATTAACATATAGTGTACACACAATGAAAACACTGAATAACTACGAACGCACAATCACTTCCCTCTCAAACGAACTACTAGCTGCTAACTGCACATGCATCATACAATCTGGACGACTTAGCTTCTCGCAGTACTCAGAAATGCTTTGCCCTTAAATAACGTCACCGTATATACACCCTTTATTTTTGTTTTTATTTTTATTTATTTATTTATTACATTTCTCTCAACTAGCTAAAGCGTTTCATAATGTCGTCACTAGAACCGGCCTCAGATGTAGCTCTGAGCACGTTCAAAATTGTTCACGAAGTTCGTGTTATTGTAAGAAGTAGGGGGTTAATGAAAATAAAAGTTGCTCGCTAGTTTTGACAAGGAATTCCAATATAAATGTTAGCAAGTTTCTTCTGTGGGAGGGAAGTTCTTAAGGGAAACACACACCACGAGCGCACACATTAAATTGGGGCAGAAAGTTATTGTTTTCTAGAGAAATGCCCAGAGCAGGGGTTATCTAGGGAAAAAGATAGTTCGAAAACCTGAGAGAGGTGTCTTTTCTTGCTAGCTCGAGGCTACTAACACCCAATACTTAAACTTGGCCAGCCGGATGGAATGAAAAAGAAAAAGTATTGTGTTCGCTTCTAAGCTGCATTAAGCGAATAACATCATTAATGAGCAGAGAACTAACTGCGGGAGTTATTAAACATTAAGTTATTTAATCGCCAGAAATGAGAGAATGAACTGTTAATGTATGAATACTAAAAGAGTCTTTCCAAAGGTGATAACGACTACTTTATTTTTTACAAAAATACTTTAACACGAGAAATATAGTATATGTACTTGAGAGACTATACAGAGCGTGCCAAAAATGTATACACACTTCAAACCAAGAAAAAACTGTGTTAACATATCAAAACTGAATTGACACAAACAGAAAGTGATGAGTACTAATCATCTTAGACTTTTACAGCTACAACAGTTGCTCAAAATGTCCATCATCGGCGTCGATACTTCTGAGTACGTTGAACTACTGATTGAGCAACGTTTGCGAAAGTGTCCTCAGCGATTGCAGCACATGTTGTTTCAATTTCTTCCCGAAGTGCTGTCAGTGTAGCTGGTTTTCTACGGTGTACAACATCCTTAAGAGTTCCCCATAGGTAGAAGTCCAACGGAGTTAGATCCGGAGAATGCGGTGGAAACTCAATCAGACCTATTCGTTCTATCCAGTGCCTTGGAAAATGAAAACAAATTCCAAGTGAAAAACGCCTTTCCTTCATTAGGTCGAATGCTTTTCAGATCGACTAGGTGACTGCGCCCTGATATCGTTCATTAACTGATAGTGAACATAGACGTGTCAGTAACGATAATCGACAAGGGCTTTGTTTGTAAAGTAATTACCAACACTTGGTGAGAGAAATAATAACACTTTTTATATATCAAGGTGTGTCTGTGTAAAATATGCCCATTAGTTGAAAGTTAGAGGAGCTGAGAGTGAATAAAACATCCCGCGGTATGTCAAATTTTCCGGATAACACTACACCGTATTTTTATATTTTTTTATAAATCCTTGAAATTAGCAATCAATCTTTCAAATGGTTTCGTATTATCAAAACCCAAGACTATTGATTTAGCCAGGTGGAAGAAATTTATTCTAGTTAAGGGAAGAAATCGCAATAGCAGGGACTTATGTATCTCCCGATTTTCAACGCAATACAATATTGCAATACCCAAAAAGTGCAACATTGTCCAAAGGAATACTCCTACCTATGGTTTCCAATCCCTCACTGATCATTGACTGTTCACCTTCAAGAAGTGTATTGCAGTGCCGGGGTGACCTGCATACCACACTTAAGGTTTAATTATATTCTGTATTATTCATTCACACGCGATAATTCAATTAAGATTCATGCCTGTAGTTCAGATACCATCATTACCATTTACGGCATAGGCTACTAAATTATTCCAGCTTAAAAGACACAGCCTTCTTTTTCTTTTTCCTTCCAATGTTTCGATATTCTGATGGTCTATAATGGAGACGATCATCTGGCATTCTATTTATGTTGGACATTTAGTTGTTCTTGTAAAATATTGGTTACGATAATAAAGGGAGAGAAATCTTCAGTAAGGACAATTTTCTACTTATATCAAGTGAGGAATTGACATAGTTACTGGGTGGAAGGGTTAAAGAGAGAATTAGAAAGAATTGGTCCGGATTGGAATGGGAGAGAGGGGTAAGTAAGCAATAATGTATGGAAGAAAGTTGATTGACATCAACAAGTAGAACATAGAAACAGAATGCAGAGAAGGAATTATACATACATAGTTTGAATTTTAAGGACCAAACAGTTATAGCTTGGTTTGGACTGGGGGCCTGGAAAGAGCAAAAAATTACCAATGAAACAGGCGATAGAGTTTGCCCTCTTTGTGGAAACCTGGAATATTGGCACATTGTTCAAACACAAAACATTGGCGGGTGAAATTTTGAGCCTAGTCCGCATACTCGAACAGGGACAGGTTAGCATGAAGGGACTTAATTGAGCAGAAATAAAATTGGTGAAAGTTTGGTGAGTTTTTAAGTAAAGTGCGCTTAATAATAAATTGTGCATGTTTAAAAAATGTATAATTATGATGTACAGACATATGAAAGCGAGAGAAAGTGTGTATTTTCATGTAATATAATTATTTGTGTGTTAATGGTTTTAAATAAATAATATTTAATATCGGTATATTGTCTGTCGACGTTAAATAGCATGCGATAGATATAAAGTAAAAGTGAATGTACATATATAGATTGTAAAATAAACACCCTTATCTATCTATATCTCTGAGCTTTTAGTAAGGCTGATTCTGCTAATGTTTAACTCTTTAGTGTCTTGTTTTCTAAGCTCATTTCTTCCGCTGAATACCTCCAACGCTTGCAAGAGTACCATGCCCTACTCTTTTTACGGTGAGTCCATGTTTCGCTTCCATGATATGGCAAAGCCCATGGTATTTCCTGCATTTCCTGGCGTCAGCTGGTGTTCTTGTTATATTTACTCGCAGCTGGCTTGCATAAATAACATGGTTTATGGTGGTTTTGTTAGTATGAGCTTCTTTTAAACTCTGAACCTTATTAAGAAGGAATTAACATGCCTTACAGCTGATACCAGCTTCCTGTGTCAACCACGATAGGAAAACGCCAGGTTTAGGTCTCATAAAGACATTGAGAAGAAACTAATGGGCTCAGTTATTAGTATATACGAAGGTGTTCAATAAAGACCAAAACTGGTGCTGTAAAAACTTTATATAAAAATGTCAAAATCAAAATCAGCTGTTTCCCCTTCAATATAGTCACCATTTAGAGCTATGCACTTGGCCCATCTTCTCAAAAGCCTTCACTGCGTCGTTTTCATAGTCGAATCGTCGTCCTTTGAGATCCTTTTTGGCAGTAGGAAACAAGAAAAGTCGCACGGGCGTAATCAGGAACAGTAGAGGTGCCTAACAGTGAGGCCGCGCATTGTCATTTGCAGACATGGTGTGAACACTTCCAACTGATATGTCAGGCATTTTTGCAAGTTCTCTAACGGTCACACAGCAGCAGTGTTGACAGTGTTGGTAATGATGGTCACTGCTCAAGCACTCTCTTCCAACTTTGAAGGCTTTATGTCAACGTAAACATGCAACACGAGGCGTTGTAGACTCACATAAGTTCTGCGAGATCTTCAAGCGTTTCTGAAGCAGTCGTCTTGAATAGAACACAAAATTTGATTGATAACTTACTCTCACATTTCTGTTAGAGGCGTCTTAAGATATAACCAAATTCAAGGCCACAGAACAGCAAGAAATAGAAATGTATGACCCATGTTAAAATGGGGAAGCACGAAACTACAGAAAGGACGAAAACGTTTATATTTAGCGATAGTATTGTCTTACTGAGATACAGTATCTCTCCTCCATATAGCCTACTCCGACTATATTATGTGTGTGTAGATTTTGTTATGGCATTTTCATTGAGGCTTTAATTACTTAACGCATTTAAAAGTTTTTCCTTTCTTTTAATGCAAACATTTGTAATAATTCTTCTGTTTTTTTTTTTTTCTGTTACTATATTTAAAAAGTTGAATTTATTTGAAGGAACGGGGAAACAGAATTTTTATTCAAAAGAAAATGAAGATAAATACTTTATTTTATTCCATTATATAAAATAGAGTGCAAATGAATGCATAACCTGCATTCTAATGATGTACTTACATAAAGTGCCTCCAGAGTTGATGGAAACCGCCGCGGGTGGCCAAGGTCGTTAAGGCGCGGACTCGTGAGCGGGAGGACTAGGGTTCGAATCCCGCCAGAACCGTGCTCCTTGACTGAGGTTTTTTTCCAGATTTTCCTCAGTCCTCATAAATGGCAAATGCTGGGGAGGTACCCTAAACTTAGGCCTGGAACGTTTCCTTCCTTAAAAATCCTTTCCTAACATATCACTTCATGTATCACCAGTGTTCACCGCTATGGTGCTTCAGTAGTAAACACCATTCATTTTTCATTCTGCAGAGTAGATGACTTTTGATACATTGGGCGTGTAAAATCCACACACGCGGAAATCAATCTTCAAGCTAAAATCACAATGCAGGAAAGTTCGCCAGGCAGTCAGCAATAATAGCCGTTGATTTGAAATCAACCAATCACGTAGCTACTCAGCTCTTTCTAGCGCTAATAGCGAAAACACCTATTTCAGTTCCAGCCCCCTTTTCAAGACAGTCCTGACGGAGAATGGCTGGATTTAGAAAAACTTCGCACCTGGCGGCAGGCGAGGAAACGTAATAGTATAAGAATCAGCTGACAGATGTTACATCGATCGCTATTTTTGATACTTTAAAAATACAGAGTCAGTCTTTATTGAACAACCAACGTACAAGAGAAAATTCCTGTATTTTGGAACGCAAAAGGATTTCTCCTGATCCACTAATTGGAGAATGCCATGCATCACTTATGGCATCACTGAAGAGAGCGATTGCGGAAAAACGTCAAACATGACAATGCGCCGGTGCATCCCAGTCGTATCTCTCATGACAAAGTAAAGTTTGAAAATCTTCCGCAACCACCCTATTTACCTCATCCGGCTTTTCACCCGTTCCCTAAAATTTATTTTATTTACGGACGCTCTTTAACATCTGAGGTCATCAGCGTCCCATTCAATTCAGGGTGTGAAACGGCCGACAAATTTTGCTCAGAGGCCTCTTCTTTCAGGCTTGAGGTTCTTTTACATGCCGTAAATCTACGACATGGGATCCACAGCTTTACTTCCTTCCTGAAGAAAGTATACTTAGGGTTTTTACGCTCAAAAATCCATCGATTCTGGCCGGGATTGAACCCGAGATCTTGGGTTTAAGAGGCAAGTATGGTTACCACTGAGCCACCAGGACCGACTCCCCGTTTCCACAACCCAAAACTTTGTCACCTGGACACAAGTTTTGGTCAAATGAAGTGCTCATAAGGAAGGCATCATGAGGGAATCGTACACCTGCAGCAAATGCGCTGAACTTCGAAAGAATTATATGAAAAATAAATTACATTGCAAGACTGAACTTAGTTTTTTTTAATGTCAAATCAAACTAACTATCTAATGACCTTCGTATTTGTTGATGTTCTTCATGTCTATTTTTCCACACATGTTGCAAGATTAAATGACGATCTCGAATAAAAGAAACAAGTTCAAATATAGGTGGAAGAAAAGCTAATAGCATTATTTTCCACTAAAATGTTTATAATTCTGTAAACGAATTTATTAATTAGAGCTGGTGCAAATCTCTGACACCTAAATGGTGCTCAATGACCTTAATGATAAGATGAAATGATACATTAGTAAAGGAAAGGATGCCTTTCAGGCCTAAGTTTGGGATTCCTTTTCAGCATTTATCATTGAAGGGAATCTGAAGAAGGGAGTGGGGAAACTAGTTAAAGAAGTTCGTTCTGCCACTCTTATTACTCAATGCAAACAGTGTTGTCTACCACTGTTCACTTATGTGAAATAAATATGACGTTATAATGCACGGTACTAAAGTATTCATATAAAATATAATTAATTCATCGTATGCGTATGTAATATGTGATGCTAGGTGTTAGTTACCTACTGCTTGGAGCCGCTAGTTGCGCACTCCTCCTTCTAGCTGCTTAGCACAGGGAATTCACTACTGAGTGTTCCTATTGATTAATACACGAATATGTGGCAATAGCGACGTGGGTGCGTTTATATCGGAATGCCGGCAATGTTTGTTTCTATGCAGTGTGTCGAATGTGTTTGCTCTTTTTTTCTATTATAACTCTCATATGAATGTGGAATTCCACATTTTCCTTTTGTCTTAGAGCTTAAGGGTATTGTTAGCCATGGAAAGTATAAGTCAAGTAGAAAGATAAAATCGAAATTAAGGATTAAGGACTATATTAACCTTTCAACGCTAGAGATGGCAATAATCGTGCTTTTACTTATAACTTTTCAATGGTGAACTTCCTTGTAGCCTATTTCTATACTTTAGTTAAACTGTTCCTTGAACAGGAAATTGTTAGCTATTCATGTGATATTTAATGTTTTTGACCTGGATGACTAATACATGCGAACGACTCGCGCCATTGTTTTGGAAGCCGCATTAAGTGTGAGATACTGTATCAAATTAATTCGCGTAGTTTATGGCTATTTCTTTGGTGTTGTGCCTCAAGCATCTAATAACCCAAATGAGTGACTGTGATGGCTGAAAGAAATAGAAGAACACGATAGTAAAGATTCTAAGATGCAGCAAAAGATTTCTATGTGGGAAAGATGGCAATAAGCAGAATAAATTAATACCGCAGTACGCACCCGAGCCTAAAATCTTGTGCGAGTTGTTCAAAGACTTAAAATGCTGCTATTGAGGCTAAAACATCTGCGAATGTTTTTTTTTTATTATATAGATAATATGAAACTGACAATTTTTTCTTTTATATATACTGTACCTAAATAAGCATATATGAGAGTAGGTCCATAAGTTTCCGGCCTAACCATTTTCTAGGTATGGTAAAGACAAAAAATATATTTTTCTTTTCCATAGTTACCCTTTATTGCAATACACTTCTCATATCTTTGAATTAACAATTCAATCCTCCCACAAAAATAGTCAGAAGCCTTGTCTGCAAAATGGGCATAAACAGCATCCATTACTTTTTCGTCATACTTGAATTTCCTTCCTCGAAGGTCGTTTTTCAGTTTTGAGAAAAGGAAATAGTCACTGGGAGCTAGAGCTGGGCTATAGGGTGGATGGTCGATCTCCTTAAAGCCACAGTTCTTCACAGCTTCCTTTGCAACAAGAGCTGTGTGCACAGCCGCATTGTCGTGAAGAAGGCGCGCACGCCATCACTCAGCTTTCCTCGCCTTTTCTCTTTGATGGAAGCACGTAGTCTTGCAGTAGGCCAGCATAGTACTCCCCATTTACCGTGGTGTTCCTCTCCTTGAAGTCAATGAAGAGCATTCCTTCACAGTCCCAAAAGATTGTGGCCATGATCTTCTTGGATTGACTGAGTGACCTTGGCCTTTAGAGGCGGTGCTTCGCCAGGTTTACACCACTCCATTGATTCTCTTTTGGATAAGGGACCGTAGTAGAGGACCATAGTTTCTTCTCCTGTGCAGAACCCCTCTCTCTTGTTGCCATGGCAGAGCTCCAAAAATACCTGACAACTTGCTGCTTTGGACTGAGGAAAGAAGTCCAGGCACTAATCTTATTCATGTTTAAATGTTCATGAATAATTCGAAGGACTGTTGTTTTAGAAAGGCCCAACCTTTACGCTGTTTGTGTAACTTTGAGCTGCCGGTCTTCCATAATTTCTCCCTCCACAAGAGCGAGGAAGTGAGCACCTCCAAGGGCCTACCTGCACGCTGCTCGTCTTCAATGCTTTCTCGACCCATTCGAAAAAGTTTAGCCCATTCTTTTACGATGGAATATGAGAGGAATGCTTCCCCATATACACCGTCCAATCGCTGTTTAATTTCATTTGGAGTAAGTGCTTCTTTTGTAAAGAATTTAATAACAGCTCGAAACTGCATTTTGAACATGTCACAATTTTCTATACATAGAGTTCTTTATGCAACTATATCAGAACAACTGAACAATCTCGGCCAGGGTCAATGGATTTTTTTCTTAAAAATCCTAAGTATGGCTTCCTTCGGAGGAGAAGTAAAGCCGTGGGTCCCGTGTCGTACATTTACGGCACGAAAAATAACCTCAAGCCAGAAAAAAGAGGTCTCTGAGCAAAATTTGTCGGCCGTTTCACACCCTGAATTGAATGATGACCTGAGATGTTAAAGAGCGTCCGTAAATAAACCAAATCAACAACAGAGAATATGATTAAGATAAATAAAGAATAATGTAAATATAAAGAGGGATTGAGTTCAAAGAATAAAACAGAATGCAGGGACATGATAAGGGGCGACAAAGGCAATAATAATAATAATAATAATAATAATAATAATAATAATAATAATAATAATAATTATATACTGCATATCGCCGAGGAAGAAAAGTTTGTTGAAATAGCAGAAGTTACATCCCCTAAAATCTATAATGGCTGTACAGCTCCAAAACTAATTTACGATTTCCTTTCGAAATGAGACTTATGACCTCAGTGGTATTATTAATTATTAGGACTGTCAATGTATTCAAAAGATAAAACTCGCCATTAAATCAATTTAATTGCTTGCAGTATTTCAAGGTATGATTTAAAACGTTTATTTCCTTGTTTTCAACACATGACAATTTATCGCCTCTATTATTAAACGCCTTTCAAAAGTAATGCTAACCGCTTGAAAGCCTCGCTACAAATACTGTCAAGTGTCTGCAGTAAATACACACACACAGATGCAAGTCTAAGCACTTAGGCACGTTAAAATAATAAGATCGTTGTTTCTTATGTTATTGTTACAGTTACGACCCTTCTTCACGTTCGTTTTTAAAGTTATTGTTCTGCTTACGTTTCCTTTCATATAGTTTTTATTTGAGTTCTATGTGTAATCAAACTTTTTAAGTTATGCACCTCTTTTTGTATTTCTCACTTTAATATCCTCTAGACGCCTACCTACTTTTGTATTAAGTTACATAAAATAAGGATTGTAAATTGAATAAGAACCTATTTTGTAAAATAATTCTAGGTTAAACACAGGACCAAGTCATTTTTTTTCTGTTATTTATTTATTTGTTTTTTTTATTACTTAAATAACTAATGTTATTGTCCTCAGTAATATCGAGAGTGGTGATAATTTTTCCGTAGTTTAAACGAGGTTAATGAATGTTTGTAGTCACGATAACAGGTCTCAAAATAATTACCTTATAGCAACAAGCATGAGTTTGAATGCTCAATTAAATAACCTAGAACAATTATAAGCTGGAGGGGGGATTCAGAAAAATAATTGCAATGCCATTTTTTGTACTTTTAGCATAATCATTGAAGTGATTTCGCTTACATGTTTGATCTTTCTGAAAACATACACGAATGTTATTAGCTTTTATCACAAGCCGAATCGTGTGGAGATCTAAATTAAATAAAATACTACTGAACACTATTATAATTATCACTTGCTACTATTTTTGTGTCAGTTGTGTTATTTGTGATGAGATCTTTCTTTTGGGAGGCAGTGAGATAGTCGAATCGAAGCAGAGGTGATAGAATGCATTGTTATTACTTTTTGTTCCAAGAAGGACTACGAAGATATCTGTAATTGAATAAATAAAAGCAATGAACATTTGAGGTTATAATAGCAGTATTTATTCTAACGTAAAATTTAGGGTTAAATTACAATTTTAATCTTTTTATTTATTATTTCATTTAAATAATGTTATTAATTTTTTCATTGTAATAATTTATTTTCATTTTTACAGTTTGTACGAAACGCCAAAAATGAACAAGAAAATTCATGAGAATAGGCTTCTTAGATAACTAGTCGAATCGAAGCAGAGGTTATAGGAATACAATAAAATGAACATAGGAGAAAAAACTATGATTTGTCAGTATTTGAACCCCACACTATAAAACCATCGATTAAGTTCCATTCTGATTGGTGAATTCAATGAGACTTTATATTGGCTGAAAGGCACTCGTGTGCAATTATAAAAAGTTTTTTTTTTTTCCGAAGGTCAATGTTTTAGATTTAATAAATAATCCTTAATCATCCTTACAAACAAAAAAATTGCATATTTATTGAATATAACTAGAGGCATGTGGAGAAATATAGCATACAATATGTTCTTTCAGGGGCTAAGTGTCCAGTAAAGCTGAACCTACAGAACACCTGTGCGTTGACTCGAATGTGTTAATTTTGATTCACAAACCGAAATATTTCCCTATATGAACTAGGTGCTGTCTATGACGTAATAACCTGTCACCTAAGGCTCAGTTTAAGAGATTTTTCAAGTTGTGTAATGAGGAAAAGGGGATCTTCCATAGTAATATTTTAATATTTATTACTGTGTAGGATAGCCTTGGGCCATTAAAGCCCTCTATTATAAAAGCATGGACGCGCTTTGCGGCGGAATTTACCCAACAGCGAGAGCTTAGTGATTGGTTTTCCAGCATCAGCCACCATTTTTGGCCTGGTTTCGGTGCATAAAAATATAATGAATGATGTTTAACGCCCGTTTTTACTACTGAGGCCCCACAGGCGATGGACACTGATGATATATGAAATGTAATGATAAATTGGGAAAGGGTTTATTTTTAAGGAAGGAATTGTTCCAGGCCTAAGTTTAGGGTACTTACCCGGAATTTGCTACTTATGAGGACTGAGGAAAACCTGGAAAAAACCTCAGTCAGGGAGAACGGTCCTGGCGGGATTCGAACTCCATACCTCCCGGTCAAAGTCCGCGCCTTAACGACCGCAGTCACCAGTGGTGGTGATTTCGGTGTGTTGTGCCGTATGCTTATATAGAGAACATTTTAAAATTTTTATTTTAATTGAATTAATATGCCTGGGTGTTATGCATTTGGTTGTACAACTTAAGGAAAGAAAGGCGTTACGTTATATCGCATTCCTTCAGGAAAATATGACATCGAAAGACGAAAGACATCGATTCACAAAATTGGAAGAAAGAACTGGATTCAAACCAAGAACTTTCGACTGTGTTATGTAAGTATTATGTAAGACTTTTTGATTAGTATTTGATATTAAATAGAATAAGCTACCTTAAATTTAACGCCCATGTTTTGGTGATATCGTACATGAAAATACATAAAAAAAATGTTGAAAAAAGCTACACTTGAAGCATAAAGTAAGATTATAAAATTATACATATTTTTAAAACTTGATGCATGCTTAATTCATTTCATTGTGGAAGAAGATAGTGGTATTCAGTGACATTTTTTTTTATAAATTCCTTAAATTATTATAAAAAAGCTACAGTGACACAAAGTGAAACATTACATTCATAATTATTAATTTAATTTGATAAGGAATAGATAATTTTGACTTTTTAATTGCCATTTTATTTATTTTAATGTCAACAATATCAAGGATTGTACATTAAAACAAAAAATTATGTAGTTCATTTGCAATGTTACTATTGCAGAAGAATAATTTAAAAAATGCAACATGCAGCTGCAAGATAACTAAATGCACGTTCATAATTGGAAGAAAAGAAACAGAAAATGCAGATCTATGGATTATGAACGGTTTAAATTTTCAGGCATATCATTTAGTTTATTTGTCTCTTGTTTTCACACACCAACTAAAAATATAGGATTCTGGTTTTCATAGCCATTCTCATTGGATCAATTTAGAGCAGAAAAAGGTTAAACGTCTAAAGTTTTTGTTCTAAATTGAATTGAAGCCCATTAAGCCCCATAATTCTTATAATTCATTCTTAACTCAGGTTAACTGTAAGCCTTATACAGTTGTCGGTCCTGGTGGTGTAGTGGTTACCATACTAGCCTCCTAAACCCAAGATCGCGGGTTCGAACCCGGCCAGGACCGTTTTCGGGGCGTAAAAATCCTAAGCATGGCTTCCTTCGGAAGGGAAGTAAAGCCGTGGGTCCCGTGTCGTACATTTACGGCACGATAAAGAACCTCAAGCCTGAAAGAGAGGCCTCTGAGCAAAATTTGTCGGCCGTTTCACGCCCTGAGTTGAATGGGACGCTGATGACCTGAGATGTTAAAGAGCGTCCATGAATAAATCATTCATTCCTTATACAGTTTATGTCAACACTGATATAATAAATGCATTATATCAAATAATTTTAATAGTGAATGGCAAAATAAAATTATAAATTCTTATTTCAAGTTGCACGTGTTAAAAGGATGCAATTAATAATCCTATGTTTAATATTGTGATTCTGTTTTAACCGATGACATACTTTTCCTCTGCCGGCAAATGGGCCACTTGCTTAGCCTCCCTCTTCTGGCATTTTATAGAATCTGAAGTCCAACATTCGGACATATTAATAATTGTGGTAATATGGAATGATATAATTATTTTATTTCAACAGTAAATAAAATTAACGACTTATTAGGTGGTTAGCTTTTCGTTTATAACAATTTAATCTCTATTTCTACGTAACGGTCAACTATAAAGGAACGGCGTGACATAATACTATGTTTATACAGAAAGGGACGTTAAAAATTAGTGAAACGCCAAGAATTCATTTTAAGAGTGATTGTGTTTGTTGTACAGAAAAAAACCGGAGGATTGAGTTTATATACAAACAAATTTAAGGATCATGGAAAAGTAATTATTTTTTAATATTGCAGATAATTTAACTTTATTATCACGCATAGGCGCCAAATACTGGGGGGGGGGGGCTGGAGTGCATATGTCCCCTAGGGTCTGTCCTGGTGGTCAGTACTTGCCTATAGACCCAAGATCATGGGTTCAAAATCGACCAGTGAATTTTTGGGGGGCGTAAAAATGCTAAGTGTGGCTTCCTTTGGAAGGGAAGTAAATACGTGGATACCTTGTCGTAGATTTACGCCGCGTTAAAGAATTTCAAATCTGAAAAAAGAGCACTCTGAGCAAAATTTGTCGACCGTTTCGCGTCCTGAATTGAATAGGACGATGATGGCTTGTGATGTTAAAGAGGGTCCATAAATAAAAAATCAACACACAAATCCCCAAGGAACTCGTAGCTAGGGGGCCCTAGAAACTCATAGCCGGGGAAAATTGTCTGTTTATTGTTTTTGTTTTTTTTTTTTTTTTGGATGTATGCCCTTTAGGTAAATGGAGAAGAATGACGCGTCAGGTGTAATGACGTACGGATTGTTGTGGGTAGGAGTTTGACCTCGCTATAGTTTTGTGCCTCTGCAGTAAACAGCGATCTGTGATTTTCTTGTGGCATTACGGCTGTGTGTTTAGAGATTGCATTTTTCTTTGACATTATTACAGGTGTGTACTAAACTGGAATGAATTATTAATTTATCACGTAAAGCATAATAGTTTTATCTATTTTGAGGTTATATTCAAAATTCTAATTCCTTTGCTTATTTAGCAATTCTTTAAAAATGTCATGTATAATAGTTTCAAATAAAGTTATAATAATTACTCTTATTGTATTTTGGGGAGATATGACGAGGAGGAATCTTAAGAAATGCAACATTGAAACTTAGATATTGTGTGTTTGTTATATTTCAGCACAGAAAAAGGGAAAATGTCTACCGAATATGAACCTCGTGAAAGTACTAGGCTTTCTTGGAACACAAGTTGATTTAGATGGGGTGGTGAGGGCTGTGAAAGATTAACAAATGCCAGGCAAACCTCCAGAGTGAACAAAGTGCCGAAGGGAACTCTCAGATAAAGACTAGCAAGTGGAAATTTCGTAAAGGGCGATTAGTACAACCCTGTGTTAAGAAATCGACGCGGAGGAAAAAAAAAAAAGCACTACTTAATGTTCACCTACTTTATGACTTTCAAACTGCCAAAGTCAAGAAACTTCAGCTGTAAGTTCAATGACTGGAAGGAAGCTGTGGGTTGAGACTGGTATGATTCCTTTATGAGCTCGAACCCTTCTCTAAGTGTGAAGAAGACGGAGACATCTATCCCTGGGGTAAATAACTATTTTAACCTATTACGGAAGATCGTTACTGAAAATGGTTTGGTGGTAAAACCCGGCAATATTTACACTATAACCGAGACAAGTTGCAATTAATAATGAGCCGGGTCAATTGTGAAAATGTACTGAAGAGAACGAGACAATCACTGTTACTGTTTGTTGAAGTCGTTTTTGTCTCTCACTGCTGATGAAAGCATTACATATTGTGGAAGAAGAAAAGCGCAGTTACGAACATGTCATAGATGTATTGAAAAGTTATTAGGACGATTTGAATGAATGAATGAATGAATGAATTGTGTTTAACGCCCGTTTTTACTACTGAGGCACCACGGGCGATGGACACTGTGATACATGAGATGAAATGATATATTGGGAAAGGATTTTTTTTAAAGAAAGAAAACGTTCCAGGCCTAAGTTTAGGGTACCTCCCCAGCATTTACCATTTATAAGGAAAACCTGGGGAAAACCTCAGTCAGGGAGGACGGTCCTGGCGGGATTCGAATCCCAGACCTCCCACTCACGAGTCCGAGCCTTAACGACCTCGGCCACCGGTGGCGGTTTAGGACGATTTGACTTTACAGCGTGGGAGATATGGCCGAACACGATTTTTTTTTTAAATTTATAGTGTATAAAGTGGTATGCATGATGTTATGTGTTAAAAATGTTGATATATGTATTTAATGCTTAGTAAATAATTAGTGTTCATGTTTGACTGCCTTCATGATATTGTGGTCAGCATATCTGCCTGCAGATTTGGAGGTCCAGAGCATGTACCATGCAAGGTCATTTGCCCAGGTAATTTTTTTTCCTTGCTTTCAGTAGTAGTATTTAGTTTATTTACGGAACCTCTTTAACATCTCAGATCATCAGCGTTTCATTTAATTCAGGGCATGAAACGGCCGATAAATTTTGCTCAGAGCCTATTCTCCTAGGCTTGACTTTCTTTTACTTGCTATAAATCTACGACATGGGACCCATGGCTAACTTTCCTTCCCAAGGAAACCATATTTAGGATATTTTATGCCTGATTTTTACCAGTGGGATTGAAGCCAAGATCTACACAGTCATTTAATCAAATATTTATTCAACGTCCCTTTGGACCTTGTGTTATAACGTTAAGCAGAAAAAAAAGCATTTATGCTTAGTTCCTTGAAGTAATGTTATTGTTGAATAAATTAAATGAAAAATATGTCCCGTATTACCCAGATTTCCCTTACTACTTCACATAATGAACATTTAAAAGTAGCAAAAAGTATATTTATATGAATAAATTATAATTAGTTTTGGATTTTTATTGTGACAGGTTGAAAAGTGCACTAGTAACTGTGGTATGAGCTTTATTGCCGTACATAAGAACGTTATCATTTCCTATGAATTCATTCATACACACTAATATACTTACTTCACAGTTTTATTATGCAGTTTTATATGCATATGTCCAACCCTTATATCTGAGTCCCCTTCCCGTTACTCAACCCCCCCTCTGCTCTCTAGTCTTCTTTGTCGGGTCTTCGCTAGAAATATTCCCTATCTCTCACACAGAAACACTTGAAGGGAGATGTTCAAACTTCTGTTGGAATTCAGAAACTGTAGTGGTAAATGTTCATTTGTTAAAAGCTTTATTTCTTGAATTCTACCAGAATATGCCTCCAGGTATAGCTTTCTCCGCATAGCAGGAAAACTCTTTCCCCGGAAACATTAATTAGTAATAGCAGTTGTGCTAGTAGCAGTTGTGGTAGTAGTAGTAATAGTAGTTGTTGTCGTTGTTCGCAAGGGTTTTTAGTCCGTACACTACAAAGAAACTTATGGAGAAACAATTTACACTCACATTAAATACCTTTACAGGCATCCCCACCTAAACACTTAAATATAAATTAATTTGCTCGCTCACGTGCGCGCGAAAACACATATTCAGTCTCAAAGAGACCGTCTGCTCCACCAAAGCACACCTAGATTCTCCCACTTTGCATAGAAAGGAACTAAACTTAGGTCAGCGTCTTCCTGTGTAAACAGATCCCAACATGCTAACCTATTCCTATTCGAACTAGTAAACTTAACTCCGAGCGCAGTCAACCTGCACTGTTCGGTATTTGGACAGTTCATAGAATGTGCTGTCAGCTTCCTTTGTCGGCACAAAATGCACGCACACATACACACACACATATATTAATTTTACTTCCTTTTCAATCACTTAATCTGAGAAATGTGATACAGCTTCTTTCTTCTCTTCCACTATGCAACTCTCCTACCCATACTTGACTTATTTGAGCCTGCAGGTTGACTTTTTTCGAGCATTGTGTCAATCTATATCCGCAAAAGCCTGTTAACTATATTCCAGCGACTAAGAGTAATTTTCTGTCCCCTTAACCAAACCCACCTAGTCCAATTTGTTCTCCACCGTTTCTTATTTTTGATGCCGAATCACCGCCACGGGTGGCCGAGGTCGTTAAGGCACGGACTCGTGAGCGGGAGGTCTGCGGTTCGAATCCCGCCAGGACCGTCCTCCCTGACTGGGTTTTTTTCCAGGTTTTCCTCAGTCTTCATAACTGGCAAATGCCGGGAAGGTACCTAAACTTAGGCCTGGAACGCTTCCTTCCTTAAAAAAAAATATATCCTTTCCCAATTTATCATTTCATCTCATGTATCATCAATGTCCACCGCCTGTGGTGCCTCAGTAGTAAAAGCGGGCGTTAAACACTACTCAAAAAAAAAATGCCGAATCTATACCCTGCTTCCCTTATTTGCTCCCTCAGACGCACTGCTTGAAGAAGCTCTTGATCCGCCTGTATTATTCTCAATAATACTTAATTGTTTTTATTTTAAAATTTACACTTTCGTTATAGATACTAAAATATTTTAAGAACCCCACATTTGCTGTACCCCTCCCTATTTATAGCATACGTTTCATAAATTGCGTTTGTGATTGATTCAGTTCCCCGATAATTTTCCATCCCCAAATTTCGGCCCCGTACGTCATTGTTGACCTAACAACCTTCCTGTACACCCTTCATATCTTGTTGGCTCTGGTGGTCTAGTGTTAACCATACTTGTCTCGTAGACCCAAGATCGCGGGTTCGATCCCGGCCAGGGTCGATGAATTTTTTCGGGCGTAAAAATCCTAAGTGTGGCTTCCTTCGAAAGGGAAGTAAAGCCGTAGATCCCATGTCGTACATTTACGGCACGTAAAAGAACCCTAAGCCTGAAAGAAGAGGTCTCTGAGCAAAATTTATCGGCTGTTTCATGCTCTGAATTGAATGGGACGCTAAAGAGCTGAAATGTTAAAGGGCGTCCGTAAATAAACCAAACCAACCCTTCGTCTTCAATGTTTCCATGTTTTTTAATATGCACTTGCGTTTTGTGATGCCTACATGTTTTGCCGAACTCCCGTTCATAGCTAAAGCGACTTCCAAAAATGTGAATTTCTTCTCGTTTTCTGATGCCTGTCCTGCATACTCTCACATCTCTTTCCTGCTGTTCTTGAATGTTCCTGTTTTAGTTTTCTCCCCATTCTTCACATTACGCCTCTGTGCAGTTTATATCCCTGCAGTCCGTCAATTATTGCTGACATTAAATTCAGATAATTGGGGCAGCAGCTTCTGCAACACATTTTCTGCGGTATGTCATCTACAAACAGTTTTAAAAGAAGTGGTTACAGGATACAGCCTTGCCTCACTCCGCTCACGTTTCACACATTAAATTCAAGTACTGTGCAGTGTGCAATTATTGTATTATTGCAGTAGTAAGGAAATATTGGCAGCTTTGAATGAATAAGGAAAGTCCTAATAATTTATTTTCTCTGTAAATCTATTTCATTACGTAAATATTTACAAAAAGTAAAACGAAAAGGTGAAAAGTGCGTGTAAAAATTAATACATAATATATTTATATGCTTACTGGTCCTTATAAATCATGCAATTCAGAGATATGCTAGATAATATAGGTCAAGTCAGAAAATGTTTGAATTTAAATAAAATTTTAAATTATATAAGGCTAGTGATAAATACAGAGTTATCATATGCTATACCTTATTGTAAAAGTATTTAGCAAGTGAAAAATAAATAAACAGCTCTATAAATGTAAGTAACTTTACAATAGAATAAATTTTCTCCTACACAGTATTATTTAAAAACTCATTTAATGAGCACAAACAGTGATAAATAAATATGCAATTGCTGCCCTTTTAAATTAAATTAATTTTTTAATCGCTTTAATTTGGAGTTGTAATTTGTTGGTTTTCATTTTTTCATTTTTTTTTTTTTTGATAACATTTAACGCCCATTTTAACTGTTGAGGTACCAAAGGTGGTAGACACTGATGATATATGAGATGAAATGATTAAATGGGAAATGATTTAGTTTTTTTAAAGGAAGAATGCGTTACAGGCCTAAGTTTAGGATACCTCCCCGGCATTTGCCACTTATGAGGACTGAGGAAAATCTGGAAAAAAAAACTCAGTCATGGAAAACGGTCCTGGTGGGAATAGAACCTCTGGCCTCCCGCTCAGAGTCCGCGCCTAATGACCTCGGCGTTGTGCTAGTTCTCATTATATGAAGATCTGCTTTTCTTCTTGTATTGCTTCGTTTTTTATAGGCGATTATTTTCCTACAAAGTATGTTTCTTATAAATAATGTTGCCTCATTTATGTATATGCAGGGAAGTTGTAAGATTCTCAGTTTTAAGAAAATTGGTTTGCAGAAACATAAGGATTTGCACTAAGTACTATTCTGATTTTTTTTTTTTTTTTTTGCATTACAAATACTTTTTTATTTAGGCAGAGCTAGCCCAAAGCAAAAAAAATTAGTCGGGTGTAAATATAAGCAAAATAAACACTTCTAAGTATATCAAGATGTACATTGTTTACTATATGGAGGTCTGAGAGAACTATTTGTCCCTGCGCCTCCCAGTAGTTACATTTCCGGGAGGAAAGAATGAGGTAAGGGAGACACCCGCAGCCAATGTATGGGCGGTGACTGCTTGGAGACGGCAGTCCCTAACACTGCTTCCAGACAGAACACCTACATCTTGGAAGCCTTCCTCCCAAGAAATTGCAGCCCTTTATAAGGGCCGCTTCCATAATAAAGGCAGGAGCAAAGCACAAGTCTCCGTCACACCGCACCAAACCAACTCGTCCAATAACAAAACCAGCGGAATGAAATTAGAGAGCGCAAAGTTCATGGAAAGGAAATTTCCACTCCTAAGCGACAAGTGGAAAACACGAATAAAACCAAGTTCAGAATGGCTAGCCCCTAGGGATTTCAACGCGAGTCCCACAGTATTACCGCCTGAGCCATTCCCGTCGGTGGGCTTTAATCAACTTTACATCCCTTCCACCAATGTAAGGCACAGCCGTATGGGATCGGAAGTTGTAATGAAGCAGCAATACTCTTTTTGAGAGAGTTCTCTGTATACAATTAAAAGATTTATATATGGAAAACATTGGAAATGAGCATGTGATTGAAGCTTGATGAAGTTGGTACGATTTCATATCTGGTTGCATGAAGCGAGGACTGTTATATACGTGATGTACTTTATAAGATTTCAGATAAATACACATCTGAAGGTACCATCCCAGTGCACCTCGCAGGAACATGCTTCATGTAGTGTTAGTAATAGTTGCTAGTAGTAGCAGTAGTGTACTTATTTACAAAATATGTTTCTTACAAATTTAACTTCGTACGTGCATTTACAATACACTAAGAAATATATGAATTTGCACAAGCCTTAAGTTACAATATATTTACATGTTAAACATTAAAATAAATGAAAAATATGAAAAATAGATAAAGTTAACTTACAAATTCTCCTTAGCGGTTTTCTGCCTTTTCCGATCTGGGCGGTCTCATTTTGTTTAAACACTCACCTACTCCCTCCTCCTCCTTCGTTTCAGTCAGCAAAGTCCAGAACTGCCACTGCCCCCCCCCCCCCCGTTAACAAACGGGCCCGATAATTAATTTTTTCTCCATTCTTCCGCTCCCTTGCAATATGCTAGAATTTATTCCTTCCCAAGGTTTTTTCCCCGCACATTTAGGGCAGATTCTCGTATCCTGTCTGTCTGTTACTTGCGCCTGTCTAAACCAAGCGATTCCCTAATTGCACAGCCTGGCCCTTCTTTGGATATAACGCTCCATCTTTTAGTTTCCAAACCCATTGTTAATTTTAAAATCAAGGTCCTATTTCCCCCATTTCCAACTGCTCCTTGAGCAGATCAGCCTAATTACGGCCTGATCTCCACGAACAATTCGAAGCAGGTACTTCATTGCTCCTGTTTTCTACACATGTAATCTCGCTATAGGCGCCAAATTCCTTAAGTATTACCCATATTTCGACCCTTAAGTCATTGAGGACCGTTCTGCTGCCCCATATACTGTCCCTAACAGCACACTAGAAATCAATTTCTGTGCCTTTCATATTCGTCCATCCTCTTTTCTCGAGGCTAGTCCAAGGTACACGAGCTTCTGTTCTGCATATGTTTAAGTTCCTGCTTTGGGATGACAGCAACCAATGGCAGCATCTCTGAATCCTGCAGATTCGGGCTTCAAACTCCTCAATACCAACAACCAGTCCTCTAAAAAGTCGCCTTTCTGCACAATGATAGTGAAAGTGCATGATGTTTGGCTAGAATGAGATTCAGCCTACTTATGACCGCGTCTCCGCTATTACTACCTTACATTTACAGGCTATGAACACACACACGTCACATCGCAAGGTATTTATGACGTTGATCCATATCGATATCTGTAACTCCATATTTAAGCGTTTGTGGCCCTTCGTTCCCACTCTAAAAATACTTAAGATCAATCCTCATTCTATTCGTACATTATTTGTGCGTGTGTGTGTGTGTGTGTGTGGGTGTGTGTGTGTGTGTGTATCCGTATCATGCACACTTAAATCCCATTCTAGTTTATGATTACCACTCATATTATATTTCACTGTGCAAAAAGTGAAATAATACAGCATAAGGCAATAAGTGCCCTGCACTTATTTTGTCCAGCAGCAAAATGCTTAATATGAGAAAAAAGTATTAGGATGCAAGGTATGAGGGTAGGTTTATACGTTTCCAGTATATCTGATGTCATACTTTATCTGTTAAATAATTAATTACATCTGTAACTTCCGCTCCTCTATATTCAGTTGTTCAGATATAGCTCCGTAAAGAGGTTCCATGTTCAAATGGAGTCTCGAACTGTTATTAAGTTCTTCAAAAAAGTAGAACTTATTTCAAATGAAATTAAACGGCGATTGGACGGTGTATATAGAGAAGCATCCCGCTCATATTCTACCGTAAAAGAATGGGCCAAACTTTTTCGAATGATCGAGAAAGCATTGAAAAGAAAGACGAAGGGCGTGTAGGTCAGTCCTTGGAGGTGCTCACTCTTGAAAACATCGCTCTTGTGGAAGGAGAAATTATGGAAGAGGGCTCAGAGTCACAGAAATATCAGCAACCCTTCGAATTATTCATGAACATTTAAACATGAATAAGGTTAGTGTAAGATGGGTGCCTACCAACGAGTTATCTGTTATCAGACATTTTTGCAGCTCTGCCGTGGCAACAAGAAAGACGTTCTACAAATCACTGTAACACGGTATGAAACTTTGGTCCTCTACTATGATCCCTTATCCAAAAGAGAATCAATAGAGTGGCATAAACCTGGCGAAGCACCGCCTCTAAAGGCCAAGGTCGTTCAGTCAACCAAGAAGATCATGGGCACAATCTTTTGGGACTGTGAAGAAATACTCTTCATTGACTTTAAGAAGAGGAACACCACAGTAAATGGGGAGTACTATGCTGTCTACGGCACAGACTACGTGCTTCCATCAAGGAGAAAAGGCGAGGAAAGCTGAATGGAGGTGTGCTCTTCTTCACGACAAAGCACCTATGCACCCAGCGCTTGTTGCAAAGGAAGCTATGAAGAAATGTGACTTCAAGGAGATGGACCATTCACCCTATAGCCCAGATCTAGCTCCCAGTGACTATTTCCTCTTCTCACAACTTAAGAAGGGCCTTCGAGGAAGGAAATTTAAGTGACAAGACTTTTTGGAGGGGGGGATTGAAATGTTAATTCAAAGATGTGAGAAATGTATTGCTATAAAGTGTAACTATATTGAAAAGTGAAATATAATTTTTGTCTTTATCATACCTAGAAAGTGGTTAGGCCGGAAACTCATGGATCTACCCTCGTTTTAGCACTTTAAACGATATCAAATCACAGGGATGTGACTATTGCAAATGTCATTCATTAAATGTTACACAAATTACGATTAGCATACAGAAAGAATTTAATAGACTACTAAATTACTCTAAGATGTACACTAATTCAAAACAGGTAGACGTAGAAACGTAGACTAGTTAATAAAAATCTTCTCCAAGTTTATTTAACTGGGAGCAGAGTCGTTTTAAGGCAGAAAATTAAGATAAGTTTTTAAAATATTTAAGCCGTAACTGGGGACATGAATGACATGCTTAAATATTCTCTTGGAAATGAGAGATGGAGGGAAGAAAACCAGTACGAAACAAACAAAAAATGGGGTTTTTAAGTTCGCGAATCAGCGTATTAACAACTGCATTTGTAACGTGAATAACATCCCTTCGAGATCTCATCTCACTTCGCCTTTGAAAATTAAAATCTTTCAGAAAATCACACCCTAATTACGGGCGTGTCTTTAAATCCATACCTCAGAGAGCGAAGCTGATTTGATATCAAGACGAGATTCAATTCGATTTGGAGCAAGCTCCTCAATTTGGAAAGACGGTGCAAATCGATTATTTTGAATGCGACAGAACGTGGGCACGCGGAGACTGTTTCCATGGTAACGCTCTCTCGCGCCCACGCACGTTACCCAGCTGAGGAATGGTCGCTTCAAGTGGATAATGGCAACCAAAGGGTTAGGGTCTATTGTAATGAACACTTCCGACGTTTGCCTGCCGCATGAAGGAACGCGAGACAATGTCGCGGTTCTCTCTTACTCAGCATGAAGGGGATGCTCCTCCTTGTCCCTGTTTTGCATCTTCTTGGCAAGATGCAAACATATGCATAATGGCGTCGTCAACGGCAAATTTTTCTTTGGATCTGAGCGCCAGATATGAATTCATTTTCTTTCTCTTCAAAGGCAAAAAACATTTGGTTGCTGATGTGCAAATATACCATTATCCGACTTAGGTATACAATTTTGGCTAGATAATCTGCAAAGATATGTATAATAACAATAGTATTCCACTGATGATTCTGACCGCAGTTGTCAGCGAAAGTTTTGGTTTTGATGCAAATTTAAAACTACAGCATAACAACCCGGAACGATCATATTCCAAAGCTGATATGCTGCAACAATTCGTCGTGGTGCATTTTATTTGGATTTTGATATTTGCAAAATTGCTATTCTCAGCAATGATTATTGGTGTAATGTTACACCTTTTCAGTAATCATTATTTTATTTACAATGGAATGTTTAAAGGTTTTAAGCATTACTAGGCCCAATTATTAACTAAGAACTAATTAATGCTATATAGAAATTGACATTGTAATTACGTTTCACCTTAATTAGTTCCGCAATTAAATTACTACAAAAAAAACGGAGTAATTTCCATTAAGCCTGTAACATAAGTTCCTGGATGCGTGAGGTATCTATTTTAGGAAAATTCTTTAATATTCTCCCTGTAGAGTTCTAGGCTAAATTAATTTCGTGAACGCTAACGAGAGAAAAGGAGACGGTTTTTGATTTATTTATGGACGCTCTTTAACAGCTCAGGTCATCAGCGTAAAAAGGGAGAAGGTGATTCCATATCCTTTTATGAATTCCAAGCGAATTATTAGAACGTAAACCGAATTATGGCATTTTTAAAGAAGTATGTGTATTTTTTTTAACGGGGCCTCGTACATAATTGGGTCATTATTAAATTAAGCGTGTATATTCCAATTGTTAAAATTCGACAGTTTGCGTTTTTCTTGATGTATCATTGTGCTGTTTAACAAAGCGAGATTGGCAAATGTATAGAAACCATTCGTACAGCCCTGCGTTTGCAAACCGATAAGATCCCAGCACTCTGCAACATGTAAATGTGCATGAAGTATTGCTTGGCGGCAACGCAACTCATTTACACAGCTCCTGCAGGCGAAAAAGGGGAGATGTCTCCACTGTAACTTTTGACTCAATAAGCTCTCCATCAAAAGGAAGAGTCTGGATTGACGGTCATTTAACTGTATCCAAATTGACCAAATAGACTGTAATTGCTAGCTAACCCTTGATGTTTCAAACGGTAGGTTAAGTTTTCCGATACAGTTTTAACTTTCAATGACAACTATTAACTCGGGTGAATTTTTCCCGCTTGACCGTGGCTATGCAGTAAAGCGCGTATTTGCCTGCGATTAACAAATGGTTTTCAAACTTTTTGTGTTATGCACAAAGCGAGATAGATGGGTTTAAGCACCCATTTCACAAAGAGATTTTGTGTACGAAACATGTGCTTTGGACTGCGGAAACTTACTTTAGATAGCATACCCTAAGACAAAAATGAACAGAATGGAAACGTTGATTTGCCTCAGCACTTGATTAACGAAATGTCTCTGCGAGCGGATCTTAAAGTCTTTAGCTTGATTTTGGCTATCACCGGTCATTCTTCGGGAAAAAGAATATGTCTAGAATGAAAGCTTGAATTGTTTTATTTACTATTTTTGCAAGTAAAAAGAATATTTAGTACACACATGATAATATACAGAGCCCTCATTTGGACGCGTGGCCGACTTAATGGGGATTTGCTTGGCACAGGGAATTGGACATCCATAGTTCCTTAAATTCAAGCGCGTATAATTCTATAAACAGGATTTTTTTGGTCATACAATGGCATTTCGTATACAAGATCGGGCTCTTCTGCACTCCAGTATATTGTTTTGTGTCGCTAATGCCCATGCAAATAAAACCATGTTTCGCCTGTAAAAAAATATATATTAAAAGCGGGGAAAATAAGAGCGAACATTAACACTATCCAACCCCAATAGCAGAAATTAACTCTTTTCAAGTTATCGGTGTTTACAATTCTTAATCTACAGTTATCTTACAGAGTTTTAATTTTAAAAGTTTAGTTGCATTCCAAGCCGAAGTTTGCGAAATTCCTGATTCCTGTACAAGCTTTCTCTCAGATTTCTTTGTGCTTCGTTCTAACTTTTCTCCGATGTCATCGAGTTTTTCCTCTGTACGAAAACGTTTTACTTTGGGTTTCTTATCAAGAACAGAACCGTTTCTCTGTGCGGTACAAGAAAGCAGGGAATCTGTCTATAAATCGCCGTCTACCTTCTCTACAAGAGTTTGTTATCACATAGGAGTCTTACGTGATCTTTAGATCAAATTAAGTTACAGGTATTATGACAGTCAAGGGGGCTAGTAGTCATGTGATAATTGTTTTAAGTTTTATATTTGGAAAATTTTTTGCATCAAGGAGCAATAACCAAGGAAAGGTTGTAAACTGAGTTCAATTCTGTTTTTTATGCTTTATTTATTGTTGCTTTGACTACATTGTTCTTCTCGTGATATCTGCAGGTTGTGAACTGAATGCTATAGGTGTAAGTCTGAAGGAATGAATGAAATGAAATAAATTAATGAAGGCGCAAATGAGCTTAGAGCCCTTAGCACATTAAAACTATCTGGCATTCGCTTTTACAGGTTTAGGAAAAACTCCGAAAAAGCCTTACCCAGACAACTTGACCTGACGGGGATTCGAGCCCAGGACCACCGGATTAGTAGTCGAGAAGGTCTAATTTATTTATTGATAACCTAATGCAAAATATTTTTTTTTGAGTAGTGTTTAACGCCCGTTTTTACTACTGAGGCACCACAGGCGGTGGACACTGATGATACATGAGATGAAATGATAAATTGGGAAAGGATCTATTTTTTTTAAGGAAGGAAGCGTTCCAGGCCTAAGTTTAGGTACCTGCCCGGCATTTGCCAGTTATGAAGACTGAGGAAACCCTGGAAAAAACCCCAGTCAGGGAGGATGGTCCTGGCGGGATTCGAACCGCAGACCTCCCGCTCACGAGTCCGTGCCTTAACGACCTCGGCCACCTGTGGCGGTAATGCAAAATATGCCATTTATAAATAATATACAAATAGCTGGTATATTATTTGCAGATGATTTGGTTATTGGTTCAAAACTAGCAATGTAAGGAATAGATCTGTTGCACAAGGATTAAAGGTGAATCAATCAAGACAAAACTCAAATTTTAATATGTGATAAAGGAGGTAAACATGAGAAGTGGAACTAAGACAACAAGGAGTATAAGGTGGTACGGAGATGTATACATTTAGGATTGAAAATGGATGGGAGGGAGATGGGACAAGCAAATAAGATTAGCATATGAAAAGAAAAAAGCAACTGCGTCAATTATTAAAGGATGCATAAACAAAACGCCCGAATTAGAGGTAAAATGACTAGAAAAATTTATAATACAATAATAGAGGCAAGAATGTTATATGAGGGTTAGAAAAGGGAATAGAAACTGTAGAACTAGTGCACAAATTCTACAGGGAGTCCTTGGCATATCAATATCATCAGTGAAAGAGATAGCTCAAATAGAAATGGGCAGAGTAAAAAGAAAAGTCTAATTATGAGAGAGTTCTGAAACATTGGCATAGAATCCTAAATTTAAAGGAAAATAATTAATTAAAACACCATTTAATTTATTAAGAAGCACCTTCAAAGAAAAAAAAAAGCCTGGAGATTATTGGTTTAGGGAATATTTGAACAAGGAGGGAAGGTTTTCAAAAAGATTATGAGTTGAAGAATAGAAAAATAAAACTTGTTAAGTGGCCTAATAGGGAATAGTTCATTGGTGTCTTACGTTAAGAAGAAATATTTATGGGAAGAGAAAACTATATTGATAAAGTAAGTAGGAAAGAAAAGGTAAGAGTTAAAGAATGGTTGTTAAAAGATCAGAGAAAGGGTTTTGTGCAAGTCATCTGTATGTTATGTTGACAGGAGGAATATTTAGAGTATATCATGTTTGATGGCTAAGAAACTGAAAATTTGGGGCACGAACAAATAAATTATAAGTAGTTTCAAGATGATAGAAAACTAGTTGTATTGAGAATGCTCAGAGAAGCAAGTAAGAGTGTGGTCAATATTTATTTAAAGTAAGTGGAAATGGTCTTTGATTAGATAACTCAATTGTGGGGGAAACCAGTAAGTTATTAAATTGATATAAATTTTATAGATAATTACGAACTGATTCACAGAAAAACAGACCAGTTATTACAAATGTTAATGATTGTGTAGACCCAATGAACGTAAATAAATTACACAAGCCTTAAAGATAAAAAAAGGTTCTGGAACGAATAGTTTAAATATGTTTCAATACAATCACGTGCTTAATTGTTAAATTTATTAGTATGTGTTGGAGATATAGGTACATACTAGAGGGAAGGAACGTCAAATTTATTTATCTCAAGTTTAAAAAGGATTATCAAACTAGTTAAAAGAATTACAACGCTAGAATCATTAAATTTTAGAAAGTATACTTATTGATTCACAAAATGGATTTAAAAAAGAGCGCTCCTTTTGTGATTGTATTTTATTGAAATGCAATTAATTAAAAATCACCGAGAGTATAACTTACCAACTGCAATAACGTTTTTAGACAGCTCATACGAGTACCAACACTATAGTGCGGCTAATTGAGATACACCCTGGGAAAGTGCAGCCGGCGCAACTGGAAAAAGGAAAGAGAGTCGTTGAGCATAAAGTTAGCATTTTTATTTTAGTGTTTATATTTTTATTGAAAGCATGAAATGATACTGTATATAAAACTGATCATAATAAGCAATAACTGTGTTATATATATACTCGGGTGGTAAGCGACCACTGCGCATTAATCAGCCACTCTGCGACTGCGGAACAATTGCCATAGAATAAGGTTTGAAACAGTATAAGTAATTGTAAAAACAAGAGAATATTTCAGTCTGTCTAAGAGAGATGACTTAGAAATAGAGCAGCATTCAGATGATATGAAATAAGACAGAGGTTTTCAAATAAGCAAGACTTGGAATCAGTTACTGATCAACAAACAACGTCTGAGACGCAACTCTCCTACCGTTCCTATCCTTCGCACTTCTAACGGTTCTGCCCCTCTTTCTATCCACTGATGATGCTGACTATAGAGCCGGCGAAAGCTTTAGTTTTACATTTGATTTAAACCAATGACCACGGCAGAATAACCAGGTAATGATCCAAAAATAAGTACACTTTATTTACAACCTTACATTTATAATCCAGACACTTTCTATCCACTGATGATGCTGACTATAGAGCCGGCGAAAGCTTTAGTTTTACTTTTAATTTAAACCAATGACCACGGCAGAATAACCAGGCAATGATCCAAAAATAAGTACACTTTATTTACAATCTTACATTTATAATCCAGACACTTTCTATCCACTGAAGATACTGACTATAGAGCCGGCGAAAGCTTTAGCTTTACACTTAATTTAAACCAATGACCACGGCAGAATAACCAGGTAATGATCAAATTTAAAAATAAGTACACTTTATTTACAACCTTACATTTATAATCCAGACACTTTCTATCCACTGATGATGCTGACTATAGAGCCGGCGAAAGCTTTAGCTTTACATTTAATTTAAACCAATGACCACGGCAGAATAACCAGGTAATGATCCAATTTAAAAATAAGTACACTTTATTTACAACCTTACATTTATAATCCAGATTCTTTCTATCCACTGATGATGCTGACTATAGAGCCGGCGAAAGCTTCAGTTTTACATTTAATTTAAACCAATGACCACGGCGGAATAACCCAGTAATGATCCAATTTAAAAATAAGTACACTTTATTTACAACCTTACATTTATAATGTTGTATATAAAAATAAAAGAGGAAAACATGGTAACTAAAATAATCAAAACTAATTCGATGAATGTGTAGATGTAATTGTTCTGGAAGAATTGCAGCAGTCTCTAATGGAAGCTAAAGCAGAAAAGAAACAGGTTCTGATAAAATAAGTATGGCATTATTAAAATAGGGTAGATTATGTTACATTTAACAATATGGGTCTTATTAATATGTAAAGTACCAGAATTCTGAAAAAAATTTCTGAGGTATAGTTTCCAAATTCAAAAAGGGGATAGAAAAAAGTGTAAAAATCATACACGTGTTAGTTTTATGAATAGGATATATAAAGTATATTCAAGAATAATTAATAAAAGAAATAATAATAGTATAACTCTTTCTTAGAAGAACATGGCAAATTTCGTCTTGAACGCTCAAAGCAGACAATGTGTTTATACTCCAATAAACACTGGAAAAAAATAGAGAGTTTAATTTACAAACACATCTTGTGTTTATACATTTAAAGAAGGCTTTACATTGTATTACAGAAAAAGCATGATTATGGAGAAACAGGGTGTCCCTTACATTTAATAAAAGTAGTTTAAAATGTGTGTATAATTTTAAAAGAATAACGGTAAATAAAGGCAAAGAGAGAATAGAAGATGCTTTAATAATAAATTATTGAGATAAGGGCGTAGTATCTCATCCATTCATGTTAATATACGAGAGCTGTTTAATAATGAACGATAAAAAATTTTACATGCATAATAGTTAGCAGTAAAATTTAACTTTATAATATTTTGCGTAGTGTACACTAGCACCAGTTTCATTGTTGTCATTTCGAGCTTTCGCCTACAGCGTAGTGGACACACGACAAGCAATATGCTGCTTTGAAATTTTCGGCTGAGGTCTATGCAATTTTACAGGAGGCCTCATAGCAAAACTCCAAATTGGTTTAAAATGTTCATTTACAACTATGCATGCACAAATTATGGCAGTTTTCACTGAATGTTTAAATAAATACAATTATTCTGTTTTTGTTGTACTCACTTCGGTTCAAATTGGGTACCTTTAAGTTCCAAATCAGCAAAATATATTGAATTGCTATCAAAATATTATTTATTTTTTATCATTGATAATTCTACTAAAGTATTTATTTTCTTCCATTCTTTCATTTAAGGTTCAAAGAAATGTGTATTTGTATTTTATACTTTCTTGATGATTGCCGTTAATAATAAAGAATTTGTGTTATTCAGAATATGATACTTAAATGTAACTCGATATGTTTCAAAGGCAGTTTCCAAGGGAACGATACAAGCGCCTATGCTATGTAACACAAAATGGCATGCTATGTAACACAAAATGGCACCGCGCGAATCTGGTATTATTGCTTCTTAGAAGCGTTGTGTATTTAACTATTATAATGATATTATTGCTATAACAAAGATACAAATTGGGTACCTTTAAGTTCCAAATCAGCAAAATATATTGAATTGCTATCAAACTAGGAAAATGAAAGAGAAAGAGTTATCTGAAATAAAAAAACCATTAAGGAAAAAAATCACGTTTCCGAGGAGATTTTGAAAGGAATGAAAATAAAAAAGTTTATTTTCATCAATTTTCGAGTAACTTCTGCCAAGCTCAACGTAATAAATAAGTGTCATATTGAGAATTGGAAAAGAAGGAATCTTTTATCGAATTTAGAGTTAATGAATGTCATAAATACTAGAAGTTTATTTGCAAATGGCTTTATTTTGTGAACAAACTTGTGCATGAAGTAAAATTATGCAAAGACTTTAGGTTTGATAATCTTGTAATGCATGCTGACACCTTGAAAAAGGTGACCATGTATTTTTAAAACAAGAAAACGGGATATATTAATATTTGTCTCAGTGATAAAAGGGCAAAAGAGTATGCTAAAAATTGGTTTGTCATCAAGTTTAGTAAACTAATAATAAATAATACTGTGTAACTTACATGGTATAGTAGTATTGCATTGTTAGTGCAGCATTCATTAATATTTTACTCATGAATGCATCTTCCATTTAAGTCCTTTTCTCTCACAGCATTTTATAAAAGGTTATGTATGATTAAGTTCACCTTATTAATCAACATAGCTTTCAAATGTTGTGCTAAAAGAACTCTTGTCATTTGTTTACAAATCATTCATTTAAGAAAACAAGCGTTTAGTGAGGGCGTTCATTCCAGGTAAACAAAGAAGCAATTCCTTTATTTTAAGAAAATTGAAATTAAAATGGCAAATGATATCTACCCAACAGTCACTAGGTAATTTTCTTCCCTGTTTCCTTTTTTTCAATATTTTCGGTGTTATATATATTTTTAATACACACATTCTCATCATACAAGTCGATATCAGCTATTGTTGACCTAGCACTTATATCTTTTCAGGCTGTTATATCTTTTCCAGGCTTGAAAATTTTTGCTTCGTGTTATGTTTTGGTTATAAGTGAGGTTTCATATCTTCACATCACAATGCATAATACAATAGTTTTAAATAACACAAAAGCTTTAAAATTGTAAAATAATCGATAATGAAAATTAACAATACTTTTCTTTGTGTCTTATAATAAATTAAAAGTTTTCTTTGTTTCTTATAATCAATAATTAAATGTTTTTCTTTGTTTCTTATAATCAATAATGTAAAGGCAATAATGTTTTTCTTTGTTTCTTATAATCAATAATGTAAAGGCAATAATGTTTTTCTTTGTTTCTTATAATCAATAATGGAGTAAGTTAATGTTTTTCCTATTTCTTATAATCAATAATGGAAGTACAATAATGCTTTTCTCTCTGGCTTAACAATTTCAGTTTTTGTACGTACATATTTTTCCAGAAACCACACTTATAGAAAGCATGATTAGAAGTAGGTTTCAAACCTGCAACTTACCCCTAATAAGAAATAGATTTAAACACATGCTATATTCTACATTCCCATTTTGTTTGCTTTAGAAAAACAGATTAAATTCCGCCGCATGAAAGTTGGGAGTCTGGCCGCTAGGCAGCACTGCTAACGCTCACGAGTTGGAAGACATGACAGCCTGCATCGTGTGCAGGAGCCGATGGGTGTGGCTGCTTGCTTTGTGAATGAACTGCACAATGACGTGGGCGATACTCCTACCCCCTACCTTCAGCTGTCACGCTTAGCTGTGAACCAGCAGCCCACTCGTATAGAACTGTGTTTATACTACATTAACTTCAAATGTTCTGTAGGAAAGAAGAGTCACCTGAAATAACTGCTGTTCCCATTACAAAATAGAAAAAAAAACTGACTAAAAGTCATAATTTTCTCTTTTAAATGGAAGGAAGTTTATCTGAATAGCGCACAGTTATAATATGAACAGAGATGACACAAAGTAGTGCCTATGCATACGTATGTGTGTAAGAAAAATAAGTAATACAAGATGTATTTCTTTCGCCTGATTAAATGAAAACGTTTCACAAAACATCCAGAGATAGAAGAGGAATAGTATGTACATTTAAATAAAGATTCTGACAGAAATATAGCCGGATTTTTTTAATATATTTTAATTCGTCTGCTTAAAAAAGTGTTTGTTTTAAATTTGCTTTCAGAATTTGTATCTCAATGCCTGTATCCTCTATTCACGTGTTTTAAAGGAACGCGGTTCTGGAGTTTCATATTAAAATGTCTCAAAAACTGCTGGATGGATTTTATTTAAAAGTTCACACAATAGCGTGTGGATATTATTATAATTTTGTGATATAATGTATGTAGGTATAGATTACACTTGTGTGCGTTATAAATTATTTTCTCCGATAACTTTAAACTGGTGATGTAAATAAATTTGTTCACACTAATTTGAAAATAAGCTTTCGTTTTTCTACAGGGTATCAAAATTGTTCTAAAAATTAGAAATTTTGCTTCTTCTTCTTCTTCTTCTTCTTCTTCTTCTTCTTCTTCTTCTTCTTGCCATTCAAGGTCTGGGTTCCCCGTTATTGTTGTTTGCTGCATAAGTGTATTTTCCATGGAGGGTGTATCAACCCTTCGCATAATCCCTGTACTTGGAAGACCAGGTTTTGATCAGAGCTTTCTCCCTTAGGAAGCTCCCCCATCTGCCACCTGGGGAAACGCCCTGCGATTACAGGCTCCCTTCAGAAAATTTTAGAAGTAAAATTAAAAGTTAAATAACCTTACGTATATTTGAACAAATTAATTTAGTCCACGAAACAGGAATGTAATTGAGTATAAATTTAATATTGAAGAGTGTACATTCTTGAGTTAATGTTAAATGCAATCTATGGTCTGAATGTGTACTAATTTGCCCATAAGACACTCGCTTTATAGCATCCAACCAAACAGTAATCATATTCGACTTTATTTCCTTTATATCTCTCTTTCATTTCCTTTTTGTCCTAATGAAACAGTTAACTATCTAATTTTCAGGTATTACGATTCAATGTTTTGAAATTGTGTAGAAATTATTCTTACAATTTGCCTGCAGTTCAATTTTTTTTTTTTGTTTTTCCGTTAAAATATAGGTAACCTTCAATTATTTTCTCAAGCTTCCTAATTGTCTTTTTTCTTACTTCCGTCCTTTTTTAATTCATTGTACATCATTAGCGAGCGAATTTGAAGTACCAAGGAAATGCCAGCTAATTTTTGAACGAGTGATGGAAAGGAACTAACTTGACTTTGTCTATCCAGGATCCTTATGAACTGTTTCATTAGATGTAACGTATTAGACAAAGAAGGCAACATGACCTTCTATGGGCGAATATTTTTTTAACTTGAGTTTACTGCTAGCCCATTATATTTCTCCCAATGTTCATTCCTTGCTCCACTCGCAAATAAAACAAGACATTTTTGTAAATGGAATAATGAAACTATAATACTAACCCCCATGACCATAAAGAGACTTTAGTTTATTGCTTTTCAAGTGTCTCTTTTAGAATAATCGAAATTTTGTAAGTTCTATTATGGAACAATAAGAATTTTATTCTTAGAAGACTCTCTAAAGTGCAGGGTTGCAACTAAAAAAAAGTTACTATGCTAGGAACACTATTCCTCTAATTTACCTCACGGTCTCTGAAAAGAAGCATTTTCATGTGCATCTGACACGTTTTTCCGTTTTAAACTAGAACATAAAAGTTCAACAGGTTGCTTTTACACATAACTAAATCATATGGAATGTATTTTAATTTCTTTTATATCACCAAAAGAGAGGAGGAGATTTACAATACAAACGGTCACTTTTCTCTCACTGGGAAGGAAAGAAATAGATTTTCTAATTCCCGTTTTATTTTATTAGTGCGAAGAATGTTAGCCCAGTGTTGGATTAATAAATCATCCTTGGATTTTTCGAGGTATTCAGCAATTTTAAATAAAGTTGTTTAATATTTTGAACATATATTCATTTTTATCTTTTTCTATAAATATATAATTTTTTACTGTAATGGCAAAAATAAACTTTAATTTATTTTTATAAAACTTTACATGATAGAAATAACTAACAACATCTCTTAATTCAACTCAATAAATAACATAAGTAAAAAATTTAATCCGAAACCATCAAAAACCATGCATAAAATAATGTGACATTTAAAAAAATATTTAATGAAGACAGTTTTGAAAATAATCTGCCATATTAGAAAAATAAAATATTTATGCAAAATATAAACCTATCTCTTTTAGTTTCTATGCTGCTAAATATTAAAAACTACCTTAAAAACAATAGTCTTATTCTTGAATAAGGTACTTAAAAAGATACATGTTAAATACAATAGTATACTGGGTGTACTCTCTGAGAAAAGAATACATGGAAAAACTTATTGTATTATTTCCAAAAAAAAATGTTATCAATTTTTTATAAAATAATATATAGCCGTATAGCAAAATTATAAAAATATAACTATGTTCACATAAATTAAATACATCCACAATGTATAGGCAGTAAAATAAGACATTACACGCTGTTACTGACCACTAAAAATAAATTTGAATGCAATGAACACCAAATTTTCAAAAAAGAATTATTGTTTTAAATTATTAGTAGCCTAAGGTATGTAATTCCTTTCTATATAATGAGCAAAAATTAAATGAATATTCTTATATTTTTAAAAAGCAATGTTTTTCATAAAGAAAAATATTGCACCCGTCCTTTTAATTCTTTGTTGCCTATAGCTACAGAATGTTTCTTCAGATTATCAACATTAAAAATTGTCGTCTTGTTTAGTCATTACTAAACAATTGCCTTATCTCTTCATTATTTTATATTAACAATGCGCAGATTGTACAGAGAGACCTTGCTGAGTGTAACAAAGAATGCAGCCGGAAATTCCAAGGCTATAATGCTCAAAATCGGCATGCTTTAATTTATTTCAAAATATAATATCTAATGTGAAACACGGATGCATCATTAACACTTTATCGCCTTAAACGATTGTGAAACTAATTTAAGTTTATAAAAACATCCTTCAGTTCAATTAAATTCTAATTTACTCAAAAACCCAGCATATAAAGAACATTTTCACAGATTCAGATCGATATCTAAAGAATTTTGTACTTCCCACTTGGGAAGAGGAAGGCTGCAAAAAATAAATAAATAAATAAATAAATAAATAAATAAAATTCTGAGATATAAGATAAATAACCCTTAAATGTATGAATTTTAATTTTTATTTAACTAATTTAATTTTTAAATGCACATAGTTTTAAACGTTCTTTATTCATACTAATCCATTTTTACATAATAAATGTGAGAGCAGTCCCGTAACTTAGGTCGGCCGACCAGCGTGTCCATCCCCTCCAATCGCTGAGATTCTCCATACGGCATCATTCTCTCTTTCAGTCAATTGCGAGCGAGATTTCTACAGAGTCGGACAGTTGCATTGTGCAGGCGAGTGAGATTTCATTAAATAGTGCAATCGTGAAATATTTATTGCGTCATCTATACTTATCATCAAGTACATAATTTCGCGTGGCAGAACGGGACAGACATTTAAACGTAAATTTCCTAGTAGCCCGATTCCTACACGAGACACAGTATTAACTCCAGTACAGAAGTTTAATGAAACAGACCACGTGCTCACAGAAGAAAAACCTGATGTAATAAGGGGTTCTATTAAAGATTTCCTCTTGTTCAGACATTACGGTTTGTGATTATTATCTTTGAGGGATGCTGAAAAGAAGAATATGTTCAACTAATCCACACACACTGGGAGAAATTAAAATTAGGTCAATTGATATTGAGGTACTGAAGCGTGTCAGTGATAATCTCCTTATAAAACGTGGGTTTTATGTCAGCAAAAATGAGCTACATGTATAGCACCTGTATTTAGGAAGATGGTACCAAATTCTGTTATTTAATATGATGTACCTAAAGCTTTGAAATGGTGTAGCGCTTGAGCGTCGCGAGTCACAAAAGAAAATACCGGCGGCAGCGGGAAGTCTAACCGCCGACCGGCTTAACTATATATCGGAGCTTTATAAACTGCTCTCACTGTGCTAAAAGTTTTTTTTTTATTTATGGCGGTATTGAAATGAAAATTAACCTTCAATTGTTTTAGTTGTCGGTTAAATATACACCCTTGTGCAAATTAATGTGAACAAAAAGAGTATTTCAAATTTTTTAATTGTTTCACAAAAGTTCAATATTAAATTTTACTAAACAGTGTTTTAGTGTTCGTTGAGACCGCCCTTAGCCTTAATTACCATTTTCACTCGTTTGGGCATGAGTTTCTTATATATTTCACTTATTTTTCGGGTCCTAAAAGCACACTTTATCACAGCACCAATCATCTTTTCTTTGGTGGTGCATTCCATTTTCCTCGTCCGTTTCTTGACAATCACTCAAAGGTTTTCTATAGGGTTGAGATCCGGTTAATTTCCAGGCCAGTCCAAACACTGAAAGTCATTTTTCACCATGAAGTCTTTTAACATTTTTCGATGCATGACATGAAATAAGGTCTGGCTGGAAAATCTCATTTTCAATGTTCAGTTCTGCCAATCTCTTCAGTTCTTGAGCAGCTCTTTTCTCTAAAACTGTGATATACTTGTCGCTGTTTATCATCTTGTCAGTAAGAATCAAACGTTTAGTATCTGTGAATGCAATACAGCACCTAAACATCTTGTGTGGAAACTTTACGTCTTTCAAGAAGTTTCTCCTCGTCATGAGAAGGTAGTACCAGACAGCTTTAAGGCGCCAAGGACTCTGGACTCAATTAAACCATTACTTATTAATTAATTTTATTTTATTTATCCTTATAGACTTACACCTATAGTATCCAATCAACAATTTACAGTTGTCGGGGGAAGAACAGTGCAGTCAAAGCGACAATAAATAAAACGTTAAAAAAAAGTTAGATTGACATGTTGTAAGTGTTTCGTAAGTCCATGTACGTGTGTTATGCAAACTGATTTTATTTATGGTAAAGGTTGTCACCCAATGCCAACAGCAAAGGCTGAAAATGTACTTTTTGGTGACGAACTCGCTCGGAAAAGGCCACTCTTGGACTTCAGAGAGGTGCTGAACTCAATGAATATGATGAGGTTAATTAGTTCTAGCGTTCTAAGAATAATCCAATGAGACACCCCCACAGCGCGTGCTATACAACGACTGTAGTACTTTTTTCTTCCTGTGTAATGCTCATCTGATCCGCTCCTTCGCAATGTGGTTGCTTCCAATATGCAGAACTGACTAACAAAGGCGGATGAACGTCCTACGATGCGGAAATCTTCTGTTTTGGAATATCTCCCAGTAGATATATGCTGCTTCAGCCGCGTTTCTATGCATTACTAAACTATGCCATGTTACAGACTGATGTCGTTTGTTTCACATTCACTTATAAACAAACAATTGAAACTATGTAGTAAAACATATGAAGCACAACAGTTGAAGAGCTATACACAACATGCATAAACTAATTCTTGGATATGCAGTGTTGTCAGGTTGTGATGCTGCAATCCTCCAAAAAATAACATACTTTGAAAATCTTATAATTATGAGGATGTTAAGTTGGCATGATTTAAATTGGGTTAAAATACATTAAATTATTTTAACATGTATTTAATTAGGTTTAAATGTATTTAATTAAATGAATATGTATTTCATTAGTTTAAAATGTATTTCTTTATACTACATGTATTTAATTAGGTTGATAAGTATTTAATTATGTCGACGTATTTAATTACCTAAACGTATATTAAATTATTATATTAAAGTATGTAAATATGTATTTAATTATGTTGAAGTGTGCTTAATATATTGACAAGCATTTAATTAATAAATGTGTATTTAATTACGTTGACATGTATTTAATTGTATAAATATGTATTTAATTAGATTTATAAATATTTAATTATGTAAACATTTATATAATTAGGTTGACATGTAGTTGACATTAAATTGAAATGTATTTAACTAAGTTTATGTATATAATTCTGAGTATAAGTTATAAATATTTTAATTTCAATATTTTTCCACTGCCAAAGAGTGTAAGCTCAATTGCAGATTGAATAAATAAATACATATATATATATATATAATATAAAATAAAAATCAAAATAAAGTAACACAATTAACAATGTAACAAATTAACAGTAATTATAATAATAGAAGGACTCCATGAGTTCGAAATATAGCGATCTCAAGTGTGACTTTTTCTTAGTGTTTTATCCTTTTCTACTATTATAATTACTATAATTACTATATATATATAGTAACTATATATATATAGTTTCATGTAGTATGTATATATATATATATATATATATATATATATATATATATATATATATATACATACTACATGAAACGCTTTACTTCAAAATAAGCATTAGATGCAGAGGAGCTGTTCTTCTTTCCATTATCCTTAAAAACACCTCCAAATTTGCAAAAATTAGCTGCATTTTCCAAAATTCCTTGGAAAAGCCAAAATGCTAATTATTTTTTGTTCCATGCGTCATGGAGAATTATGCTGTAAAAGGAAAGTCATGCATCTCCTTCTAACTGTATATATGAATGAAATTGTGGACTTACAAAATTATTGCAATTGATAAAATGTATTACAATGATCAAAAAGGAGATATGGCCGTGTAGAATCAATAGGTTCATTTCAATTACAGTTTTACCACAGAGTATAGAAGGGCAACAGTGCTCATATCAACAGATTACCATTGTCGGTGCTGAACCCAATAAGGGTTTATAACAGAGCACGATCCATATTGTTCATATTTGTAAAGATTTAAATTGCAAGCAAACAATACATCGATACACGGGAACAGGTATCGAATACCCTAAATACCAGTCGATTGTAGCTGAGGAAAAATGGCTACTTGCAGGGAAATACATTTGGAACATCATGAGAAATCAACATGATTTTGGGTTATTGAATTATTTAACAAATAAATCATCATGTAAAATAACAGAAGAGTATATAAACAACATAAATCACATAAGAGAGAAAATCTAACGGTTAGAGATCGTATAAAAATCCCAGCGAATCATATTTTTTTTTAATTAATGTTTAACGTCCGTTTTTACTACTGAGGCCTGCATAAGGGAGTATTGTGCTGACCTACTGCACAGACTACGTGCTTCCATCAAAGAGAAAAAGCGAGGAAAACTGAGTGGTGGTGTATGCGGCTTCTTCATGACAACGCGCCTGTGCACACATCTCTTGTTGCAAAGGAAGCTGTGAAAAAATGTGGCTTCCAACATCCATCCTACAGCCTAGATCTAGCTCCCAGTGACTATTTCCTCTTCTCAGAACTCAAGAAGGACCTTCGAGGAAGGAAATTTAAGAGTGACGAAGAATTTATGGATGCTGTTTATGCCCATTTTGCTGAAAAGACTTCTGACTATTGGGGTGGCAGGGGTTGAAATGTTAATTCAAATATATAAGAAGCGTATTGCAATAAAGGATAACTCTACTGAAAAGTGAAACATAGTTTTTGTCTTTATCATATCTTAAGGACCCTTCCTTGCACAGCCGTAGTCTGGCTAGAATAAAACAACTCAGTCAGACATAAACGCTGCACTGCGAAGTCCCATGCGCCTGCCATTTATAGTCACAACAAAGATTATCTCTGCACTTACAGCCTTCTTCTTCTCCTCAAGGTCTGACATGTAAACATAGACCTGTTCATGTGTTCAGTATTATTAACAGACTCGAATTTCTAAGCATGCTAAATATGATTAATGAAATTGAAAACTGCAATGTTACATTCTAACATATCCATAAATAATTACCATTATAAACAAAGGGAATCCAGCTTGAGAGAGAGTACAAAAATGGTGAAGGAGACGCTACCAGGGGCAGCGTTTGTTGTATAAACCGAGAGCGGAACCCGAACCTAGCAAACCCTGGCCGTGCCCTATGTCAAAATCAATATTTGGTGAAGAAATGTTTATATGATTTTGATACTGGCTGTAGGCTATTGGTTCGGTATTCTGTGTTGTTGCTTATTTAGCATGACGTTCGAGAGCTGAATGGAAGGGCTTTCGTAAACAAAGGATGGCTTTTGGATTTATATTTGATTTAGGAAATAAGCAGCTAGGGATGTGCTCCTGAGATTGTGTTGAAACAAATTCGTTTGACTAAGGAAGAACTTATGAAATCATAGCAACACAATTAAGCTGAACTATTAGAACGGTCTGAAAAGTAATTTTAACTATTAAAAAATGAGCTGATGGATTTAAATATGACCTTAACAGCCTTGAAGATTACCTAATTAAGGACGTCCAGAAGTGCAACAACAGCGAATTCATTGAACAAACAAATTAAATGATATTAGATTACCATTAGGTTAATGTTTTTTTTTTTATTGATTTATTTATGGACGCTCTTTAACATCTCAGGTCATCAGCGTCCCATTCAACTCAGGGCGTGAAACGGCCGACAAATTTTGCTCAGAGGCCTCTCTTTCAGGCTTGATGTTCTTTGTCGTGCCGTAAATGTACGACACGGGATCCACGGCTTTACTTCCCTTCCAAAGGAAGTCATACTTACGATTTTTACGCCTGAAAAAATTCATCTGTCCTGGCCGGGTTCGAACCCGCGATCTTGGGTATAAGAGGCAAGTATGTTAACCACTACATCACCAGGACCGACTATCAAGTTAAAGAGCGTGAAATAGCTGGAGCTATAGTTTTAAAGGGAACACATAGGTTGTATTTTACACAAAGAATTAATTGCTTATGAAAATACTTTGCGCAAGGCGAATTCGTATGAAAATAACATTGTTTGAAGCTTTTTAACTTATTTTGTATATTGACTTGTCACGATCACACACCAGAATAGAAACAGCTGTCAAAACAGTGGGCAGAAGCTGATTGTTTAGAGTTAATGATAGAAAGTCGTTTCCATTGCATTCCTTTGGGGCTTTAATACTGGTTATTAGAGATTGTATTTTATTACATGCTTTAATGGTACATATTTATACACATATAGGAATGTCGTCCATAAATTTTGTTTTACATTTTTTTTTTTCACATATTAGGTATAATATTACAAATTGCACACAACACTACATTTCTACACATTTTGACATTTTTGCAGAATTATTATAAATTTTATAAATTATTCGCTTGAATTGACCAATACTGGTATTAAAGGAAAATCATTTAAACGCCATTGTTCCACTCTACATTCGTTACATTCAAAGGTAAATTTCACTAGTTCGATGTCGTCAACAATGACTCGTTTCAAACATTTTCCTTTCTTGTTTTCAAAATGAATCAGAAGTTGTAGCAGTCAATTGTTAACCATGGAAACAGTCAGGTCTTTGTTATCGATGAAGCTAAAAACGGGATTTCTATTGACAATGCTTATACAGAGAGTAAGACAGTTTTCTGCCAAACTTAATGATAAACGTATGGGGTGTACGATGAAATCTCTAATTGAACAACATTTACGAAGTTATCTACATATTAGAAATCAACAACTGTGTTCTTTAAAGAATCAGGTACTACTTACATCGTCTAATAATGATTTTTACAAAGAAATGGTTAGAGCAGACATACCCTGGAACCTGATTTTAAACATTTCTTACAGAAAAAAAGCAGTCAATTCTCATGAAACTTTGGCCGTTTCATGACTAATCTAACTGTGGACTCTCAGACTGCATCTAAACCTATTTAATTTCCTGTAAACCTTTGAGGGCCACAAATTGTTCAACAATTGCAAGATTCATTAATAATGGACTTAAGTTCTATGGCCAGCTGTCAAAGAAGGCAGGGTCTTATTGTTGTGTACAGACATGTTGAAAGCCGGGAAATCTTTTAATGTATGTTATCCAACCTTAGTGCATGTTAACTGTATAATTTAATAATTGACAGTCAATGCAACAATTTAAAGTAAATAAACCAAACTAAAAGTACAATGGCACCATGAACGGGAAAATACCGACGCAGACAGGAGAACTTTCAACTAATTTAACAACATTTTTGAGAGATAAAAACTAAAATGTATACAGCATACCAAAGGCATGGTACATTACCTTACAGGCCATGGATCTTACAAAACTTACACAGGACGATATGTGTAGATTTTGTAAAACACAGGATAACCCAGAGCATGTAGTATTTGAATGTACATGCTATTTAGAACAGGTGAGAGAAAAAAGAGAAATTTTAAGTGGCCATCAAGTGGCACATATACTTAGAAATAAGGGCCTTTATAAATACCTTCAGCAAACTGCATTCAAAATAAGTAATCTACCACGGGAAGAGGTGATACCATAAGAGCAGATAAAAAGAAGTAATGAAGAAGCTGAGGAAGAAGAAGATCAGAACGCATACGTATACAAAGATAATCCCAAAACACAAATAACTTAACAACAATAGAAAACATACAAGATAACTTTAATTATATCAACAGGAAGAGAATAGGCAAGGAAGATACCTAAATGTATAATAGACGGAAATCATTTTTAATTACAACCTGAAGAAGAGAATGGGGAGGAAGATGAAGATGAAGACTTTTGCCTATAAGAGTAATGGGACCGGCAAGAAGATTAAAGGAAGATTATAAGAATATGAAAGGGTGTTTAAGATCCACGGGAATGAACAGCGGGAGAAGATGCAGGATGGAGAAACGGTGTCCGGAGAGGAGGAGCAGAGCGCGAGAAATGGTGTAACCAGGGGCCCAGGAGGATCAAGAGAGATGGAGCAAGGGACAGTTGGAAGAAATAAAAGTAAGGTGGAAGGGAGGTGATAGTGTTTAATGTTAAATATATGAAATGAGTAGAAAAGAATAATAGTGAAAATGAACTTAAAGTGAAGTAAGTTGTTAAAGAGAAGATGATTAGTACGGTTGAGGTGAGCTAAAGAGACTTGAAAGATTAATAAGTGTAGTGTTTAAATGTTGAGCGTAAAATTAAGAGAAATTCCTGTAAAAGTACTGGATACCAGTACCGCCGGTAACCAGTGGCCAGTAGTATAATAAATTTAATAAATTAGGATAGAATAGCTGGCCACCAGCTATAATTCTTACTCGCTCCAGTAATTTTGTAGATTTTGGAATATTAAATTGGGAAATAGTTTAATAAATTTATAATTTGGTTTAATTTAATTAATTTTGTGTTATTGTTTATTATTTTAGTCTAGTTATTAGGAAAAAGTTTAAAATAATGTAGTAAGAGATTATTATATTGTACAGTTTCTAACAATAAGTAGAAAATTTTATATAGAAGCCCTGGTTTAGAAAACCAGGTAACAGGGTGGTGTATACAGTTTATTTATTTATTTTATGTTATTTGTATAGCTCATGCAATGCAATAAGTGGTAGAGACAATTAAGAGATAGTCCAGCAAGTAAATACACCGATATCAGCAACGAAAAAAGATTTCTTGAAATGTGCTCATCGTACAAGCAGCATCTACCTGACAGAGCCTGTGATCACAAGGTTTTTTATTTTGTTTATTTATGGACGCTCTTTAACAGCTCAGGTCATCAGTATCCCATTCAATTCAGGGCGTGAAACGGCCGACAAATTTTGCTCAGAGGCCTCTTCTTTCAGGCTTGAGGTTCTTTTTCGGGTCAAAAATGTACGACATGGGACCCACGGCTTTACTTCCGTTCCGAAGGAAGCCATACTTACGATTTTTACGCCCGAAAAAATCCCGAACCCGCGATTTTGGGTTTAGAAGGCAAGTATGGTTACCACTACACCACCAGGACCAACTGTGGAGTTTTTCTTCTGATCATGCACTGTCTGAGAATGAATTCTTGTCAGCATTCAACAATCATAAAGCGCTCTGTTCAGTTTCATACACCGCAAGTCACTTCAGTTGCCTTCCCAACAGTATCAAGAAACTGGAGACTTCTGCCTTATCAAGAAATCATGAGAATAATGGAAATGCAGTTTAGAAGGTCATTGTTGTACAGGTGAAGGTGCTGAATGAGAACTCTGGGTACTCAAATCTTCTTACTTTGTCTTGCTTATTTAATGGTCAAACTGTAGAACCCCCTGAGAATATTATTGCCAGCACAATCCCTCTGCAAAAATAAGCACTGTGATATGGAGCGTTCTTCTCTGCATAAAAAACATCCCGTCAAACAGAAGACTGTGCAAGACAACACAACATTTATAAAAGTACATTACAATTAATTGTGTATTCACTTCCAATGTAACTTAAATGGGTACACCTGTCTTTCAGTAGTTTTGCATTCATTCCGAAGTTATAAAATAATTGTAATTTAATATTTGTAGCCGAAGTGAACTGATTTATATAATCTTAATTTCATTAGCTGTATCTTTCAGTTTTCTAGTAAAAATATTTTATTTATATATAATTGCTTCATTATATATTTATCTAATCTCTTAGCTACATATTTATGTACATATTTTTCAAATCGATATTACACAAAATGAGGGTTCTACCGATTATCTTCAGAAGAGCAAAAACATAACCAAAGAGTAGGATTCAGTCTTTTAAACCAATTAGATGGAAAATTTCAAGAGAGAATAAAAAAATTCATTAATAAATCTGCTCACAAAAGCGTTCCGCGGTGAGGTATGCAGGTGTCTTGCGAGAGTGAACATTAAACACACGTATTTATTTGATTTGAATACAGTCTGCTGAGGAAGACCAGACAGAAAATAAAGGCATAATTATTCTATTTCTCAATAACTGATTCATATGTTCCTATGTTATCCACCAGTGCGCATTTCCAGAGAAATTATTGCCAAGTGTTCGAGTTATTTTTTTTCTGCAATTCATAACCTCTGATTAATACATTTTGTGAATCCGTGTTAAAAGATAAGAAGTTGGGGGAAACTGCTGCCACTACCACCAGTTTACAGCAGAACAGAGATAGCTAATAAGTTTTTCAAGTCTTTTGGGTGGACTCGATTGCTGATTCTGGAATACAAATGTATCAACTGGAACTTTAAAATTCAGCGACGTGGCCTATAAATTTCAAGTCATTAGTCCTGACTGAAACACAGTTGTATTGCACAAAATTTCTCGCATTTGGGGCTATCTGCAGAGCAAGTTATGCGATCGGCTGATAGGTAGAGAGGGTTCAGAGAGAAGTAATTAAGTGTCGGATCAGATTTGCTTTCACGATGCGTGATGGAAACTCCGTTTCCGTGATGCTCGATAAAAACCAATTAAAATTTATCTTGGGAAAGTTTTCTTCCTGAATCACAATGAAAGCACGAGAGCCCTTGCTTGTCTGGCAAACTTCCAAGGATCTGTTGCGTGTAGCACAAGGATCAACAGCTGCTACCCGGACTGTTGTTGTGGATATGACACCGAAACAAATGCTCATTTCCTTTTCTATGAGCATTACTGTCAACTTCTGCAATGCTTGGCACATCCTAACGGAGTGTTCCAAAATAACTTATTATAAAACTGATAGTAAACCATCGTTACTTCGGTAATTATTTGGTGGTTTCTGTGTTGTCAGCTGCTTCAAGTTCTCTGACCCTACAAACTAATAGCCATGCAAAGCCTTAGCTCACCTCACTTTCATTGTTGCTGTTCTTCATATTATTGATCAATAGTCAGTCATTTAATTCACTTAGTTAATTCTTTTTATTGCCCAGTGCTCGTAACTGATTAGTAGGTTATTGTACACAAAATATTTATTCCATCATTATTCCATTTATTTCCCAGTCCTTAGTATTTAGGGTCTCTTTAATCGTTGTGCTTTATGCTGACTTAACAAAGAGCGAAGTTTACGATTTATTTAAAAACGTTTTTAAAATGTCGTAAACGCGAACCTATTGCACACGTTTTTTGTGTAAATGTAGTACTCAAAACTGTGATGTGCATTACATTCGAGTGCAAATCCATTCCGTTGTTCACATTTATCGTTTATTACGTCATAATGCATTGCTACAATTCTCGACTTCGTTACATTTATTGTTGGCTATTGTAGCATAGAGCTTTTGAACATTAGGTAGTCGCGAAATGGAGGGCAAACAGAAAGCATCTTATGATATAAAGTTTAAAATAATTCTTTATACTAAAAATGATAACAGAAAGACAGGAAGAGAGCTCAATGCAGCTGAGAGCAACGTTCGCTTGTGGCGGTAACAGAAATTGACATTATTTCCAACTAAAGCTAGTAGGAAGACGTTCACTGACCCTCGCAAAGGAAGATCTCCTGACATTGAAGAAAAAGTTTTAGAATACGTACATGAAAGGAGAAAGAACGGGCAACCTGTGACTAGTGACGCCATAAGAAATAACTTTTTCTTCTTTTACCTACGTCAACGCCGAGTGGTGGATTTTGTCCTACGTGCTCCAAGATGTAACAATAGTCCACTTATTAATTCTATGTTCTGATCGTTTTATGAAGCTCACGGGCTATCTCTAACACGTCATACAACAATATACCGTCTTTTTTTATGATTTTAAATTCGGAATTTGGGGTGCGCATTAGATTCGCGCAAATACGGTACATTCATTCTGTATAATTTGAAAATTCTGAACGAGTTACGAACTATTTTGTACTTATTTACCTTATTCTCTGGAGTTATTCTGTTTGTTATTTACTTCTGTTAGTTTCTTTAAAGTAGATGATAACATTCTCCCTGATAGAGAGTACATTCAAAGAGATAACAAAGATTTGATTGCGCAGTTATGGATAGAGAATTTTTTTTAATTAAATGTCATTATATCGTTTATCGCAACGTCTAAGTGTAAATGCACCCAAGTAATAATATGTCGGATGTTTCACTCGCTTGCTTATTTCAAACTAATGGACATAATTCAGATAAAACATGGCATGGTCATACCTTAATGTATTAGAAGTATGAATACAAAAGGTAATCTCTAGCCCATTCCCGTGAAAACCGATGTGTATTCGCTGTCCTCGATAATTTTGTGACGCATTTGCGTGTACTGTTGTTATGGCATCAACAGTCTAATGCCTTTGTATGAAAGTAATACAGCACGTACAGTATAGTATGAACCGATGTGTTTATTGCCTGCATGTACTGGAAAACTGCTTCGATATGAAAGTTTCAAAGACAATTTTATTCGCTTTAGTACTTATAGCAAACATATAGAAACTGCGGAAACACAGTTTATGTCCATGAAGGAGAACGCCCGAAACTGCTTGACGCAACGCTGTAGGATTGAAAAACAGCCCGCACACATCCCCATATAGAAGTTCTTGCGTAAACCGTCACTAGAGAGTTTCACAAGGACCTGTTAACAAACTGCAATAAATACAAAGACAAACAGAAGGGACTCAGTTTCATTACCACTAACTCAAATATGATATACGTACTTATGCGTAACTGCTACCCGGTGGCTTATTATAGAAATTTCAACAATAAATACCCAGTTCAAGCAAACTCACAACTTGTGATTCTTCTCTTTTGGGGCATCATATTACAAGCCACACACTGACTTGGAAGTACAGTAAAACATCCTGTTGGAAGTGACTGCCAATTTATTGTAGCGATGTTAGCTCAGGCGACATTGGAAATATAGCAGATGGCACTATCCTGCTGAAAATTTATGATATGAAGTTCCCTGTCATCCATTTGATCATTATGAACGATGCCCATATAGACTGTTAGTGTTCACATGTGTAAATTTTCAGCTGCCTATTACTGCTAAATATCGGTGTGCTCTATCGCGCCGCCGCAATACTGATTTGTTTCATCACATACGAGGGCTATTTTTTTTAAATTTTTACAAAAATTAGGAAAGAAAAAGCATTTATGAGACTAACTGCTTTATTGCTTTTCAAAATATTCGCCTTTAAGATTTATATACTTTTGCATACGCTCAAACCAAATCTCGAAACATTTCTTCCACTCTGAAGTTGGTATCTCAAAAACATGGTTTTTAAAGACTTCTGCGTTTCTTGAGGTGATTAAAATCGCTGTCCACAGATTTTTTTTGACATTCGGAAACAAAAGGAAGTTGTTAGGCGATAAATCAGGTGAATGAGACATTAATTCGATGTTTTTCTCCTTCAAACAATCCATTGTTTGACGTGCTGTATGAGAGCTGACATTGTTATGATGAAGAATGATGCGACTTTTTCGGTTGTTTTACTGATGACTTCTGGCAAATAAATCGTACACCATTCAGCATTAACTGTTATTTGATTCTTTAAAGGAATGGTTGTGACATGTTCAGTACAACTGAATAAACAAATGATAATTTTCTTGGAGGTGCTTCGTGAACGAACAGCATTTGCTGGAACACCCAAAGAGTGGATTGTGACTTAGTTTCCGGTTTATATGAATATATCCAAGTTTCGTCACCTGTTATGACGTTTATATGGATTGTCAGTTCCTAGGTGGAATTTATTTTACTACACGAATTAACAGAAGCTTTTTTTGTTTTTGTTTTGATTGTTTGTTTTGTTTCAGTCAAATTATCCGGAACAGATCTTTTTACTCCTAAATGTTCATGCAAAATCGAATGTACTTCAGTCTTCGACACGCTTAAGGATGCCTCTATCTCACTGTAAGTCACATTCGATCTTCTTCAATCATGTTGCACATAGCATCGATGTTTTTTGGAATGACAACCGATTTTGATTGACCTTCACGAAATTCATAACTGACGTACGCACGACTATGACGAAATTCTGTAAACCAATTGTAAACAGTCTTTTCTGATGGTGCTTCATCACCAAAGGTTGAACAAAATTATTTAGCAACAATGCAAGACGTTTCTTCTTATGGTGAACATTGAAAGGAATAATTGAGGTTTTTATTCAGGAGCCACTTGCAACGTTGCGAACAAAACTTGCATATGAATTGTTAGTTATATTCCGTCAAATATTAATCGATACCCAAACTTGTGAATTGTGTAGTGAAAATCATTTTAAAGAAAGGTTAAATAAAAGATTAGAAAAGTCTTGTTCCTTGTTCTTATTTTTGGGAAAAGTAACGTATATCCCATTCTGTAGAAATACTGAAGCGGTTTTCTTTTCTTGCTTATTTTGCATGCTTAGAACAATTTACTATTGACTTTTTTCCTTTATCAAAACAAGATATATAGTGGCGTATGGCGGTTCTAAAACTATCGTTCTATTCCTTGAGTGTCTGCAAGTATTATAATATAGTTAATAGCAGTTATTCTTGAATAAACTATGAGAAAACGAAAAGTGGTACAAATTTACGACCGTATTTGTATGGCAAAGTAAATGAGAATAAAATTGAAGGAGATTATTTCTTCCGGAGGCTGCTTTCAAATAGATAAACTGAATGTGAACACACTACACTTCTTCAAAAATTTAAACAGTAAAACCACTCGTCTTTCGCTACCTGACTATCAAAGAAGGGCATGCATGAAAGTATTGTGGCCTTTCGTAACCGTCCCCATGTGTGAAATATTTATTTTTGTGTCTATAGGTATATAAAGTAATAATTTTGCCTGTATGTAATAATTTCGAAACGAGTACGCGAAATATACTTCCTGTGTGAAACGCGAACAATGTATCAGCATAACTGTACTGTAAATTATTGAACTGAGTGTGTGTAATGCTGTACATTACGAATTTATTAGTTTTGGAGCCAAGGCCCGCTTGTTCAGGTAGTCCCACTGGTATACTGTTTTCATATTTGGTCAAGTGTTGATAATGTTAGATTTTTAGTCATTATGTGGATGTTGCTAGAGCTCTTTCCCTCGTTTGTACCGGAAAACGAAATCATAACAATGTTCTTTTGTTTTTTTCAATACGCGCACTGGAAAATGCAAATTTCAAACGAAAAATTGCCTTACAAGAATATTTTACTTAAAAGTGTGCGAAAACAACATTCTCTACTGTCATTTATTTCTATTATTAGATCCGATATATCACTATCTAAGTGAAATGCAGCCATCATCCCTTTAATTAAGGAAATAAAATTAACAAGTAATATTGTATCACCATTGTGAGTTATTATTATTATTATTATTATTATTATTAATTGTTTAACATTTATATACTATATAAATATAATGTTATTGATATTAGTATTACTACTGTTTTTTATTTATGGACGCTCTTTAACATCTGAGGTCATCAGCGTCCCATTCAACTCAGGGCGTGAAACGGCCGACAAATTTTGCTCAGAGGCCTCTCTTTCAGGCTTGAGGTTCTTTATCGTCCCGTAAATGTACGACACGCGACCCACGGCTTTTACTTCCCTTCCGAAGGAAGCCATACTTAGGATTTTTACGCCCGAAAAAATCCATCGGTCCTGGCCGGGTTCGAACCCGCGTTTTGGGTGTAGGAGGCAAGTATGGTAACCACTACACCACCAGAACCGACTACGATATATTAATATTTTATTAATATATCGTAATAAAAGGTAAAATATTGAAAAATGATTATTATATATTTAAATGTGTAAATTAGAGATGAACAGCCTTAAAATGTATATAAGATGCAAATTTAGGATTTCCAACTTTGAGTTAAAGCTTAGGAGTCAGCGATAGTAATAGTAAAGGTGGTCAATGATAATTTCATAATTAATGCCAGGTTCAGAAATATTTATTATAACGTAAACAGTCAAATAAAGAGAATGGGCCCACATAATGAATTCATCAGAATGATTTATGCAAGTCGGTGTTTACTGGTGCATTTGCTTTCTCCTTACAGATGTCCACCGCGAGTGAGGCCGGCGTCGCTGCGGATAAGCCGAGCGCCGCCGGTGGTGGTGGAAGTGGTTCGGGGGGTTGCCGCCTTCGCGGGGGCAGCACGTCGTCCGCTAGCAATTCCGCCACGCCGCCCCATCAGAATAACCGACAGCAGCAACAGCAGCCGCAGCAACAACAGCAGCAACAGCAACAGCAACAACAGCAACAGGGTCAACAACTGCAGAGACCCAACAAACCCTGTTGCTTCTGCTGGTGTTGCTGTTGCAGTTGCTCCTGGTATGTACTCAGTGTACAGATTATTTTCCTACTTGGTGTATATTTAGCATTTTCTGTAAGGCAATAGAACGCTGATGAGCGTTCTTCTATTTTCCTGCAGTGGACGATATGTCCTCAAGAAGTATGGTCACACAATTGAGGAATAAGGTAATAAATTCGCGTAAAATCGGCTACAGAATGACCTCTATTGGGTTAGCGTTCGGGCTTTGTATGGTACTGTTCTGAAGAATTTTCTGTATATTAAGTAGATCATTAATGTGTAAACAGTCTTGCCACTTCAATAACAAGGACACTCCTTCAATCGTAACTTTGTATTTCATATCTAGAGCATGAGCTCTAGAATCCTCCCTACAACCTTAGCAGTTACATCCCCTAAACAAATGGATTGTGATAGAAATGTTCTCGGTCTTTTCAAAGCTTCACGCTCTAGAAAGACGAGTTTTCAGTCTGTGCAAACTGTTCACATAGGTGGTAGAATCCCATCGTCTATGAATGACTATGCCCAATCATTCCAATAGCTTTCCCCGTTTGCTTCCTGTTCCTACTCAGTAGGTCTTCAGCCGGAAGGTTGTACTCAGTTCTTGACCGGGAAGGTTTGTCTATCTTATCTGATGTTCTTTTATAATCTATTGATATCCATCACTTTTCGTACTAATGCCCAGAATGGTTCTGCGCTTAGAAAACAAACCTTAGATCCTTCTGTTGCCAGCTTATCCGCGGCGGCTCCATTACCTTCTATACTCTAATGTCCAGACTCCCAACTAATTTCTAATTGATACTTTTTGGAAAGACTAATGAGAGCTTGAATACACTTTCATACAAGCTTAGAATTGACTTGATGAGATATAAGTGTAGCTTAACTGTATATGTTGATTAATATCTTCTCTTCACACAGAAAATAAGGCAGGCCAGAAGCTTAATTACTTCTGCCTGAAAAACTATAACAAAGTTTCAAGACCAAGTTATCTTTGCTTTTGGAATTAATCCGTAAACTCCAGCTCCTGAAAAGTTTCCTACTCTAGACGCAACTGTAAAAAAGATCAGATGACCCTTGTGAATTTGCGATCATCCAATTCTGACTCTGAATGGTTGAGTAAACTTGTGCTTTATAGAGATGCAGTCAGATGACACATCAAGCACTGTGCTAGGTAATATTATGGTTCATATTGAAGTATGACCAGTGTTAACAATTATTTTCTTTTCAATTTCCTATAGTAATTTCATTTTTTTAATATTGTTTAACGCCCGTTTTTACTACTGAGGCACCACAGGTGGTATTGTTATTCCATGCGTTTCCTTGTCTTTAATATATAGGTTTATGGGAGAATTCCAAGTAGGTGAGTCAGGTAATCATAATATCCCAATAACGTTAAACAGAAACAGTAGCAGCGGTGATGGACGTTTTATTGTACTAGTTTTAAAATACATTCAAGTAAGTGCAACTGTCACATGGGACTTACGCCTGTACATGATGATATCGTCCTTGTAACAAACAAAATGGCCATTCACCCATACCTACATACATACAGACCTACACGCATGCATACAAATATACAAACACATCATACTTACATCACACGTTTCCTATGAGTAATTTTACATACAACTACATAAATATGAATGGAACCCTACTCTTGAGCCCCTTTTCCAATATTCACACTCCCTCTCCACCCCCCCCTTCTTCTCTATAACCATTAGCCTTCTTTGTCGGGTCTTCTCTAGAAATATTTCCAAATTGGTATCTCGCGTGCACCAACACTTCCCGGCAAATGTTCAAATTTCTATAGGCATTCAAAAATAGCGGTGATAAATGTTCGCTTCTTAAAATCCCCGTTTCCCTGCATTCTGTCAAAATATGCCTCCAGGTATCGATTTCTCCGCACAATGGCCAAATTCTTTCACCGAGAGCATTTACTGTTTTGTTGCCTTCCAAAGTCTCTAATCTGAGCCATGCGATACCACTTCTATCTTCTCTGCCACAAATATCTAGATCATTCCTACCTCCCCCACACCGGATGTATTTGAGCCTGCAGGTTAAGTGATACTTTTTCTGCGCATTGACACTTAATATTTAGCATATCTATAATTCGCAAACGTATGTTAACTATTTTCCAGCCATTTCGTGTAATGTCCTCTCCCCTTAATCAAATATACCCAATAGAATTTTGTCTAAGCCTTTCCTTATTTTTGATGCCCATCCCGTATCCCACCCTTTCCTTATTTGCTCCCTTAGACAGACTGCCTTTCGTTAGAAATACCAAACTCCTTAAGAACCCCACAATTTGCTTGCCCCTCCCTACTTGTAGCAACCGTTTTAGAAATTGCGTTTGTGCCTGGTTCAGTTACTCTTGTGTTTACCCACCCCCAAATTTCGGCTCCTAACTCACGACCGTCCTGTACACCAACTCCAATGTTCTCAGTGGGGTTTCCGGTATTTTTAATAAGATCTTTAATGCCTCTAAAATTTTTATTATGCACTTGTGTTTTTGTTGCCTATGTGTCTTGCCCAGTTCCCGTTCATAGCTAGAGTGACTCCCACGTATGTGAATTTCTTAACATTTTCTAATGCCTGACCTGCATACTCCCACCTCTCTTTCCTGCTATACACCGCATTGTTCTTGAATGTCATTGTACTCGTATTCTCCTCATTTACTGCCAGTCCCCATTCCTGACAATACGCCTCTAAGCACCGTGGTTCCCTTTGCAAACCGACGATAGCTATGCATATCAATATTAAATCATCCACATAAAGGAGAGCAGGTATGAATATGCCTGGTATATTCGGGACAGCAGATTCTGCAACACACATTTTCCCCGGTATGTCATCTACAAACAAATTGAAAAGGAACGGTAACAGGATGCAGGCTTACCTCACACCTCTCTTGTGTTATTACATTTTTTGAAACTTTATCGCAATCATATTTTACACTGTACCTTACTATGCGTTGATTGTAATGTCTTGATCATTTTACCCGAGACATCTTTCGTCCATCTGTAGTTGCCTTTCCACGGAATCAAAAGCTTTTCTAAAATCTACGAAGGCACAATGCAGTTTCCACCTCTTTTTATGCGTTTGTTTCACTCTTAGTGTGTCTAATAAAAAAAATATTGTCCACTGTGCTGTATCCTTCCCTAAACCCTGTTTGGAATGTTGAAAGTGTCTAATTCTCTCATATAAAATGTTGCAATAAAGAGTTCCCATTACCAGAATTATCCGGTATTTTTGGACTCCTTTTTTTAAATATTGGACACATGATTGCCGATGTTCATTTCTCCGGATGTGACCTCCCTCCTTGAAAATGTCACTCATTATCTTCGTCATCATATCTATAAATTTGGAAATACGTGTTGGCTAAACGCGTTTTGAAAATAATCCTATTTCAGTACTCAGAGAAATAAGGAAAGTTTCCAACAATCACGTTTATTAATCTAAAGAGCTTAAAGATAGGCGTTGGAGAAACCCCACTTTCCTGTTCTACTCAAATGAAGCCATGGTGGATAGATATGTTCATCCCCGTCTCGTTACTAATAAGAAATTGAGAAATACCCAACACCTGGTAACCACTGACACTCTGATTATCGTCTTAAAAGACCTCTAGACGAAGACTTTTCAATTACCTTCACCTTGTTAACTATAGGAAAGAGCGATTTGACCATAATCCTAACCTGAGCAAGAATTTTCAGGGTAACTGATGGCAAAGAGAGATTAGTTTCGTTCTGAACATGTAGTGCGTTACATGTAATGAAAAAATCTTTCTCGCAGGAGAAAAGTGGAACATGTGCAACTAAGGCTATGTGATATCTGCATACCAAATGCCAACTAATCTTATTCAGGTGAAGAGATTTCTCAGAATAAAGCGAAGAATGAATGCATAAAGTCAAAAATTATGCACCGTTAACGATGGCAAATCGATATGTAATTTTGGAATAGGAAAGTTGTGTACACAACAGGTACTTTTAGGTGTGGAAAAGGCAGATTTTGATGGAAACGTCATACATTTGTAATAAATTTCAATATATTTTCATATTTATAAATATTGATTGTATACCGCACCACACCCTTACTGTAAAAGTGAATAATTATATTAGTGCGGCGTTGCCACAGTGACACATCCTAGTTAGCATATTTATTAACACTGGAAAAGGCGAGTTTGCTGTCTAACAGTAGTACAATACAAGAAGAGCTTTGTTCGAAGTTTGGGCGTAGCTCAAACAAGTTTTACATGATCTGCAGAGATTTTTATATAGTTTGGATTAATTTTATTAAGTAAAAGAATAATATTTAATGATAATTGTTACTTAAAGATGTATGTAACTGGTAGCAGATCTTAAGCACAATGTACTATTAGAACAATTGAAAATTTCCGATAGATAGTTTAGCCGATCGGCAGCTAGACCCCGCGTTGCCGCCGTTTTTTTTTTTTTTCTTTCTTTTTTCCATAGACTCGCGGCACTTGCGCTCCAGTATTTTAAAACTTAGGTACAACATATTAAATAACAGAATTTGATAAATATTTCAAATAGTGCTCATTTTCCCTGATATATTATCCACATCTTACTAGGCATTTACCATAAATAATATCACAAGAGGATCTGAGATTACCCATAAATTCATGAACGTAGTGGGTGATATTTATTCGGACTATTTCACGAATAAAATACCAATTTAAATATAATTCCTCTAAACTTGGCTTACAAAATTGTACATTTGCACTTGGCCTTTTCAAGCAAGCTTGTGACAGAAGAATGCCGGTTGTCAGTAATGCCAAGAGAGAGGAGCAAAATACGGGTTTAAGACTATTTCATGAATGGAACAAAAATAAAAGTGATATATGTTTGAAATTAGGGGATAGAATATTAACAATTTCATAAAATGTTATATTTATGAATATCTATTGTATTCAAAAACCGTGAGATTGAAATGGACTAAAGTTGACTATGACATTAGCTACTGTTCGATTTTCTAATACCAACTGATGAAAAAAAAAGATAATATAATATCTTTTTTTTTTTTTTTTTTTTTTTGTATTCTGAGGTTAATGATAAGATCAATTTGTGCATTTGACGCATCACCAAAACGCTTTGAAGAACGCTCCATTTTGCGTTATGGTTGTTGATTGCCCATGCTTTTGTTGCTATCAATAGCTCCCCACTGCTCTAGCAAAGGTGGTCAGTGATGCGTGTTCAGGAATTATATAGTGGAGGTATAGAGTTGGCTATACTGACCACGAGGCAAATGCACGGCGTGTGATAAAATGGATATGATTTTTTTTTTTTTGATAATTTCACTCCGTAATCCAGCTGTGATTGGTCAAAATTCAAAATGTTGTTTCGTTCCATTAGTCAATTTTAAGATGGCGTTATATGAGTGAAATAATCACTGAAAAACATCAGTTCCTCACCACTAATGGGTTTAACTTTATTTCGAATGTTTATTTTAAATTAATTCAGTATTTTATTTATATTATATGGTACATTTAAAAATGATCTTTAATGTCTCAGATCATCAGAGTTCCATTCAATTTAGGACATGAAAATCCGATAAATGTTGCTCAGAACCCTCTTCTTTCAGACTTGAGGTTCATTTAAGTGCCATATATCTACGACAGGGACCCAAGGCTTTAATTTCCCTTCAAAGGAGTTCATACTTAGGAATTTTACACCCGAAAAAAAAAATAATCGACCCAGGCAGGGATTGAGTCTGGGATCTTGGGTCTACGAGGTAAGTATTGTTACCACTAGACCACCATGACCGATTCCTCCATTGTTGAGGATTAGTTCCCTAAAATAAACTTCACAAATCTTAAGCTCTGGAAAATGATAAGGCCATAAACCAAGATCAATATTTCTCAGACCAAATATACCGCGTGATTCCTTCATTGGTTTATGAGTGATCCTCAGTTTTGTCGGTCAGTTACAAAATCTGCATTACCTTTAATATTGATTTTCGTGTTGGAATCGGGCTGCCAGAAAACTTTCGCCTAATGCCTATTTTGTTGTTTCACGACTTTCCGTACCTGATATATGCTTTGAAGATAAATATACGACGACGCAGTAACTATCTTATTGCACAACACACCGAGTGACCGAGGTCGTTAAGACCAGAACTCGTGAGCAGGAGGTCAGGAATTCGATTCCCGCCAGGACCGTCCTTCCAGACTGAGATTTATTCCAGGTTTTCCTCAGTCCTCATAGATGGCAAATGCCGGGGAGATACCCTAAACTTAGGATTGGAACGTTTTCTTCCTTTAAAAAAAAATCATTTCGCAATTTATCATTTCATCTCATGTATCATCAGTGACCACCGCTTTGGTGCCTCTGTAGCAAAAATGGGTGTTAAACACTAATAAAAAATACACAACACTACTGCACTATTTAGTGAAACCTCACTCTTGACTGCACAATATAAATGGCAGGCGGTGTCGAAATCCCGCTCGCAACTGATTTGAAGAGAAAATGAAGCTGCGCATGCATCGTGGGGAATCTCGGCAATTAGAGGGGGTTATGTCCACTGGATCACTCATCTAAGTTGCGGGACTTTTAAACTACTCTCACTGTATCTCGAAATTATAATCATAATACATATTTTATTTAATTTCAGCTCGATATTGAGGAATTGATAATTTAAATTATTCGCTACCAGATATATGGAATGATACATGCTTAAGCCCTCCCTGCTCAACGCAATTACTTTCGTTTTTACCTTCGTTATTTTAAAATAATAATTTCATGCTAGCTTTTTATTTAACACTTATACACCTCGGATAAGGAGGAAAAACGGCAGTGGTCCATCATGAACTACATTTTTAAAATGTAACAAATTATAAGTATAAAAATTAACACAGTATAAGTATAAATATGACCAAAAAAATAAAAGCCGGCTGCGTTACTGAATACGTCACCCTGGCAAAAACGACATAGAAAAAAATTAAGCATAGCTAAACCAGTGTGTTTAATTCAATCTGACATTTGATAGCATTATTATATGTTGTTATAACGTTAATATTTAATAAAGGATTTCCTTTTAAGAGTGACAGCTAGATAACAAGTGTGTTCTTTGTTCTCTGGCCAATTAAGCATCAAGTCACGGTGAAAACACACACACCTCTCGTATAACTCACTGCCGCCTCACGTAGACTTTATGCACTTTGTCATTTCGTGCGGAAGTTTCAAGGGCTCACGTCCAATCATGAAAAATGGACGTTGGAAAGAGAGCATCACAGATTAAGTAAAGAGGTTGTGATTTGTGTACAGGAAGTGGTATATTTAGTTTGTTCAGAGCCTTGCAGCTGGCATTCCTACAACATGCTTTTAATGTGCACCAACCTTCTGTCTCGAGACAAGCAACCGAGTTTGATTTATCTATTAAATATTGAGAAACGTTATTTTGCTCATAAACCCAGACTATTTCAACGTTTTAGATCCATTCTTTTGTAATATATAAGCACGTAAAACTATTTATTACTCAGTTTTCTAAAAAAAAAATCCCCAAAGAAAATTAAAACACTAAATATACGGTAGGGAAATAAAAAAAAAAGTAAAACATTTCATCATCTTTAAACACATTACGGCCAAATTATATACATGAAAACTTTATTAAATATAATATCAAGCAGTTAGTTGCATTTCAACGTAATTAAAAACATGTCAATCTAAATAAATGCACGTCAAGGTAATTAAATACATTTCAAACTAGTTAAAACATGTAAAGCTAATTAAATACATGGTCACGTAATTAAATGCACGAAAACCTAATTAAATACACGAACAACCTAATTAAATACATGTTGATATAACTTAATACATTTCAACCTAATTTTAATATATTTTAACATAATTAAAACATTTTAGCTTAGAAATTAAACATGTCATTGGATGTTAACAAACTATTGCGGTCTTTTTGGCTGTCGTCTAATAATCAATTCTTATTTACGGTGACCTGACGTTTCGTCCGACATTATATAAAATGTATTTTTAGAATCAGCCGCTGAGTATGAAATAGACATTTTATACCTCTGAAGATATCCGACATTGCGTCGGACGAAACGACAGGTCATCATAAATACGAATTGACGATTATACCACGGCCAAAATATTCAGACAAGTTTGTTAAGATCCAAGATTCCGGCAGTGAAAGCCTACATATGTATTAAACATATCATTGTCTAAATCTCTTAGACCTTACAATGCGCAGGCGTGCTGGAGTTCCAACACTTTTAAATTTAACGTAAAAATAGACTATGGTAGGACGGGATAGACGACACTAATAAGTCCTTTGTAAGCACGCCCCCCAAAGGAGGCCATCTCAGGGAGGAAGGGTTTAGGTGAGCGAGACACCGGACATTTAGGACTCGGGGTGACAATCACCAACGTCTTCTAGATCTTAAGTCCCAGACAACGGTAGGCCTGGATGAGCTATGACCGGCATCCCCCAATAAAGAGGATGGGTGTCAGGCAGAACCATCCACGTACCAGGATAGGAATTTTCTCCAATGTGAAATCCACTGCAACGCCATACAGCACTAGCCTGACATATTTGACCCTGCAATCAGAACTATGGAATGAAATCGGAGAGCAGGAACTTCGTAGAAAGGAAATATCCGTCTTGCATTCACCTAAGTCACCAGAAAAATTCTCGAAAACAACCCCAGGTGAGGATGACTGCCCTTGAAGTATTTGAATCCAGGCCCTCTGGAGCGCGAGTTAAATAGCATATTATATAACGTTTTTAATAAACTATTTATCATTCACATGCGCTACACAAAATAAATCTTGATACGATTATAATTATAAAATGAATCAAGAGCTTAGTATGATGTTACATTTCAACACCACTACATTACCGCCATGGGTGACTGAGATCGTTAATGCGTGGACTCGTGAGCACGAGGCCTGGGGTTCGATTCCATCCAGGACTGTCCTCCCTTACTGAGATTTTTTCCAGATTTTCCTCAGTCCTCGTCAATGGCAAATGCCGGGGAGGAATCCCAAAATCCTGGGACGCATCCTTTCTTTAACGGTCCTGGTGGTGTAGTGGTAACCATACTTGCCTCCTAAACCCAAGATCGCGGGTTCGATCCTGGCCAGGACCGATGGATTTTTTCGGGGCATAAAAATCTTAAATATGGCTTCCTTCGGAAGGGCAGTAAAGCCGTGGGTCCCGTGTCGTACATTTACGGTAGGGTAAAAAAAACCTCAAGCCTGAATAAAGAGCAAAATTTGTCTACCGTTTCACGCCCTGAACAGAACGGAACGCTGATGACCTGAGATGTTAAAGAGCGTCCATAAATAAACCAAATCAAAAAAAAAAAAACTCCACCGCATGTGGTGCCTCAGTTCAACACTAGTAAAAAAAAACATTACATTCAAATGTAATCACTTGTAGTAATTCCAGAAAAACACTGTGCTATGGAAACCTTGTAACTGTGAGGATTGTTCAATATTATTTACAGGATTAGTTTTTCGGGTATAAATTTAACTTTGAAATATTTTGTAAGCTTAATGCGTAATATACACGTGGTGCTAGTTTATTTTTGCCACTAATCAGTTCCGCCTAGACCAAAATGGAAGTGGCACATGATGAACAATGAATACTTATAAATTTTGGTTTCGTCTCAACTGAGGCCTATGGAGAGTTTGTTCTTCCTTATAGCAGAGCTCAAAAATGGTTTAAAATACCAAATGGGGGTGCTTAATCAATTTCAAAGGAAGGTGGACTCGGGCTTCCATTGATTTGATTGAGTAGTGTTTAACGCCCGCTTTTACTACTGAAGCACCACAGTCGGTGGGCATTGATGATACACAAGATGAAATGATGTATTGGGAAAGGAATTTTTTTTTAGGAAAGAAGCGTTCCAGGCCTAAATTTCGGATATCTCCCGAGCATTTGCCACTTATGAGGACTGAGGAAACCCTGGAACGGCCACCCGTGGCGGTCGGGCTTCCAGTGTGTGTTCTAACGGCAGAACACACTTAACAACCGCTGCTGTCATTGTCAGCGAGAGAGTCATCGAATTATATTAAGAACACTTTCATAAATTCAGAAAATTTACTGAGTGCCACCCACACTTTGATAAGTGAACAGTTGAGCATGACACGTGTTTATGTACGTAAATCAGAATAAAAAGACGTCCGAGCGCAGGTTTGCTTGTAGTCGAAAATAGCGAGACTCTGTGTGTGGATATCTCCATCAACATCTTGCAAAGTTATGGTCATCTCAGGTTTCGTTTTTCAAGGAATGGTTTACCAGCGTGTGGTACCCGTTCTCAGAACACTCAAGCAGTATCTCGTGCAGCAAGCGATGCTGCGCCTCGATAGTGCACGATCGCACATCGCTAATGTAGTTATTGAATATCTCACAAAATCCATGTGAATTGTGTTTCTCATCCTCCCTATAGTCCAGATTTGACGCCGTGTTACTTTTTCCTTTTCCACAAATTGAAGAAAAATCTTTGTGGGAGGCTTTATGTGCAGTAGTGAAGGCTGTGGAAGGATTCTGTAGGGACTTGTCAAAAATTGTTTCCAGCATGTCTTTGAACATTGGCAGAAACGCTGGGGCAGGTGCATTGCACACAACGGGGACTACTTTAAGAAATATCATCAAAATTGTAAGGATGATTTAAGACATATTATTTAAAACATTCTTTATGAGCAGCCCAGGTCGATTTAAATTTGGTGTTAAAAATGCATTTAAAATGTTCGTTATTTTTCTTATGGCGATTATAATATTTTGCCCTGCTACAAGATACAGAATGCAATGCAGTGCGTCAACAGTGTTACATGCTATTAATGAAAGTGCTTCCAAGCTCAAAATTATTTACCTGGAGCGACTTTAAGAATAATACGTCAATAATAAATCGTTATTAATTCTAAGAGCGAAATGACATTCGCAAAAACACTTCTTACTCTGCTGAGCTTGAATCTCAGATAAGCATTGCAAGACAATCTCTCCAGAAATCTTATTTGCTTATGAATGATGGAAAATCTGAATACAATTGGCTGTTTTGCGAAGCTATTTTGCTTTTAAATTTAAAATGTTGTTTAAGAACAGCATGCATATAATATAGTGTGCGTATCAGCTTGGGAATGAAAGCTGCTGTTTGCTTGCTCAAGAGAGAGGGAGGGCTAAATTTAAGCAGATCCCATTAGCCACTCCGGCAAAGTTCAAGACACTTCTTGATTCTCTCCCCTCTTTCCCTAGCCTCACTAATTCGCCTGACCATCTTCTTCGTTGTCTTCCTCCTTTTGTAACACGGTAGCTGCATCTCTTGGGGTCCAGTCTCATCACATGCCCTGCCTATTTTCATTTTATGTATCCAGTTCTTGAATCTCAGTCGTTTCGTTTCCTTTCAAATTAACTTGAATATTTATTTAGCGATAGCTATGTTACCTGCTACGAGGGCTGTAAGGTAAATGGAGCGAACGAAAACTACACTGTTATTATGAGTACATATAGAATTTCAGCTGTTTTTCTTCCTTAGTTTTTATATGCCAGTTGATCACAATATGCTTCGTGTGTAATTTGATTAACATTGACGAAAAGCAGATATGAATAGCTATAATTGTTTTATTTTGAAAAAAAAAAAACAGCCAATCTGATCAAGGAAAGTTGCAACTGTTCTCGAGGAATTACCAGAGTAGGTCCATACGTTTTCGGCCTCGCCGATAAGAATTATCGCCTTCATAAAAGCCGTATCTGGTGTCATTTCAGTCGTTCAGGCATAGTTGCATAAAGAAGGCTATGTCTCTAAGATTGTGACATGTTCAAAGTGAAGTATCGACTGTTATTAAGTTCTTCACAAAAGAAGGACTTACTCCAAATAAAATTAAACAGCGATTGGACGGTGTATACGGGGAAGCATCCCTCTCATATTCTACCCTAAAAGAATGGGCCACTTTTTCGAATGATCCAGAAAGCATTGAAGACGAGGAGCTTGCAGGTCGGCCCTTGGAGGTGCTTACTCCTGAAAACATCGCTTTTGTTGAAGGAGAAATTATGGAAGACCGGTAGCTCAAAGTTACAGAAATAGCAGCAAGGTTGGCCTTTATAAAACAACAGTCCTTCATGAGCATTTAAACATGTTCAAGATGGATGTCTAAGATTTCTTTCCTCAGTTCAAAAACAGCAACGAGTCATCTGTTGTCAGACATTTTTGGAGTTCACCCGTGGCAACGAGAAAGAGAGAGAAGTTCTGCAAATCGTTGTTACAGGAGATTAAACTATCGTCCTCTACTGTGATCCCTTGTCCAAAAGAGAACCAATGAAATGGCGTAACTGAGTGGTCACTCAGTCGACCAAAAAGATCATGGCTACAATCTTTTGGAACTGTGAAGGAATACTCTTCATTGACTTCAAGGAGAGGAACACCACAGTAAATGGGGAATACTATACTGGCCTACTGCACAGGCTACGTGCTTCCATCGAAGAGAAAAGACGAGGAAAGCAGCGTGGTGGTGTGCGCCTTCTTCACGACAAAGCGTCTCTGCACAGAGCTGTAGTTGCAAAGGAAGCTGTGAAGAAATGTGGCTTCAAGGGGATCGACCATCCACTCTACAGCCTAGATCTAGCTCCCAGCGACTATGTCCTCTTCTCAAAACTCAAGAAGAACCTTCGAGGAAGGAAATTTAAATTACGAAGAAGGGGATGCTGTTTGTAACCATTTTGCAGACGAGACTTCCGGTTATTTTGGGGGAGGGGGGATTGAAATGTTAATGAAAGATGTGAGAAGTGTATTCAATAAAAGGTAACTATATTGAAAAGTGAAATATAGTTTTTGTTTTTATCATATCCAGAAAATGGTTTGCCAGGAAACTTATGGACCTACTGTCGCAAATTCTTTTAAAATAGTTCACACATGGGATCCTAAACATTTCGATTGATGACCGACAAAGCTTTGGAAAGATCTCTAAAAGCATTTTAAATGATTTGAGATTAAAGATTAGAGAGATAGCAGGCACTGTGGGATCTTAAGTGAAAGGCATTGTGGGGATTTCAACTGAACGTGTTCAGGGCAGGAGGAATCTGTCTGTGCTCGTTGGATGCCACGTATCTTACAATGGACCAGAAAATTGTTCGAATGGATGTCTTGGCTGAATGTTTCAAGCGTTTCAAGGCGTGACGCAATAAAAATTTAAGCCGGTTTGTAACTGTTGATGAGACATGAATCCATCATTATACTCCTGAAACAAAAGAGCAGTCAAAACAATGGAAGCACAAAGTAGAACATGCAAAGACAACAGTATTTGCAGGAAAGATCATTGCTACGGTGTTTTGGTACTCATAGGATGCTGTTTTAATTGACTACCCAGAACAAGAGCATGGAAAACCCATCATTGGTGAATATTTGCTGGTCTACTGCAGAATTTCAACAAATAAATTAAGAAAAAAGGATTGTATTTTTCCAAGAAGAAAGTTTTCTTTCGCCAGAAATACGCACCGGCGCACAAAACTTCAGTTGTAATGACGGAAATTCACCAACCTCGGTTCGAATTTTTGGAGCACCTAGGTATTTGCCAAATTTAAGTCCCTCAGATATTTATATATTCTCAAATTTCAAAATATCGATGGAAGCAAATCTGGAAATAAGTGAAGTGATAAGTGCTGTGAATGATAATGTTGCAGACATTGGCAAATCGTCCTATAAATAATTTTATTGACCGTTGGGTGTCTCGAGCTGAACAGAGATTACATTGAGAAATAAATTTATTTACGCTAACTAACGATTGAATTCTATTTTATTTATACCTTACATATAACAATTGCCTCTTCGTAAGAAATGTGAACTATTTAGAGCAAAGATCCTCAATCGGAGAGGATTACATCCTGCGAATTTTAGAGGTTTAAGGAGCAAATGAAAACTACGAAACATTCCGAAATTGTACACTTTGGATTATTGCATGTTTTTGTATTTTTATTTCGTGTATTAAGTGCCTTTTACTTTTAACTTATTGCTTATAATTTTTTCCATGTTTTTTGTACTACAATAATTTTCCAGGCGATCATTTCAGGACATTGCACAGACCCATAGAAAGTCTCAGAGGTGGAATGTAAGCATGTGTGTGCTATCTTTCTGTGAAAATGCCGAATGTTTTGGAATGAATACAAAACTATTAGTGTAGCTGTGTCATCTATTTAAGCAAATCATGAGCCTTATCTTTTTCGTCAATATTTTTGAGGAGGTAATAATATTAAAAGGAAGGAATACATACTTTCCTTCAAGATCTTCTGTGCAACATGAAAAATTGGAAAAGAATGTTCAAGCACAATAACGTTACAATATTTCAACAACCTTCATTAGTTCCTACTGCAGGTGAGAGTGACTAAATGCTCCTGAAATGAGGCCAAAAGTTTAATGTTTGAGCATTGACAACGCTGGAAAATGAATTCGGCAATATTTTTCTGCAATGGTTGTTGAGGATTTGGATTTATTGCAAAAGTTATCTAAAACTGACAGTTGAACAAGTTACTGCTAACTGCATGGTGAATTTCCTGAGATGAAGATTTGAGAGCAAGAGATGAATATGCTGAAAATCAACTACAAAAGTTTGGTTTTTGACATGATATTCTTACCTAAGTGGGAAAAAGAGCTCATGCATTGCTTGCATTTGTGTCAGATATTTTTGTGAGTCAGAATTTTCAACTCCATTGCAGATATAAAAGAAACTGAGTAGAAAATGACATGCATTATGAACTTCAAATATTCGTATATAATGCAGGCTTTCATGCCAGCCCAAAAATTTGAATTCCCATTACATCTACTAATAGAACAAGGTTAACATTTGAACGACCCGATTACACTTCAGTTAAGGCGAGAAAGCATTAAAGCAGCAAATAACAAAAATAATTTTTGTCATTAATGAAAAGGAAATGTCTAGTGGTCAAGTTAACCCTGTATCGTAGATTTGCGGCGAAAAAATAACCTCAAGCCTGAATGAGGAGGCCTCTGAGCAAAATTTATCGGCCGTTTCAAGTCCTGAATGGAATGGAACTCTGATGACCTGGGATATTAAATTTAAACCCAATTCAAATGGTTTCGGCCAGCTTCAAAATGGAAAAGGAAAGTGACTTCTGTGAATGACAGTGTGTGCAAAGTTCTGCATCAGTGTATGAATGATAAGGAGATGTGTTGAAAAGACAGTTCGTATACAAAAAAAATATTTGGGGGGGAGCCATGCCAGCCCATGTTCTCATAAACTTGTGGGCCTCTCCCCCGGCAAGGACGCTCATAAGGTGTGCAGTTCAGTATCATCTTCAGATTTTTATTATTTTTAATAGTGTTTAACGCCCGTTTTTACCACTGAGGCACCACAGGCGGTGGACACTGATGATGCATGAGATGAAATGATATATTGGGAAAGGATTTTTTTTTAAGGGAAGGAAACGTTCCAGGCCTGAGTTTAGATTGCCTCCCGGCATTTGCCAGTTATTAGGATTGAGGAAAACCTGGAAAAACCCTCAGTCAGGGAGGATGGTTCTGGTGGGATTCGAACCCCAGACCTCCCGCTCACGAGTCAGCGCCTTAACGTCTTCGGTCACCCGTGGTGGTATATCTTCAGAATGAAAAGACCCAGTTCATAAAATGTACGGGAAGAAGTAACAAAAATTGAAGTCAACTGCATAATGAAGGCATTTAATAATCCCAGGTTTATAAGAATATAAATAATAGCAACGAGGCTAATAATTACACTAGATGTAAGATTAACTCTTAGCTGTTTCCATCCCTACGTATTTATGTTTGCATCTCATTTGAAACAGTGGCAACAACGCTTGTGTATTTACCAGGAGGAGCTGTCGGGGTTTCATTGCACTAGCTTTGATATGCCGCATGTTAACGCTATGTGCACTGCGATAATAACTTTTCTTCCTCAAGAAGATGGCGGTTCGGCCGTTTCTTCTCATTGAGAGATCCTGCCGCTATTAACTGCTTAGCGAGTTTCTGTACCTGGTACACGATAGTCATTTGCATATATGTATCTTATGAAAATTCCTGTCTGCAAGACTATATTCATGTAGCGGCATTGCTAATCAAGAATAATAAATAAATAACTTATACTGAACTCTTCCGGCCCGTAACCCAAATAACCTCACTGTGTTTTTCCTCGTTTTCGAAATGAAAGGACATAATAACTGAGCTCAGTATATTACAAATCAAATGTACCCCACCATGCAGTAGAATTTACTGTGTTTTCAGATATCACGATAAAAGCCTCATTTGAAGAGAATGATTAATTTTCTACCGAAGCTGCAGATCTATCATTCATGTTTGAAATTAATTTTTTTCTTTTCCCCGAATTACCAGCTTGAAATTTCCACATTGAGTAGAGATCAGTCATAATGCTAAATATTAATGCTTCTTTCTCGTCTTTCTTTCTTTCTGAAACCTGCCTTTGTAAATGCTTGAAACTTTGCCTTTGCTATAAATTCGCTCGATATAAAACACTCCACATGTATTTCCATTAGCGTTATTCAGTACCCAAAACAGGCTGTTTACAGATACAAGAAGCTTCACAAAACTCTGCAAAATTCTAAAGACTTGTTTTTATTAGGCTCCGAGATCCACGTCACATAAACCAGAGAATATAACTTTCCAGCACAATGTGTCACTCCGCCTAAGCACGTGATGCGATACAACCTTAGCTACGTTTACGTAGCTAAGCATTAAAAGACCAGATACAAGGATTATGACCAGTATCCGAAGTTAGGCAAAACGTCTTTTCTATCAGGGGGGATAAAATTAAGAGTCAAATAGAAACGAACATTTCCGTACATTTGGGGTCGGTAAGTTTAAACCCCTTTTTGTCTGTTTTGGAACGCTATGATTTTTTTCTGAAATAATTTACGCATTTAAAAAGCATATAAAGGATTTAAATATATTGAATAAAAAAATTAAATGGCATGTTCACCTCACAAAAACTTGTTATACATTTATTTCTTTTCAAGCAGTTAAAAACACCCTACTCAGCCCATTAACTTAAGCTCCTTAAACAGCAGAACCTTCATAAGTAAGAGGAATGCATGGTTATCTTAGGCATACGAGTACCAGGAAATAGGAAGGATGAGGGAAGTAGTGTAGTTTTGAATAGTCCTGGCAAATGACGTATCGATCTGCGCGAGAAGATTCTAAGTTGGGAGTAACTACTATACTGGATAAATGTAACAAACAATTGCAAGCGAGAAAGATAAGAGCGGTACAGCTGTGCAACAAACCGTCTCTACAATGTGTTCAGTACGGAAGTAAGAGAGACACTAACCTGATTCCGCTATAAACAGAAAATGAACTCGACCAGAAACTACTGTGCATCTTTTGCTCATTCGCCAGGACTATTTAAAACTGCTTTACTTTGTCTTGATAAATATTTTCATGATGTCCGAAAGTTGAATGTTCTGTAACTAGTACGAGTTCTTCCGAAATAGTTTGTTTTAAATGTGCTGCAATCCCTTCAGTGGAAGTAGAACGTTCTTTTTCCATGATGAAAAATGTTCTCTGTGACAAGAGGCTATTATGACAGTTGATACCTTGAAAACACATCTTGTTTTGGCAATAAGAAAAGTAAGCTTAAGTACTTTAAATAGTTTAATAACATAATAAAATAATGTTTAACTATATCAAATAACTATTTGCATTAATAATGAGTGATATTACTCTCTGTTTTCATTTTAAATAAATGCCTATTTAATTATATTACTCCCTATTTTCAGTGTTTTAAATGCCTTTTTCCTACCCATTTTAACCGTAATAAGTGCCTGAACTTCCGGGCTCTGATTATGACATACACTTCTGAGAAACTTATAATTGAGTTCATTTACATAGATATTAATGATGAAAATCACAACTTGACACAGGCTTCGTCCATATCTGTTTGAGATCTGTTTAAAAGATTTGAAAACTTTTTGAAAAAATAATTTTGTAACATACCTGAAACTGTGTAAGCCTTATGTCCCTCACCATCTACACACCGCTACCAACGCCGTTGCCACCAGAAATGGCAAGCCTTTAGTGAGATCGAGCGCCTGGAATAAGAATTTTATTATATTATTTCTGAAACATATTTCATTAAATTTTCACAATATTCCTAGCTTTATTCGTATAAAGACATCCGCAAACCATAACAGACAGCCCATCATCTTTAATAGTAGCCTAACCCACTGGTAGAAAAACCAGCGATATATCGGGTGTGAAAAAATGATGCGCAGAAAATTGTATAGTAGAAAGACAGTACCAAACTAAGAATTTTGAGGATAGGAACAAAGGATCGCATGCGTTTTTTACTGCTATATGCGTCAACATTAAATCCGTCATATTAGAGCCTCATGTTGTGAAACTTGTTTGCGGCATGCCAATGTAAACAAAACGCACTCTTGTACAATGCTTGTCACTATCCTAAGTGTCTCATGTTCAGTGCAGCATTTATGTTTTGAAGCCTACTGGATAGTACCGTAATGCCAAACGCTCGGCTTGGAATTAAGCTAAACTTAAGCTCCAACACGACGGCGCCCCAGCACATTTTTCTCTTGCAGCTCTAAATTACCTAAACAGAATATTTGGTGACAGATGTGTCGGGCTTGGTGGACCAACGAAGTGCATCAATTAAATAGTAGCAGCAGCAGCAGCAGCAGCAGCAGTAGCAGTAGCAGTAGCAGTAGCAGTAGCAGTAGCAGTAGCAGTAGCAGTAGCAGTAGCAGTAGTAGTAGTATTTATTATTCCAGTTTAACTAGGTATACTCGTATATTGCACATCACAGTCATACGGGTCGCATGACCGTTCATTCTCTTGAAAAATACCTACTATCTGATATTAATTCCAACAAAAGAAAACAGCAACATTCATAAGAACGCACTCAAACATAAAACATACATACATACAATAATTTCTGATATTCATATAAATTTCCGTCTTATTTGTGTACAGTGCTTATAGAAAAGTCTTGTTCCTAAAGCTAATTATTTTATTTAACAAAATGCCCAAGTTTAGCCAGTTTTGTCTATTTACAGTTCCCCAACGTGTCAGCCTCTCCCCATTGGTCATTTAAGTACACGCATACAATATTTAGTTTCTCAGGGTACCATTATGCATTAGTTGAGACAGAACGCACACCTTGTCATGTGAGTTACATTTCATTTTAACTGACAAATGTAAATATATTCAATCGTGATCATGCAGCGCTCCTGTTATTATATTGCATTTGCGACCCCTTGTTCCTAACCTCAAAATGCTTAGTTTGGTACTGCCTTTCTACTCTGCAATTTTCTGTACATTGTTTTTGTACTCTGTATATCTTGAGATAGGCTAACTGCACTTATAGTTAGATTCACCTAAGTATAAAAAGTATAGATACAGCGATATATTACGGAAGATTGTTTGCGATCTATGGTAACAAGTTTTTAGACATTCACAGTAGTGTTGTATAATATAAACCTACAGAAGCGCATTTAACTTCGGCAGTGCGTTCTCGTACCAACCACTTAAAATGACACCGAAAGTAAAATCATTCTGAGAAAAGCACGCCACTGCTCTTTCCAGTTTAAAATACTCGTAGGGATTAACAAACAAAGGGCGAGGTTTCATCATCTTCAAGAAAGGCATTAGTTTAGAAGAACAAAATATTCCTGTAATGTTTTTTTTAATCAAAACTGTTATTATACAAAACAAGTGTTCAAAGAATTTATCTCTGAGTTTTGATTTCAGCAAGTCAAAATTGAAAGTTTAAAAATCAGTCATGAAAACGCGAGTAAACGGGCAAGGGTATCGCTGTGCTGACAAAAGGTAGCATGATTTGTTGATATCGTGTGCCGAAAGAACACCAGACTAATGGAGATTATGCTGCCTTTAATGTCTAAATTAAGAATAAAAGACCCCATTACGTGGACCGTAGCAAGAGCGCCTCACCTTTCCGAATGTCGTAACACCTCATTCAAGATTTAGGGATCGACATTAAGGTTTACTCCCTTTCCTCCACCTGACCTCCTGTGACCTTTGTCTCGTATCTAAGGCTCAAAAAAGTACAAAGGGGTAGCTGTTGAAAGCATATAAGACATTTAATTACATGTTGATTTAGAGGGTCCTAAAAATATACTACCTACTTAGTTGAAAATACACAGATATGTTTTTTTTTTTTTAATGATTTATTTATGGACGCTCTTTAACGACTCAGGTCATCAGCGTCCCATTCAATTCAGGGCGTGAAACGGCCGACAAATTTTGCTCAGAGGCCTCTCTTTCAGGCTTGAGGTTCTTTTTCGTGCCGTAAATGTACGACACGGGACCCACGGCTTTACTTCCCTTCCGAAGGAAGCCATACTTAGGATTTTTACGCCCGAAAAAATCCATCGCTCCTGGCCGGGACAGATATGTTGAAAGAATGAAAAGGGCAGATAGCAATTTTAAAAGAAAGTACATTCACATTTGTAGAAATAATGCTTGAACATAAAGGATTCTTTGCTAATAACGCTAATTAAAATGTCAATAGGAACATATTTTTTAAAATTGAACCGGTATGAAAAACCCCCAACGTCCATAGACGCTATTGCTATGAAGAAAAGTATTGCGTATATTGTTGGAATGGACAATTATTCTTTATTCTCTATGCAACGTTAAATGCAAATAGATTATTATCAATGGCACGATGTTTCTTATAGGGAATAAGGTTCATTATTAGGGATGTTAATTAACTAATGCAACAAATTTCTTCTTTTTCAGTTTGTTTTATTTCAGTTTCAAATATCCTATATTTTTAGTCAATTCTTTCACTGTATAATGCTATTTACCAATAGAATTTCCTTGCATTGAAATCGGATCCTGCATGCTGTGGTCGTACACTCTTAGACAAAATGAGAGAGAACCGTGACCGATTAGGAAAACATCGAACATTCGCTAACGCTATGCACAAAGTACATATTTTAATGCCACCTTTACTTCATGTTCAAGCAGTAGCAGTAGCAGCAGTAATAGTAATAGTAGCGGTAGTAGTAGTGGTAGTAGTAGTAGTAGTAGTAGTAGTAGTAGTAGTAGTAGTGGTAGTAGTAATAGTTGTAGTAATAGTAGTAGTAGTAGTAGTAGTAGTAGTAGTAATAGTTGTAGCAATAGTAGTAGTAGTAGTAGTAGTAGTAGTAGTAGTAGTAGTAGTAATAGTAGTAATAGTAGTAGTAGTAGTAGTAATAGTAGTAGTAGTAGTAGTAGTAGTAGTAGTAATAGTAATAATAGTAGTAGTAATAATAGTAGTAGAAATAGTAGTGGTAATAGAAGTAGAAGTAATAGTAGTAGTTATTACAATGGCATCATACAATACAAAACTTCAACAAGGGCACGAGCCCATCAGGGGTACATGCTTTTATGATAAACTTGGTATGTTTGATTTAGAAGATATTCCAAGATATTCACAATAAGATATAAAGCATATATATCAAACAATAAAAAATAAATAAATAAAAATTAAAATAAAAATAAAATATAATAAGAAACACAGAAGAATAACTATTTAAAATATTACAAATACTTATAAAAATATAAAGTAACCCCATTATGCATGACACACATCTGGATTCAGTCAGTTTGTTTCACTCCGGTTATCAGCCTTTTCAGGCCACTTTCATCAGAAATTTTCCCACTTCTCTCCTTGCCATCAAAGCCCAGCACGACCATTTCCTTCTATTCGACCTTGTAAAGGAGTGCGGTAGATCCCCCCCCCCCTATATGTCTATGAACCCCCTCCACACATTTGCAGAAACAAGGTGCGTTTGTTCGAACCCTGTGCTCTGATGACTGAGCGAACAAGAACTACCCTGGTTCGAAACCTCGTTATTCATAGTTTTTTAATTGTTAATTTTCGCAGATAAAATTAACGTTTATATAGAGTAATAAGATATCGTTTATTGGACAACATATATAGGGTGTCCTTAAAAGATCAATAAAAGAAAGGCTATAACTGTTAAATGAAAATCTATACAATAAGAATTGCTGTTTAAACATAAGATTTCAACATAACTGCCATTAGTATGTACATGGCATATGTCAAGTTTGTTGTCAATCTCTTATCCAGATATTTCTCAGTCTATTGATATTTTGAATAAAGGCGGATTCTGTGCCTCAAATCATCGAAATCAACCCCTGGTGTTCTATAGATTTCATCCTTACGAATGTCTTTAAGAAAAAGTGCAAGAGGTGTTTATCTGGTGGCTTTGGCAGCCAAACTGTGTTACCTTCTCAGTTTTCGGCAACAAGCTTTTTGTTTGCTTAATCTTTGTATCTGAATAGGATCGTGTCTTTACGAAATAGGCATTGTAAATGCTTCACACCCTTTGTTCCTGCTAACCAAAGGACAGACGAGATTTTCTGTTCAATCGTCCAAATAACTATCTTTAAAGAACTAACAGTTTGTTATTATATATACTAATTTCTCAATCTCCACGACAACCATTGTTAAATTGCAAGATGTGCCCTATCAAAGTAGTTTTATTTTTCTTTGTCGTATTTATTTTAAGTTATGTATATTTATTTTATTTGTGTTTTAATCGGGATTAGGCGTAAGTGAGAAAATAAATATAAAATATTAATTACCTTTGATATCGGATGCGTAAACCCTCCACTAATTTCATTCTTATCGTTATCACCGTCGCTGGCGTGAAGATGCGCGCGCATCTTAGAATAGAAGTATATTGAAACAGCCTTGAGCTGTGTTTTGTTTGTTAGTAGTCATACTGAGTTCCGCACATAAAGATGCAGCCACAAGGAGATAGTAAACATTGCAGGCTGTTCTGTGTCTCAAGCTGTAATATCGCTTCAAGTCAGCATATCTACAGCCTTAAGGTGGGTGCGGTTATCCAAGGGAAGGGTTGTTCAGCGTCGTACTGGTTTAGGACGAAAACGTATCCACTCCTCAGGATACTGTTCTTGAAGAAGCACATAGTAACACTTTAGAGAAGTAATTATCATTTTCCTGAGACTAGCCGCATAGTCGTTAGAATGCCTTAAAAATGATCACAGATTACTTCCCTTTGCTTTTGCAGAAGAAAATGCTAACCGCAACTGGGATAGAACTGTATTTAAGATACGTGGCTCAGTTACATCCCCAAGGTATCTTTATCGTGTTAGGTTGGTTGGACGAACTTAAAAATATCCTCGAACACATCATGGTTTCTTTTGGCCTCCATGATCACTAGAATTGAATCTAATTAAAAGTGTGTGGACAGAAGTGAAAAAAAATCGAATTTAATTGGACTGCATGTCAGCGAAGGACGTGAGAGGCTTTGTAAGATAAAATACAGGACGCTTGGGAGAAAATATCTTCCCAAGGTTTGATTTCATCCACGCCTCGAAGAGAGCTGTAATAGAAGTGGATGTTTTAAGAATACACGTTAAGTTAATTTATATGTTCTTTTAAGGTTTTCATTTAAGAGTAGGTATTAATTTCCTGTTTACTAATAAACAAAAATGAGATTACGTTTTTTGTGTGAGCATAAATGCTTTAAATTCAAATAAGCTTTTCAATTGGAAAAGATTATACCAACGGGTACTTCATAAAAAAAAAACAAATAAAAAATTCAAGCAAGGGTTGGATTAAAACTTCAATATTTCTCATTACTAGACACCTGCTTTTAACCGCTTAACTATCAGTGTTTAATAGTGTTTAACGCCCGTTTCAACTACTGAGACACCATAGCTGAACTATCAGTGTGCGTCTAACATGATACTGACAGAATGAGGCTAAAGACTTAAGATCCGTGCACAGAAACATATCAGTGTGAATCGAGCGTTGAGCCAGCAGAAGTTAAGACAAATTAACCCTTTGAGAGTCTGTTTATTATTATTATTATTATTATTATTATTATTATTATTACTACTACTACTACTACTACTACTACTACTACTACTACTACTATTAGGGTTTCCACGCTGCAAGGCAAATCCTAGAAACCAGTTAACTCAGTGGTTCGGTATATGCTCGTCTCCTTTTTGCATGTATAAATTGATGATGATTGTGTACTATATTGTTACAGGGGGGCTTGCAATTGATTGTAATATTTATGCAGCTGAGAAGTTATCCCCACTACATATTTCCTGGAATTGTCTCTCGCATATCATACCAGAGCATTCACCAGGACTATTCAAAACTACAGTACTTCCTCATCCTCTCTATTTCCTGGTATTCCTATACCCGAGATAACAGCGCGTTCCTTTCACTAAAGCAAGTTCTGCTATTTAAGGAGCTTAAGTGAATGAGTTGAGGGGAAAGTTTTTGACTGCTTGTTAGAGTGTAAATCATTGTAATGGTGGCAAATAAACTCCAGCGGGACGTAACGTAATGTCATCTAGCTGTAAAAATCATGTGTCAGCATTAACTATTACTCGAAGGAGAACTTTTTAGTGTTTTTAAGATTTTCCAGTATTGAAAAGATATGAACACGGAACTTTTAGACTCATTTAATCAGAATTTATTCATAGAAACTCGATTCTGAATCATATTTGGAACTATGGCCGTAATTGTGCACGGGGTTAAATTCATATATAAACCTCATAATTAATTCAAGGGAGTGGGTAGTGCCAACATAAATCACCAACCATCACCAGCCTACTGACTTGAACTTCAGTACCATTAGTAAATATGTTCGAAATACTTGCTTTAAGAATTATTATTATTATTATTATTATTATTATTATTATTATTATTATTATTATTATTATTATTATTATTATTATTATTATTATTATTATTATTATTTTCGGTGTCATACACATATCTAATATTAATTAAAAGAACAGTAAAAAGTTATTCGGTTTGTATTGAATAAGTCATTCTTTTATTAATGCAGAGTCATCTGTAGGAGAATACAAGTAGTATGCAGTAACAGTCAATTTCGTAAGATGCGCACACAGAATTCGATGTCATAAAATAACCTGCAGCGGTTATCCAAGAGCGGCTACATTTATCATACCCCAATGGGAAAAAATGGCGGCCGAAGTCATCCAACTACTATCAATAGCAAATACGAAACTTTAAGCATTGTTACGTATACAAAATGACAGTATTTATCATTAGAAAATATTTGGATGTTTTAATAATTTGATATTTTTTACAAACAATATTTCTCATATGTAAACGAAATAAAAAATAATATGCATTACAAACGTCCGCACAGATAGGAATAATCTTTATAAAATACACTAATTACAAATTACAGGATACCTTAAAATCAATCGACATAGATGGGACAGCATCATATTAATCATCGTCTATTTTAAGGAAAAGGATATATTCTTCTTTGGCAATAGTTATAATACAGTACACCTGTCTTGTCTTAATATCACTTGCAGAGGAGTCAAAACATAACATCCTGCTCGCACCATTCATTAAAACTCTCTTCATCTTGCTTCATACATTCAGCCGGAACTTTCGGCCTTTCTTTTCCTTGCTGACCCCTACTGTCACATATGATGGAAGATTAGGGAAATTTTCACAAGGAAAATATGCTCCCTAACCAAAAGTTTGGTAAGAAATACATAATTTCATCGTTAACTTAAAAATGTGCATGGTGTATACTCTTTATCCACTCCTCCTTTAATTATTGTTATTTTGGAAATGTAAATAAGTTATTATGCGGTGCACTGCTATAATTAAGACATACAAGAGTAACCCATGTTGCACTAAACAGTTTCAATTACATAAGTAGCTGATGTGATTTCCGTATATCAATATTAACGTAATAAAAATTTAAAGAACTAACACGCGACTGTTTATTTACTTCCAACTATAAACCACTGCAGTAAACCAGATAACTGCAGCAAACCATATCAATAATAGCAACATAACCTCACTTGCAAACGATGCGATATATAACATAACGCTCACACCATTAAAACTCTCATCATTTCGACCCAACGTTCGGATCTCTATTTCTTCACGTACGATGGACCGCCACAGGTGGCTGAGGTCGTTAAGGCGCGGACTCGTGAGCGGGAGGTCTGGGGTTCGAATCCCGCCTGGACCGTCCTCCCTGACTGGGATTTTTTCCAAGTTTTCCTCAGTCCTCACAAATGGCAAATGCCGGGGAGGTACCCTAAATGATGACCGGGGAGGGGGGGGGAATTGTTTAATTTACGGGTGCTCTTTAACATCACAGGTCACTGCGTCCAATTCAACTCAGGGCGTGAAACGACCGACTAATTTTACTCAGAGGCCTCTCTTTCAGGCTTGAGGTTCTTTATCGTGCTGTAAATGTACGACATGGGTCCCACGGCTTTACTTCCCTTCCGAAGGAAGCCACACTTAGGATTTTAACGCCCAAAAAAATCTCATCAGTCCTGGCCGGATTCGAACCCGCGGTCTTAAGCTGATGACCTGAGATGTTAAAGAGCGTCCGTAAATAAAACAAATCAAAAAGAAAGATTTGGCCCTGGCCATTCTTAGGTATAACCCCCATGAATACAATTTGTGTTACAAAAATTTAAATTAAACATTTTTATTCTTATTTCAATTCCTAAAACAATACAAAATGAAATATAACAGCATAAATCTATGTCACATCTATGATCTTTGCTAATCTCTGTCTTCGGTTCATTAGTAGTCTCCTACTGAATTCCAGATATCAGAGGTTCAGCCCTCTTTCCATTCATTTCCTTATTTATTTTCTTTATTATTGTTCTATTTTATGCTCCTACTCTGTTCCAATTCCTCTTGAACTCATAAATCACTAATACCACATAAACTTTGCATATTCCAATCTACCTCAGTTCAAAACAGCACTTGACGATTAATTTTATAACCCTAATCCCATTATATGTGTACCAACTATTTTAAAACTAATTTAACAAAGCATTAAACTCTCATTTGTTAACTATTCACTTGCACCTATTTTTATCTCTACATAAATAATTCCATAAATTCATTTGAAATAGATACCCCAAAATACTACCTCAAAATGGAACAGATCTAAATGGTTGTATACAGCAATACAATTTAGTTATTTTAATTCAATTTCTGATTTCTCTATACTGGCCATTTTCATGTCATCTTTACCTTCCATAAAAACTCTCCTATTATGTGCAGGGCTTTTTTGTTGAAGTGCAGAACTCTGTCCATATCTTGGAAGGAAAATTTCCAAGACTCGTGACTTAATTTTTCAATATTTAACTTAGGAATTCTGCCGTCCAGAAGTCATATGTAAACTTGTATTATTTGCTAATACCAAGAGTGCAAATGAAAGCAACATCCTTTTATTTCTGTCTCATGAAAGATATCTATGATCGCTTCATGGATGATGGTCTCAAAATCAGCATAAACGTTTAGCGTAATTTTTTCATACGGTTTGAGGGATTGGCTGTAGATTTCAGCTCATGCCACCAGGTAGCATTAAAAGCATAAATGCTTTTATGACATGATGTAAAAAGTTTATAAAATTGTATTGAGTAGCTCTTGAATGTCTCATATAAAAACAATACGTCATGTTGGCAAAAGAACTGTAAGACATGAAATGGTTGAAAATAAATATTTTGTAATTTTTGGTCATTTACAATAAGCACTACTAAAGCGTGCAGCTGTAGTAAGCTGGAGGACAAATTTGGTAACAGTGCATCATGATATGAAATATTTTTTATTAACATTGGAACGTCTGAGCTTCAAGTACCCCCTAAAACGCCAGTTAGGGGTCAATTGACCGCCACTACTTTCTTATGCATTTTTTATCATTTTTCTCAATGAAAGCTTGAAATTATTCCCTTATCGTCTTCTAGCCTACTGTAGCTCTATAGAGGAAACAGTTTTTCTTCTAAATTACATACAAATTCGAGCCCAATTTGCATTTAGCTACCAGAGTGAGTTTATATATATACTTGATGTCTGCTCAGTACTATATATTTAAATGCTCTTCTGACTCAGGTCGATGAAATTTCTTACTTACTTGTCGATGTAGAGGGAATAATATGGCTATTGAGCTGCAAACCAGGTTCGAATCCAACTTGAATCGAGCTACTGGTTTCAGATATTTTTATGTTCATTATTTTTGTTCCCGTATCACGTATACTTAGCGCTTTATATCCCCAGGCCCCTTTGCCTGTTCATTTAATTTGTTGGTAATTAAATTATGCATTCACACATTTGTTCGTTCTTTTGTTGATCTTTATAGGTCATCTCTGCTAAATGATTTTTAGAAAGAAAAGAGAGAGAGAGAGAGAGAGAGAGAGAGAGAGATTGTTTATTTTATGCCAAATATAAGCCCATGTTTTCTCTAAAATAAGAAATATCGAATTGGATTTTCTCTACGCTATGTAGCAACAAATATTTGTACAAAAAGATATAAATTATATAAAAACATGTTATATTTATACAGAAATTTGTTACACTGAAACATTCTCAGAGATATTGGTATGACACTTTTTTGCAAAGGTATTGATTATACAAGAACCACATACAATTTTTTTATAATTCGAATAACTGTCTTTGGTTTGTTATTCTTGCATAGCCCTATTTGACATGTCTTGCGATTAGCGACTTTAGATGTTCCTCGTCCTATAATCAGCTATAATCAGTAGTCTATGAAAGGTACGTGAAAATGTAAAACCAAGTTAAATTTTAGACACGGATACAAAACTGATAAATAATGACTCACGCACTGTGCTACAATGTTTGTTGTGCAGTAATGATTATTATCGGTTACAACTACGCAATTTACGTCGTAAGAAACGCGGGTAAGAAAGTGGTCAATTAACGACCTCCGGGACCTGATGGTTTATTTGCTATTATTTAAAAAAGTTACGCCTCTTTTTTTATTGGTTAGCTAAACATCATTGAAAGGGATTAAAAGTCACAAAATCATAGAAAAATACTTCCAAAAACACTGAAAATATGAGCGTTCGAAAATCAAAAGCGGTTAATTGACCGTCTTTGGGTATTCTAGTGTTAAAAAGTTCCATGCAACAAAGTACATATATGACTTAAATATTGACACTATAAAACATGTCGGTCCTGGTGGTGTAGTGGTTACCATAGTGGCCAACTAAACCCAAGATCGCGGGTTCGAACCCGGCCAGGGTCAACGGGTTTTTTCGGGCGTAAAAATCCTAAGTATGGCTTCCTTCGGAAGGGAAGTAAAACCATGGGTCCCGTGTCGTACATTTACGGCACGAAAAAGAACCTAAAGCCTGAAAGAGAGGCCTCGTTTCACGCCCTGAATTGAATGGGACGCTGATGACCTGAGATGTTAAAGAGCGTCCATAAATAAATCAATCAATCAACCTAAAGCCAATGAGAAAAGAGCTACACCATATGAGATTATAATTACGTTAGGAGAGAAGTAACAGTGAACGGATAAATTTGCGGTCCATCGCAAATCTGCTCTTGCATGTGATAACATAAAAAAGCATATCGAGCTCAAAACAATGTCACTATGCATAATGACTATTCATTCGCTCACAATCGCTACGCCCGCATTCCCGTTTTTGATATACACTTTGTATATTACATTCTTCTAATTCTCCCAGGTAATTTCAGGCATTTCTACTGTTAAAATATTACTAAACTCTAATATTTCATGATTATGTTTCTAGTTGCTTTCCGGGCTTAGTTTGAGTTATTTAATTCAATATAATTCATGACTTTCCGGCACAAGTCAATCTTGAAGGTTCATTCTGAAGATCATTGTTATAGCAAGAGATGTGAGTGATGTTTCTACAAAATTTATATAAAATAAGCAATTATCCAAGAGAAAATTATACTGCACAAATACCAACTCCATTACTTCATTTTTCTGCAATCGTTTTCGTTGATTATCGCAGAGCACACTCTGTGGCTCTTTGTTCGTAGTGTGTGTAGTAAAGTGCATATCGTGAGAGCATGGATTTGATAGCAAGTAAAGGCTTTTTGCTATAACAAGGTCACATAGCGATCGTGAGCTGTGACCTTTAGTTATTATGCCAAGTAGCGTCGTTCTATAAACATCAGGAGCACAAACTTTTGTTACCACCTACACGGGCAGATTTCCGTCAGATTATCTACAGGTCTCATAAATGGCAAATGTAAACAAACAGGGAGAAATTTTAAACTGTTATGTTTCACACCCTTATGAATTCAAACCACTGTTAACGACAGGTAGTAAAGTATATACAGTGAGGTTATTTGAGTTCGAGCCGTCTGGACGCGGGTATTTTAGGGGAAGTAGAGCCGCCGCAACCCGCAAAGGAGAGACAGAGTCACTGGGCATAAGTTAGTACTTCTATTTAGTATTTATACTTTTACTGAAAGCATAAAATGATGCTTTGTTTAAAATTGATAGTGACAATAATAAGCACTAGCCTATGTTATCAGAGATGCTGAAAATTATACCCCTGAAATTCCTGTATTTCATCTAACTTTTCTTGTCATTAAGAGGTCCTGAATGATTTCTCTACCTGGAACACAATAGCCAGAATATTTTCGTGCAAATCGCATAACACTTATCTGAAAGAATGCGTTTTCACATGTGCATGGTATATATAAACCCTTTCTTCAACACTATACATATTTAAGTAGTATCATAACTAAAGAAGAACAATTAGTACACGAATCACACAGTGAAAACACACACTTGCCCTTACCCGCAGTACAAATTCTTTAGAGGTAGAGCTGCAATCCCGACAGACAGCGGAGAGAAACGAATTCCTCAGTCTCGAAAAGGAGATCTGTTCGCATGCAAAAGCGTAAAATTGCATGTATTAATTTTTTGTTAAAGGTAATGTAACTTGTAAGTTGTTCCCCGTAACTGTCTGGCTGCAGTATGTTGTTCCTTATTATAAAACTGGGTTTTTCATCTTTTACCACGCGTTGTCTTGTTGGAATTTGCATTAATTTGTATATACACACATACACACACACAACCTTAACGCTAACTTCGGTAAATCCTAGAAACCGATGGATGCAGTAGTTTGCTATGGCTCGCTACGACCTGACGGCCTACGCTCGCCTCCCTTTCGTAAATATAAGTTGATGAGGGCGGTAAATCACTATAATGGTGGAAATGTTCTTTTATTGCAGCAAAAGAATATAAATATCAATTTATAGAGCATTATGGCACTATGTTAGCGAGTAAATCGTTGTAATTATGGCAAATCTCCTTTAACTCCGGCAGAAAAAATAATACACAACCTTCACAATTATAGCATGACGCTCTAACCGTCTGAGCTACTATGCCGTTGTGCTTGAGTACTTTATTATTTAGCTATATATCTGGAAGTTACATTTTAGCATGACGCTCTAACCGTCTGAGCTATTATGTCGTGACTTGAGTACTTTATTATCTAGTGAAAGTTACATACATTCGGCTTTCTCCGCTATCGCCCAGGAGTGGATAGGGATTGTAGCTCTTACCGCCCGAGATTCTGTACTGTGGCTGAGGATAAATAAACACGAAAGCCCCATTACTCGCTGACTAGATCTCCCTCAAACTAACCACGAGCTAATACGTGCTCACGCATTGTACGGCCTTCACGACTGATTTCTACAGTATGCACTCGCAATCTACTGACCCGTAACTTAAATAACCGTACTGTATTATTCATGAAATTATGCGTAGCTAAGACTAAAATGTAGTGTCAGACCGCACATGAAATATGTTAATAGGTTACGCCGCACAAGGACATGTTCCTCTGGAAACTCTTTTTCTGGGCCATGCCTGGACTCTCCTATAACCCAAACTATCGTGCAAATATTTTTAAAATTGTTCCACTTTATTCTAAGTGTTCAAGTTGCTTTTATTTATTTGTAGTACTTGCTGGCTGTTTTCAACTTATGCAAAATTTGTTTTGTTGCGACTATTACGTAACATTCGGAAATTCAATGTGCATGTCAGTTTTAGCCTTACATGACAGGAATGCTGTTTCTTTACATTGCATATTGCTTTGAGGGTTAAAGTGATTATTCTTAGAGAATGTGTTTCATTCTCTTTCTAATGATAGAAAGCTATCTGACCTTGCATATGTATACACACACTAAAATGCTTTTGTCTGTTATTGCTATGCTGTTAGGAATAAATGGTAAGTGGCTGCTTATATACTTTTATTTTTATAATGTTAATATGTGTTCTAAGATGTTTCAAGATATGATATATGCATGTACATTTGTGTAATTGTTGTGACAAGTGTTTCTTGTAAAACGTCGTTGTTGCATGTTACATTATCATCTACAAAATGACGAGCAATGAATGTAAATATACAAATACAGAATATGAAATATCCAAAAATAATTAAGTTCGATTAATGAAATATAGACACTGGGGTAACACAGACAAAACTTAGCAAATGTCCACATTTCCCCCACAAGTTGCAACGGGGATGTTGGCAAACCTGATGTAATATACTGACATGCAGGAAGTTCTGCACAACGATTCGAGAAAAAATAGTAAGTGACAACAAAACATGTTGAAAAACGCGTTCTTCCTTAATTTTGGTCTATATTCAAAAGCTACTATGGACTAACGGCTTGTAATGATTAATGGAATTCAGAAAATATGTGAGCCTGTTAGGAAGAATATTCAGTTAGCTTGTAAAACACTTAAGATACCAAAATCTAAATTTTTAACACCACGGGAATTATGAGTATTTGATTTCACTTGACGTTACAAGCAGGGCTGAAAGCACTAATACTTCGTGCTGTTGGTACAACGCCTCCTTTTCGTAAATATAATTGGATAGGGACGGGTAAAGAAGGCATTGTTAGGCGGGTAAAACATTATAACGGTGGGAAATCTCCTTTTATAGGAATTCGCAATTGATTCGTTTACACACACACTAACCTAACCTGTCGGCTGTCCTAGATAAATCCTAGAAGCCGGTGGACCCAGTGGTTTTTTTTAAAGCATTGCAATTATGGTACATTTCCTTTAACTCCGGCAGAAAAAAAGCACGAAGCAAAAAGGATTTGAATCCATTATCTTCACAACTGTAAAATTGCGCTCTAACCACCTGAGCTATCGCACCGTCGCGTTTGAAATCCTAATTATCTAGTATATCTGTGCAAGTCACTACCTTCGGCTCTCTCCACTGTCGCTCTGGCGCTAGCAGCAAGAGAGCACCAGCTTTCGCCCCTGCTTGTGAGGAAAAATTTTGATTTCGGGTATTATGGGCACATGCCGTACTGTAAACTATTTAACGACTTCTTAGATTCAGCTGCCTGAAAGTTATTAGGTGTTGTTATTGTTCAGATACAGTCGTTTCTGCCTATATTAATAATTAACCAAACTAATATAATTAAGCCTACTGTTTAACTTTATTACAAGATTCTAATATTCTGCTATACCGCCATACACTAAAAGAATGTATGAATGTAATAATGTAATATATTCAAACAACGTTATAGTTCATAGCATTTCTGCCTTCCATAAAAATATGAAACAATGAAATACAGTTGATGATTTTTTAAACATGAGATAAAGATCGAAACTGTATGTGTGTTCGTACTTTAAAAATTTAAATTGTTTCAGACAAATTGATCTTAAATGAAATTTCCGCCAGCCTAATTGCAAAACACCTTCATTAATAAAACATTCGTGCGAAATTGTTTTAATGTTTTAAAATTAAATAAGTTCAGTATTATCACAGTTTGTACAATACGGACAGCTTGGGTATTTTAAGAGATCGAATTCTAAGTGCACATGTCATGAAATTGACTCTATTACGTGTATTCTCCTACAGATAATTCTGTATAAATGAGGGGACGACATAATTGAATACAAGCAGGCTATTTTTAAATAAACTATAGAGTTATCAGGCATGTGCATGCTATCAAAGCCCTAATAATAATTATTATCAAATGTAAGCATTCTGAAATATTTACTGTTGACGCTAAAGTTTGTCCCCTGGTGGATGGCGGTTGGCTATTATGTTGCCACATTACTAGTTGTTCTGCGGTTGGCACTACACACTCTTGTGAATTAAAGGCTGCGATAATTTTCTTACACAGGTCACGGCAATAATACAAATGTTGGTGTTGAATCGAAGTCCTCTAAATAACTCTGACTAAATGACAATAAAAGTTCCTAGTACATACGTTTTCACTATTGGAAAATGTTGAAAACACTGAAAGTGTTCCGCAAATAATAATTAATATTGATACTAAAACATATTGCGCGACTTTTTATAGTTATTATTATAATTATTTCATTTGGTTTAGACTGTTTATATGCTGTAAATGCTCCTAAGAAACCGAATGTAGAAAAATTAACTACTCAAGTTGGTATTTGTGCAGTGAAGTTTGTTCTTGGTTAATTGCTTGTTTTATATTAACTTTGCAGTACATCAATCATATCTCTTTTAAGTTATTCTGCTACTTAGTAATGGGTATCATATGGTAAAGCTGGGAAAACAACATACGCTTCTCAGACATCTGTAATTTAGGAAAATTATAAAACTAACCTATATTCGCCAGTTTCTTAACCTTACTTGTCATATCAGAAACCAAACGCTTTAATTCACGTCGTTGTGTTTTCTCAGCTAAATATTAAATAGTTAATTAGGAGAAAAAGAAATAGCAGTATTGTTTAAAAATGCTTGACCGTCGCATAGAAACAACCAATAAACATAAAAAAACAAGATTTTTCCTACCTTGATTAATATGTGTTCTACATAATTACCTTTTATGTCAATATAAAATACGGGAATTTCACATACGCGCGCACGCGCACACACATACATATATATTGGAAAAAGTGCGTTTTCATTATGGTTAAAGTTTTAATTACCGAATCCGCAACTTCCACGTTTACAGCTGATTGCTAAACGCAATTTAACTGCAGTGATAAAGCGTCATCTAATGGATTCATTGACAACTACAGCCAACTCGCAGCTGGATTTTTGGAGCAAAAATTTCAACGGTGCCGACACAAGCTATCCTTACTATATTTACCGTGGTAATTATTGACATAAGCACAATTTTTATTTATGTTTCTGTTATCTGTTGCTTGATTTATTCTTTCCTGTAATAATATCACTAATATTATCATTCATTATTATTATTTCCTGTTAGTTAAAGGACGTTGTATTACAAAACTTAGTGTCAATACTGAAGTATTCAGTTAGATCTATTTCAATGTTATTATTACCATCAAGCACACCCTTAATACAAACAAGCTTGTGAAAAGTGCTCACTTTAAAAATGTATTTAGAATATGTTCTTCCAATTTTCATGTTGTAAATTCATAATTTCGTGTTGACCATATTTGTCGCATTGCTGCCTACATGAGCCTAATTATAAGGTAAATTTGTTCAATTGCATGGCTTCACATAATTTATAAATTCTAATTGATTATTGTTTGTTCCGACATAAGGCTCTGAGAATAAATAAAGTAAAAATTAATGCCCACGTGTGTAAATTTTCAATTGCCTATTGTATAGAACACTACAAACATCTTACGATGCTCATATTTCACTAATTTACCCACGGGGTAAATACAGAATATTAATGAACAACACGGAAATATAGAGGTGTTTTAGACAAGCAATTTTAGATAGAGTTAAAGGCTTCAAATTTACATGTTAGGGCTTAAACTTTCAAAAGATTGTGCACGCCACTAACTACGGCAATAAAAATAGTTGCTATGTTAGTTACGAAAATGTGTCTATATTAGCATTATTTTATCTCCGGATTCATAATAACAATTAATCCGTTAATCATCATTACTAATATGTGGTCCTGGTGATGTAGTGGTTACCATACTTGCCTTCTAACCCAAGATCGCGGGTTCGATCCCGGCCAGGACCGATGGATTTATTCAGGCATAAAAATCTAAAGTATGGCTTCCTTCGGAAGGGAAGTATAGCCCTGGGTCCCGTGTCGTACATTTACGGCACGATAAAGAACCTCAAGCCTGAAAGAGAGGCCTCTGAGCAAAATTTGTCGGCCGTTTCACGCCCTGAGTTGAATGGGACGCTGATGACCTGAGATGTTAAAAGAGCGTCCGTAAATAAACCAAATAATGAATAGTGTTTAACGCCCGCTTTTGCTACAGAGGCACCACAGGCGATGGACATTGATGATACATGAGATGAAATGATATATTGGGAAAGGATTTTATGGAAGGAATCGTTCCAGGCCTAAGTTTAGGGTACCTCCTCGGCATTTGCCATTTATGAGGACTGAGGAAAACCTGGAAAAAACCTCAGTCAGGAAGGACAGTCCTGGCGGTATTCGATCCCAGACCTCCCGCTCACGAGTCCGAGACTTAACGACCTCGGCCACCCGATAAAAAATATATATATTACTGATATTGTATTATTTTCACAACAGGCATACTATTAGCTTCGGATGAAACAAAAGCATATCAAGTATCTCATTTTAGTTTAATTCAGGAATTAAATGCTTATATTACAATAGTTTGTGATTACTCTAATTAAAAACAGTTTGCTATGCAAAGTTAGAACAAAAAATAGAATTGTGACTTAGTTTTTAACATATTCAGTAGCGTACAGTTATATGTTTTGTCTAGAATTTTCCGAATTACATTAAAGCTAAACTGTTAAAACGTTGTTAATTTTTTATTAACAACAGTTTTATTTTAATTATTAAGGTGGCGTGAAGAGACACTATTTAGCTTTAAAATAAATTTCTGAGCACCAAATTGCAATTATTTCAAGCCCATAGCTAGATCCCCTATCTCAAATAACTTGTTTAATATCCCTCTATATGCACTATATCCTGAACTGAGCTTTAGTTATAAAACTTGTTCACTCACGCGGTATTTGAGATGTCAATTGCTGTGTGCTGCAGCGCTCTACGTCATCTCCGCTTCCAAAAACATACATAGTCTTATTTTATACATAAAAGATGCCGGGATGTTTAACTCTGCATTTCGAAACTATATGCCTGTTTCAATTCCAGGAGTGGTTTTGTGAACTTCTAGATTTGATCCAATGTTGTCTAATCTTTCCTCTGTTGAAATCGTACGTTGTGAAAAACCCTATGATATTATCACGGAACACCTAAAAACTTTTGGTGTGGCCTTATTTCGAAAAAAGGTTTTGTTCACGGCTTAAGTGGCATTTAAGAAGAATCTGCGTGTTTTCTTCTTGAGGGTTGAGAGTAAATTGCCAGATCAGGACTATAAAGTAAATTGGACATTAGTTGCATGCCTTGAATGGCCAAAAGATTCACTGTCTGTTCCGCAGTGTTGAATGATGCGGCTTTGAGGGCATTCTGTATGTACTTTTTCCAAAAATGTGCCATTCGCTAGCCCAATAAACACATCTGTGCCGGACTACATTGTCGTTCATCCGTCCAGAAGTCAGTATCAGCTTCATGTCGCCCAAGCAACCATTTGCAACACTTCAAAAGCTTGTCCGGATAACCTTCATGCATTGTTTGCAAAAAATTGGTCGATATGTCTCAGTTTTAGATCGTGTAACTTCGTTCTCTTAAAACATAATGGTTAATCCCTAGTTTGAGAAACATTTTTCCGTGTTTGTAACAAAAGAACATGTTGAATTATGATTAATTTGTGATTTATTTTATATAATAATTACAATGCATGATACCAACAACGAAGACATGGTTGCCAATCCTACCACTTACACACGGTGTATATACTTTTAGTTTACATGATTGCTAGTGTCACAGGATATTACGGTATTTCAGCCTTGCTCAATGGCTGGCCGTTTGTACCTTCACTCCCAATGGGGACACTTCCGGGAGGAAGGAATATAGTACGTAGGATAGACACCAGGCACGGGCGGTGAAGCAAAAACGTAGACGAGGTCCCTAAGGCTCCTCCCTTCCGTCAAAGGAGTTGGAGACCAATAGAAAGACTTTTCATACCAGCAGCCGGGGAAACATTTTCCAAAGTGCAAGCCAACACCCCTCGCCCTACCACTTTCGGTCCTGTAACAGTACTAAAGGAGTGAAATGGGAGAGTGGAAAAAATCGTGGAAAGCAACAGTGAAAACTACGAAAAAAGTCAAGTTGGTATGATCATTCCCGAGAGATTTGAATCCAGTTCCTCCCAAATGCGAGTCGAAAGTGTTATTGCTTGGCACATGAGAACTGGTTTGTTCATATAATTACAGTTGCATGAGTATTTTTCTTTGTTTGTATTAATTTTGTTTATTTAACACAGAATATTAATAAATGTTTGTGAAGGCTGCTATTCGCTAACCGAATTATTATTACTATCATTATTAAGTTAATCTCTCTTCTTTTTTTCTTCACCGTAACCCCAACGTGCTGTTTCGGAGCCTGCGAATTTTCTTGTCTTTCGATTCGTTTATATATATATATATATATATATATATATATATATATATATATATATATATATATATATCCCGCAGTTCCCGCATCAGTTCTATCTGTTTCACGGGTCAGCGGAATATTTAATTTTCCCGTTTTTATTCCTCGTTGCATATCTTAATAATGCTTACGATTATCTTACGAGAGTTACTGTGTAAACCTTTGTCTTGCTTACCCTGTTCGTTGTTCACTTGAATGAAATTCACAGCATGAGTATAAAATTGCAAATTGCATACGAGGGGCATTCGACAAGATCATACAAAAACAAAGAAGACATCTTTTGGGAGAAGAAAATCAAACGATTTACTTCTCTCTTTTCAAATCTGTATACGTATTCGATTTTCTAAATTGTTTGTCGCGTTTATAAAATTCGATTTCTTCTGTTCTGAAAAATATGATTCTGTTTCAACAAAAGCCTCTTCGTTTGATGAACATTTCCTCCCTGATAGCCGTTTCTTCATTTTGGGAAACTAGGAGTGTTCTTCTGGAGAAGGTTTTCACATATTAAGTTCAATGATTTTGAGGTCGCAATCGCAGACTTGTAACCTGGCGCGTTATTGTGATGAAATATTTTTCTTCATCAAATGGGAACGGTTCTTCTTGATCACTTCGCTAAATTGCTACAGTAGCATAGCGTAATATTGGCCATTTGTGGTTTTATCTTTTCCAAAAAGTCAATTAAAACTGATGGAATTGCCTTCTTCCGAGCGCTCTCTCCTGTTATAATCCACTGTTTAAATAAGTCCTTCATTTCCGGCTTGTAGTGTTGGGTACCCATTTTATCGACGGTCACATTCTGTCTCCGAAAGTAATTGGATTCCGTTAAAACAGTTCCAAATTTTGCATAGAAGCGATTACTCGTTCTCTTTTCTTGTTAGCAGCCCCTACACTCCCTCGCCGACAGCTTTTTCTTTTTCAAATGTTTTTGAAAAATATTGTAAATCCGATTTCCAGAAATGTCCACAACTTCAGTTTGGGATTGCTCAGCAAATGTCTTGGATTTTTTCAATCATTTCGAGAGTCGTTACCTTGAAAGGCTATCCGAATGGTCACATTTTAAACTCATCAAAAAGTAACGCAGAAAATTCACGTTTCTCCAATTTAAACTCTTGTAGGAAAGTAACTCTCATAAACAAATTAAGCTTCGTAACTGTATATAACCATATATATCATCCCTAAACAGTTATCATGTTACTAAGATAAAGTTGAAAACAACCTAGTGTTACTACATTTCCAGTTTGCTCGAAAGGGTTGATAGTTTTCCACTTTTTTTGCTATTTGTTAATAAAAATGCAACTTTTCCAGTTGAAAACCAATTATCACCCATCAACAAACCTTTCCGTGTAAGGCAATATCAGATAACAACAAAAGATAAGGTAAATATTCTTTGTTAAAATTATTGGGGAAATGACTTCATTCTCATTCTGTACAAGATTGAGAATACACGCTTCTTTTTTTTTTTACAGAAATGTTATTCTGCTATAGAATCTCAAGCCTAAAAGAAGAGGCCTCTGAGCAAAATTTGTCGACCATTTCATGCCCGGAATTGAATGGGACGCTGATGACCTGAGATGTTAAAAAGTGTCCTTAAATAAAACGAATCCAAAAACAAAAAAAGTCTTCTGCTATATTCTCAATAATTACGTCATCGCTTACCATCTCAATTCCTTTGATAGAAAAGCTTCAAGCAAAGAATTGTAAATGCAAAGTAAAACATCAAGGCACCTAATTGAAAAAAGTTATATTACATTACAAAATGTTTTAGTTATACAAAACATTTCGCTTATATCAAACTTAGTTCGGTATTAAATTTTCGCTATTTACAGAAAATAATAATATTGTAAATAGTATTTTTTTACTGCTTCAAGCCAAAATAAAAGTTATTCTGTTCAGAAATCAAGTGAAACAGACATATACAAGCATTAGTTTGAGGAATATGTAGATCTAAAGGAAAGTTTTCGTCTGTTGGTTTCCAGCTAACATAGCAAGCCTGAACTTGTTGACAGTTGTTGACCTTTGCTAATCGGAGAGCGCGGTGCAGCCTTTTCTCAAGTGAAGCACCCTAAGGGTACCGTTACCCATCCCCCAACAAGACGATGACAGTGAGAAGCCGCCAGTATTATCACCTGTTTAATTTGGAATGTAACACAAAGAGGAAACACACCTGTTCCTGATCATCCACCACGCACTAACCAAGTTTAGCACTTATGAACTTGCATGAAATCACCATGTAGAATAGAAGGGGAGAAAACATATACAAAAATAGTACAAATGAATATGGAAGCATATGGAGCAAGATAAAAAAATTTGAGAGTGCTCAAGAGTTTTTTAAAGATATTAAGAAATGTGCGATTGTAAGAGGTCAAGGAAAAAAATAAATAAAATGTATTAACACAATATAACAAAATAGAATGACGTAATTCAAATCTAAACTTTTCATTTTTTTTAACACATATACTTTAAAGTTTGCACGAGTGAAAACAAAACAACTTTTTCATACATTATATTTATTTCATTCTTCTTTAACCCTTAACCCTTATTTTCTTTCTCCCCCCCCCCTTATTTAGACATCGTGACTCCCGCTTTCTCTTCATATTCTGATCTTTATTGTTTGCTATTGTAGCACAAAGGTTACGTATGGTTTGTGACATTATAAAATTTGCCTTTCCTTCATTTTATGACCCCTTTTTGTCATGAAATTTTCTCCCAAACAGTTATTATAGCTCATTGATTGGAACATGTAGCAGCATTCGTTACAATTGGTGCATTTGTCTTTTTTCCAAATATCTTTCAAGCTCATTTTCGAGGCACTGTGAGTTGGTCGCGGCTTGCCTGGCGGAGAATGCCTTTCGGCCCCTGGCTTCATAACGGAATGAGTCGCCATTCCGTGCATTGTGTTGATTTTAAATTTTTTGAATTCCTGTGTTTAAACTGTTTTTAAATTCAGGTATTTTCTAGGAAAGTAAGTGCGAAATTCCTCTAATATATGCATTGTGAATTATTTGGGTACTGCTTTGAAAAAAAAACAAAGCAATTAATACTGTTTTTAATTGTGAGTGAAATATTGGAAAATTTCTTTGGAATGCTGTTTACGTTTAGTTATTTCAATTATTATTATTATTATTATTATTATTATTATTGTTGTTGTTGTTTTTGTTGTTGTGCTGTATCAATTTTGTTGCATTGTGCGCTAACAGTCATATAAAATGTTGCTTATTGTAATAATGTCAATGTGCACTTCCTAATTCTTATTCTTAAATTAAAATAATAATTCTTTTACTGTATTTATTAATATGTTCATTTACTGAATCTTCTTAAATGAATTTAAGCGCACTGTGTTAAACTTTTCTTCTTCTGCAATGATATTCGGAAACAAAAACAATTTCACGATCAAAACCTGGGGTTTATTATAGAATAAGTTTCATAAAAGTTTAAATCATTTGTGCTGCATAATACGAACGAGAGGACTTCAATAATGAAAAGAGTAACGTCTTAATTATAAACCTTGCTTGTTTTACATCTAGACTATTAAGCATACCGATGTTGGTGGTGCCCTTACTTCAATTTATTTGCCTAAAAGGTGTTCAATCTATTTACAATGTTAATGTTCTCCTTTAAAATAAATATTTTTAGATAATATAGATTATATACAAATTTTAATTTTAAATTTTAAATTAGAAAATTTTCAAAAGATATTTGGAACTATAAGGAAATGTAAAAATTGTAAGATATTCATTAAAGTTTTTTTAAATCAATGTAAAACCTAACGTTAACACATTCACATGAAAACTGAATGATAAATAGAACTAAAGGACGAAAAATAGGAGCTGCACAAATTAAATTTCTTGGACCATTGGCTGTATATGATATACTAGATAATATAACAAACATAGACATACAGGAAAGCTACAAATTTGAAGAAGTAATTCTGGCATAAATACATATGAATGAATGGAACAAAATAGCCATAATTTAATATGAATTACAAACTTTGTACGTTCTGAAAAAGAATGATAGAACACGGTTTCTTCAAGCCAGAACAGCCTTAAGACCTAAACCTGATAGCTGTTGCTAATGATGTTTTCTATTACATTGCAAAACCCTCACTTAAGCTAATTTCGGTAGTGATTTTGTTCTAGAACAATCAAGATTTACGCCTATTTCATCTAGTTTCCTTTTCTCTGTTAGGGAAAGTTGCAAAATGCATAAAGTTCAACAAGTTTGATTGAAACTCATAATATACATAGAGCTTTCCTTAAAATTAATGCACATAACAATTTACACTTTTATAATTAGTTTTCAAATTAACTTTTATTTTACTTTTTTATTTATCGACATTTAAAAAACTACATGTAGAACACGGGTGTGGTTTACATAAAGTGTTTAAAACTAATATCTCCTAAATTTATCAACATAACTAATTAGTGATTATTAGTAATTTTTTCTTAGGAAGGAGTCTTTACAGGAGTTTTAGGAATGTCATCATGGGAACTCGGAGAGTTTACTTCGAACTTTTAGAGAAACAATGGAATAATTTGGAGATATTCTGATTGTCTCAACAAGGGAACTTTAAAATAAAATGTTTTTAGAATATATGGGGTATTTAAAACGAAACATACTAGTAAAATAATAGAAAATCAATTTTTACATTTGCATAGTTTTACTCAAAATAACTTCAACATTTGTTAACACATAGATACAAGTTTCACTAGTATTAATTCCCTCTTATTATCTTTGGTTGTGATTGATAAAAAAAACTCGGCTATTATTCATTTGGAGTAATACAATTGCATTCACAACATACAACGCGAATCTAACAAATCCTTTGTGTGAGTTTCTGATGCACAAGCTCTGTTGCTGGTTTAATGTCCGTTTGCTGTGCCGAAATGTGACTGATACCAGTAACAACATACATAGCATTCTCATCCTCTACTTTTGACCTCGTCTTTATGAGATTCGTGTTCTTCACGTTTCCGTTCTTTTTCAGCAGTTTGAATGTGCGAATCGTCCCAAATAGACTTCCGATGCAAATTGATAATTATCGCCGAATATTAAAAGCATTCAAACCGTGCCATGTTTCTTAGTCTATGAGCGCTGATATTAAAATTGCTAAACTGTTTTTAAGGTTTTAAAGGATTGTAAATTGATAGTTGCTGGATTTTTGTACTTCTTTCCAATGCTATTTCTTCTGATTTACAAAGTCCATGTTGTTTCAATGTTTTAAAGAAAAGTTATTTAAAAATGATTACACCGTCGTTTTATTTAAAATTCTGAAGTTATCCCTCAACCCCTATGATAGAGTCCGCTGAATTTCTGCTCTTGAAAGTCTTTCTGAACATTTTTACAATTTTAGCATTTTATTTCCAAAAAATTTCATTATTTTTATAATTAAAAAAAGTTTCTATAAAAACAGTATATCTTAACGATAGGCTAAAATATATCATTTTCATACTTCGCTCTAGCTTTCAAGAGCACTGTATGTAAAAATTTTATAATTAAATTTTATACGGGAACTTTCCAATAAATTACTCAAAAAGCGGCAAGCCGATTCCCATTTACAATAACATCTGCGCTGCTCTCAGGTCTTCGCGCATGAATTTTGAATGCGATCACTCGAAATTTCAAGAACAAGCAAGCCGCCGAGAGTGGGAAGGAGAGCCGGCCTTGACCGAGAAGAAAATTCCCTTGCGAGCGGTTAGGATATGTTCTAGAAGTCCGGTATTATTAAATAATAAAGTCGATCTAATTCTATGCATATATAGAAATTGCTTATTTTACAGATTACGCATTTTAAATGTTTTAAATTTAGGACTATATTTTTAACTACTTGTCCATTTCACGTTAATTTTTAGATCATGTACCGGGGATCCCTAAATTGATTATTTAAATAATAGAAGGTAGCAAAATAAAATATTTGATTAGACAACCATAGCTCTGAATTTAATGAGTAGTCAATCTATGAGTAATAAGAAGAGGAAAACGTTTATATGTGTAACTGAGAATAAAACTCTTAGAAGTCTTATATAAAACTGTTCAAAGGTGCGCTCTCTTCCTTTAATATTCGCTCTGTAACGACGTGACTACCTAAAGTTCAAAGACTCCATATATTTTGCGTATGGAGATAGCAGCTGCAAGACCCGAGCTTCTAGCCTGATTCAATTGATGTCTCGTACAGCGACACAAAAGGAATAAGGGGGGCGAGGTCGGGAGCACGAGGAGAGCAAAGGGCTCACTGCAGTCAATCCATTGCTCACTGAATGAGCGGTTCAAATGTTGCCGAACTGGAATGGAGATGATGTGTGTACCGTAGTGTTAACACTACATGCGACCCTCAATGTCAAGCGGAATATCTACCAGCAACACAGAAACTGCAGGTAAATGTTGACGTGACACACACGCATTCTGAACAATGTAATAATAAACTAATGAAAACTATAATATTTTATGCTGAAATACATATCTATCCAAATTCTAGATCTACAAATCTAATAATATTTACATGAAGTTATAGCCACAATATTATAATCACAAAATTGACAGTAAAGTTGACAATACTCGTACACATATAAACCAATGTAAAACGTGATGTATTTTTTTTAATGGTGTTTAACTCCCGTTTTTATTACTGAGGCACCACAGGTGGTGGACACTGATGATACATGAGATGAAATTATATATTGGGAAAGGAGTTTTTTAAGGAAGGAAGCGTTAAGTTTAGGGTACCTCTCTGACATTTCCCAGTAATGTAGACTGAAGAAAACCTGGAAATTTTTTTTGAATGATTTATTTATGGACGCTCTTTAACAGCTTAGGTCATCAGCGTTCCATTCAACTCAGGGCGACAAATTTTGCTCAGAGGCCTCTCTTTCAGGCTTGAGGTTCTTTTTCGTGCCGTAAATGTACGACACGGGACCCACGGCTTTACTTCCCTTCCGAAGGAAGCCATACTTAGGATTTTTACGCCCCGAAAAAATCCATCGGTCCTGGCCGGGTTCGAACCCGCGATCTTCGGTTTAGGAGGCAAGTATGGTAACCACTACACCACCAGGACCGACCCCGATAGAATGAGATGTGAAAGTGAATAGATGGGAGTATATTCAAAATAGTAAACGGATTTAAGGATATGCAATAAGAAGATGAAATGAAATAATAGTAAGTAATATAATCAGCAAGATTATATTAATTAATAATCTGCGTTTTAAACTAAATCACGAAATAAAAAAATTAAATAGCGTTTTCCTTGATTGTATTGATGTGTGTTTAGACTTGCAAATAAATTCTGCCAGCGTATGTAAAAATACATCCAACTTTAAAACACGTAAGTACAACGGACATTTACAAACTTCAAAAGAAAACCGAAATGTTGAACCGACTAAGGGGGGTTAGATCACGAATTGCCTACACCTACTACGACTTCTTTGGCTACCTTATTTCCCTACGTATTGCAAAACGACCTCATTAAATATAAACCGATTACCAATATGTTAAAACCAAAATCCTCTTTAGAAACAAAACTCACTACTTGTGAAACCAAAACGACCAAACGAGAGCTTTATGATCCAATTTTACATACTCTAAGAACTTTATTTGCTTAAATAAAGACTCTTAAAGCGATTCCATTTTACTCACAAAAGACCAAGGAAGATAAACATAGGAAGCCGTGCTGAACAGGGTAGCCTATGGGAGGCTAGTTCTCTTAGGCGATTAAGATTGCCAATATCTCTCACTGTGAAGGTGAAAATGTTTGTTTACCTGTGATGGTATCATAAGCTCCTCACAAAAGCACTAATGCTTCTGGAAAATATATAATACACTGGAAAGCATCGTCGTTAGATCCCGGATTTTTGTTATACAAAATTAGAAATATTTACATAAGCATGTAGCCAAAATTGCTTAAATATGTACGTATTTATTCACTCTGAAATTACCGCCACGGGTGGCCAAGTTGTTAAGGCGCGAATTGGTGAGTCTGAGATTCGATTCCCATCAGGACCGTTCTCCCTGATTAAGGTTTTTTCCAGATCTTCCACAGTCCTTATAAATTGCAAATGCCATTGAGATACCCTAAATTTAGGCCTGGAACATTTCCTTCCTTAAAAAAGAATCCTATCCCAGTATAGGTATCATTTCATTTCATGTATACTAACAATTGTTTTGAATTGAATCTAATTTTTACTATAAGTATACTATAAATATATGGCAAACTAACAATATATATTTTATTTATTTGTGTAAATTTAATTTAATAATAATTATCTTAATTAGCAAAATATATAATTCAATATAATTAATTTAGTTTAATAAACATAATTAAATAAAATTTAACCTAATCACATACTATCAACATAATTACATACATTTCAACCTAATTATATAAATGTCAAAATTATTAAATAAATACATTTCAATCTAAATATATATGTAAACTTAATTAAATACATTTAATACATGTGAAAATAATTTAATACATTTAACCTAGTTACATACATGTCAACATTATTAAATAAATTAAATATATAAACTTAATTAAGTACACTTTCTATACTTCAACTTAATTAAATACATTTCAATCTAATGAAATGCATGTCAGCCGAACTATCCATATGCATAACACACTTCAATCCAATTAAATACGTGTCAGCATACTTAAATATAACTTAACCTAATAAAATACACGTCAATCTAATTATATACATGTCGATTTAATTAAATATATGCCCTACCAACCTAATTTAATATAATTATATGTAACAACAAATATTTCATTCATTAGAAAACAGCGTTATTACATATTAGAACATTTATCTTTCTTTAATTTTCTGCTAAAGAGAGAAATTCGTAATTGTATTTTATAAATAATCAGGGAAAAATATCTACTGGAAATATTGCATTTCAGTTAATTTTAGAATCATCTGAATAAATACATAAGTGCTGAAAAAAGTATCCTCCAATTAAGCTTTTAAGTTACATCGGAAGCGGATGTATAGTTCATTATGAAATATTTGTAAAAAATGTCTGTGTCATATATAGTTTTTTGTGTGACAATATGACTTTATACACAGAGAAATACAAAAAAGGTATGCCAAAATTTGGGGAAACATTCCCTACATATACAAGATAAAAATATAATCTGAACATGGATCCGGAATTGCTTTGTTTCCTTGTTAGAGTCCTTTTTCTACATCTCTACCACATAGCTGAATATTTCTCCTACAGGTTCATTGAGGAGAAAATCTAATGTTAAAGAGAGAAAGAACCTACATTTCAAACTAAAAGACGAAACAGACTAAGAAAAAAAGATTTTGAATATTGGAACATGGAATATAAGAGGATTACACAGTAAAATGAGTGACATACTTTATCATTTTAAACAAAGGTTTCTGTAAATGTCTAAATGTGGGAAACAGAAAATCATATGAAATATTCAAATGTCCACCGTTAGCACAAATACATCCATCAACCCCCCGTTGCATGGACTCCCTGATGCACTGATGTGTACCTGGAGTATCTCGTATTGTCTGGCAGCCTAGCACAAAGACTCTCTATACCTCGGGCTAATTCATAGATCATATGAGCATCTGCAATTTCGCGTTTGAATACCTCATTTGACTTACGTAGAACGACGTCTGCAAACACATAGAACTGACACTAAGTGCTCGGTGCTACGTCAAACAATGAAGTGAGTAGCGTAACAAGCAGAATACGTGGTACAGAACGACCAGGACAACGGTGAACCTAGAAACTAAGAGTATTTATAATACACCCACCTCATTTAACCAGAGGTAAAAGCGAAAGCTTATCTACTGTTCGTATTAAGCAATTGTTCTGTTTAGATTGCCAAAAAAAAACAGCTATACTGTCATTCTAGCTTGCATATCTCACCGTATAAAAGGAGTTGTAGACAAAGAGCTCCAACAGGGAAATTTGTCTCAAATGCTGCAAATGTTACTCGCGTTGGCGGTTCTGTTCTGTACACACGTCTTCATTACCTTTGAACTTCAACAACATTCTCCGTTTTCCAATACCACTTCAAAATTGCTCTCCGCTGTTCAAACGATAATCATGGCTCCATTTTGTTGTAGCAACGCTAGCATAACGTAATGTGAGTCACATCTGTTTACAGAACATTATACCATAATCTTGGCTTCATTTATTCATTGTTGATTTACCTGTCACATAGAGCGCTATCATAATGTATGTGAGTCACATCTGTTTACATAACACCATACTACACATTACTGTTGTTTTCGGTTCAACTTTGAAATATATTAAATAGACATCTGCTATGAAAGTGTGTATACATTTTTGGCGCCCTCGGTACATAGTAAAATTGACAAACTTTTTGTTCCACTTAAAGTTTACAGTAAAGCAAATAAGGTTAGGATCTAACCTCATAATCCAGAGTTTCTCCACAATTAGATTTGCGATAAAACGGCCTAAAGTATATTAGCTCTGATTTGCTCTTAGATGTCGATCTAAAGACATTCAAGTCAATTTCCTCAGTGTCGATTCATTCGGAATATTCCGGTTGTAATATTTCTGTAATAAATATGTAACTGGAGGAAATATTCATGCATCATTGCCACATATATACTTGAGAAAGTCGCTATTAAATGATGTGGGTTGCCTATGCAGTTGTATAAGGAGCAGCTGCCTCTCTGAAGAAATTAGATTTGAGAACAAGAAAGGAAAGTGACGCGAGTCACAGGTGGCGACAACGAACTCTAGAATATCGCGTTGAATGTAATGACAATGATGTAATGTAATCTGCTCTTATACAAAATGATTAAAAATATGTAAGATCAATTTATGGAAAAAAATCTTACCTGTTTATCTTGTAAACTTATGCCTTTTCTTCATGCGTATATGTGCATAATTAAAATATGAAATTTCATAATTACGGACTCTAATAGTCATATACAGTGCGTGCGATTAAAACAATACCAATAAAAAGTGTGAATATCTCCTACACTAACAGTGACAGAATAACCAGATTTTATGTTAGAAACACTTAGTAACCTATCACAGAAATGAATTTTTAGTGCCATCACGTTGGTGTTCCATAACAACATGTGTATTTTCTTCTCTCCATATTCTACAGTGTACTTTACCAGACATGTGAAAGGTGACTTCATCTGAGAATGCGATATTATTGAGGAATCCATTGTCATCATCAATGTGAGGTAACATTGAATTGACTAACCCGGCCCGTCTGGGTATATCATTTGGCTGCAGTTTCTCCACAATCTCAATTTAATATGCTCCAAGTCGCAATCTTTTATGGGCAATATCGTGAACAGTGGACATCTGAACTGACCGTCAATTTATTTCTGTGGGTTGCGCTGAACTGCTTGCCTAACATCTTCAATTTTAGCTGCAGACACTGTTTACCTTCTTTCTTAACACAGAATCTGTTTCTAACAGCTGATTATGTCACATGACGCTCTGGAACATTTGCACCATATTCCTGTCTGAATCTTCTTTGCAATGCAAATGGGAACTTAAATTCCGCTAACCAATAACAACATTTCACTTTCTGCTGAAATGAAAATTCCGTTATTTTAACTCCATGTGTTGTCATATCACGCGCAGGCGCACCAGTTACATAATTTTTATTGTTACATAACTTGGAGAGAGTTTCTACATTCAAATTTCTTATTGATAGTGGGTGTACTGGATACATTATACTTTCACATTTTACTGCCCTATTCTTCCTGCAAAGGTGATTGTTCATATCCACACTTGCCTCCTAAATCCAAGATCGTCGGTTCATACCCGGCCAGGTTGGATGGATTTTTTCGGGCGTAAAAATTCTAAGTATGGCTTCCATCGGAAGAGAAGTAAAGCCGTGGGTCCCGTGCCGTACATTTACGACATGTAAAAGAACCTCAAGTCTGAAAGAAGAGACCTCTGGGCAAAATATGTCGGCCATTTCACCCTCTGAATAGAATGGGAGACTGATGACCTGAGATGTTAAAGAGAGTCCTAAATAAAACAAATGATCAATCAATATAGTTCATTGTTGATCAGCCTGTTTTCTGTTGGATAATCTGCTCTGAAATAGCTTGGAATTTGTTCTTGAATGTAAAAGGGTTTTTTTTTTTTTTTTTTTTTTTCCAAAATTGACCCCGTTTATGACAGTACATGCTATGGCTGTCCAAGATCTTTAATTTTTCCAGCCTCTAATTTAAATTTATCTTTGTTTTCAAAAGTCCAATTTTCTATGCCATATATTACAACTGGAAAAGGCATAAATCTGCATAATTTTAATAAAGTCTGCTTTCTAGTTTTATTTCTCAAGTCATCCTTATACTTCCTGTAATTTCTTTATAGTTTCACTTTAATCAACTACAAGTATACGTAAAATATTACATGAAATGGTTCATCCTATCACTTCTTGACTACTAGATAAATATAAATATTTAACAGTGCAGGTGATAGTGAATAGCCCTGACTCGCTTTATTACCGCTTTTATACTGTCACCAACTACACCCTAATAATTTCATAGGCTGCATAGAGGGATAGAACAACCAATTTGGGAAAGGAAATATATGACCAACAAAGGAAGGTAAAAGTGATGATAAAGAACTTGAAATTAAATGCCAATATAAAGCAAAAATGGAGTACACGTTTTCATGAATATGAAAGCTCGATTTTTAATAGCTCATCATTGGCGTTTTCAGATTTACTGTATAAAAATCTCTAAAATCTCGGATTAATCATATAACAGTGCGGCACTGAAAAACAGGCTAAAGCAGCGGTTGCCAAACTTCTTACATGTACGTCCCCCTTTTCGAGAATAAAATCATTGGCTACCCCTCCGTTCACTTTGCTGCTTAATAATAATTAGTTTGCAAGTTCCGGCGCCTGCTTCAACAATGTGACTTATATTCTATCACAATGTCCATTGTTTCGCTACTGTGCAAAGCGTAAAAATAATCATAGAACTGTTAGTAAAACATTCTGAATAAGAATTGACGTGAAAATAGATAAATGGTTAAATAAAAGTACTTTCCGCCATATCCACCGCGACCCTCCAGTGACCCCCTAGTTTGGGAACCGCTGGTCTTGAAGGAGCTTTCCTCCTGAGTGTATAAGGTGACAGACGGTCATAGGTTTGGGTCCTGAGGAGTAAGTTATTTACATATTGTCTTTTATTTTAATGTCTGGTCATACATAAAATGTAAAAAGTAAAAAGAAGAAGAAATAAAGAGACTCGAACTCGATAATAATAATAATAATAATAATAATAATAATAATAATAATAATAATAATAATAATAATCTGATTTTACTTGACACTCCAAAACTTCCAAATGGAAATTTCATTAGTCAGTGGTGTGCTGGTGCTTTACAATGCGATGCCATAACTAAATTTTTCCATAACTAAATTTTTAAATAAATGTATATACATTATATAGCGCTTTTTATGTGCTAGATTTTACCATAGATTTGAGCAGAAGAAAATGTCACCAACTATGCTAGAATCAAAACTATAAAGTCTAGAGTTCGCTTAGAAATATTGCAATTAAGAGGGAAATATGCGGGATTTTAAGTAGCGGTTTCATTTCCAGCATTAGCGCAACATGGACTCTCTCTCTGGGGTATCACTGTTTCCAGGTTGGTAGCGTTTGCGGTTGGAACCTGATTTTTATGCTGCAGCTATTAGTTCAACAATAAACCGAATAACCAGCTCTTTGCCAGAGAGAAATTTTAGGCCGATTATCGTATTTCAACTTTTTATTTTATCCACGTACTTTAATGTTTGCCATATTATTGTTTTAAATTCTATTTCAAATTAAAACCTTGGTATTTTATGTTACATTCTGTAAACAAACAAAAAGTGTATTAAACGTATTCGTTTTTTCTGTACCAATAATTTTACTTCTGCTACAATAAAATCAAAAAATACATTTTAGTTATATTAAACGCAATATTTATTAAACAAGTTAAAAATCGCAAATACTTCATAATACTGGGAGGCTTCATTCAATGACAAATTAACAAAGCGTGTTCTGTGAATAATAAAACAATGTATCCCTTAAGAGACGTCTCTGATCATCATACAGTTCCACTGAGGTCGACAACCATTTATATGTATGTAATTTTGTAATTTTTTTTTTAATTTTAACTTTTAAAAGCGTTCCTTTGGATAAAAATGTACAGAATTTCTCTCGTAAAAATAAAATAAATGTTAGTTTTGATAGTGTCACAAATATTGTAATTATGTTTTCCTTTACAAATAAAAAGTATAAGTGACTCTGGATATAGAACAAAATTTTGTGTGTTTAGAAGAAAACTTCCACTAGTACTGCCCCACAGTACAAGGTCTATACCAGTATACAGTCAGTTTGTTTCAGAGAATGTCTGCAATTTTTTTAAATCCAGAACAGGTTCAAATTGTTATGAGTGATAAATTTTAAAAGACCTTTTTACAGAAGAATTACTAAATTTCCTCACAAGTACATATAATTACACGCGAGCGCCTTTCGGCCAGTGTATGGTCTCATTGATAATTCACCAATCAGAATGGAACTTAATCGACAGTCATCAAGCATAGTTTTCAAAAACAGCTGATGCTTATTTTCTCCTATGATCATTTTTTTATTCCTATGATCTGTGTATCGATTAGGGGTCTAGAAAGCTTATTCTCATGCATTTTCCTGTTCACTATTGTTTGTACAGTTCGTACAAACTGTAAAAATGGCGAGATTTGGTGATCTTACGAACTCAAAATACAACCGAAGCTTCTAATGCAGCTAATACAAAAAGAAACAAAAAGGTGGTATGAAATCAAATTTAAGAGGTTTGCGCCGAACGAAATTACGAGATTGATACTTGATTGATTATACTAAAAGTACAAACAATGGCATCGTTCTCGCATTGTAATTTATCTTACCGAACCCCCCCTCTTGCTTATAATTTTGCTTAAGTACTTCAATTGAGCTTTCAAACTCATGTTGTTGTCGTTAGTTAATTATCATGATAATAAACACTCGTTAATCTCAATTAAATTACGGAAAAAATATCAGCACTTGGGGGTTTACTACGGTTAACAATTAGATTCCTTGTTGTTCCACTGTATCTGCCATTCATGTACCAGGAGTTTATCATAATGCTACATTTATCTTCTGCTTCGCTTAGCAATTCCTTTGAAGGGGGGTATTGCAAGTGGCAGCGTATTTGAACACTTGGCTTACTAGCCCATTTTCAATATAGAACGTTTACGAAGCTGCTAGACTACTGAACAATAAATGATGGTATGCTCAAAATTGTTCTCAAATTTTTCTAGCGACAAATTTGGTATTTGAATGAATCTTTGGCTAATTTTGCACTTTTTATGAAGAATTTACATAAAGTCTTCAATAACTGAAAACTTGAAGCGACAAGGACACCATAATAGTGAAGTGAAAGTTTATTTTCTTCTCAGTGTTTTAATCACATCAAAATCCAGTAAATTATTTGTAGTACTTAACACTTCTTAAACTTTCTTCAAAACCACAAGCTTAAGCCTCTTAAAGATTTAAATGGTGCTACAAAAGGTGGTATCCATTAATTCATAGTAATGGTGATGTCAACACCCAAGATGAGAAACAAAATCGGTTTTACTACAGCTGTAATAGTTGTAAGTTTCTAGACGCAAAAAAGTCAACATTTGTACAGTTCAAAGGAGTAAAACTTTTGATTTAACTAATTTCGCGAGCGTACCCTGATGCTAATAATTGTAAAAATTATACAATTCAAGCTTCTTGCACTACCTACAAATAAACTTTTTGTACAATTTATTTTTCTTTCTTTGGTTCTTTCCTTCCCTTCTTCTATTTTCTTCATTTCTTCCTTCCTTCCTTCCTTCCTTTTTACCTTTCTTTTTTTTTTTTGAGCGTTAACACACGCAAAAAGAGCGATATAAAGGTTGGATTTTTAAAAACAGTTAGCAAAAACGTCCGTTACGCCGTTCTAGTGCGGCAACTTCTTCATTTTGCTGACATAGCGGGAAAGCCTAAATAAAATACTGCAGGCGTAATCTCTTGTTAAAGGAATAGTAGTTTCCAGCAAAACCTTTAATCAAGAAATAATTTTATTTAAATCAAGAGCAACAATATTATCATCCCATTTTGGGTTTTTAAGAATTAGATTAAAGTCACAAACATACATACGAACATGACTATAAGGCAACCAAACATTTTCTAAATTGTCCATTGGTAAGAGTAGGTAACAAAAAAAGAGAAATGTTCAATAAAGAATGATCATAATTTTATTAACAACATACCTTAACTCACTTCATAATTTTTATATTTGTCAAAGTATCCCCGTTGGTTTGTACCAGTCTTCAAAGACGTTATATAAACAAAATTTTTAGTTTTTTTTTTCGGAAACGCCTCCGCAGCCTTCACCATTGCTTCTGACAAAGTCATTGCATCCCAGGAAGATATTTCTTCAATGTGGAGAAAAGGAAAAATTAACACGAGGCTAAAATTGGACTCTATAGGGAGTTTGAGGAATACACTTCATATTGATCTTTGCAGTGTGCGGCCGTGCATTGTTGTATTCTAGCATCCAGTTTATTGGACGGAAATGTACCCTTTTGCGTGTGATGTGGTCTTTTAGAGTTTTTAAGACACCTCTGTAGTTTTTGAGACAGAATAGTTACAGCTATTGTGCAGTTATGTCAAAAAATGAGATGAATATCGAAAAATGAGATGACCATAACTTTCCCAGCAGACGTTCGTTGACGTGTGCTTGTGGAAGCATGCATCTCCAGCAATAGATAAACAAGAACTTCTGTATAGATGCCTGCAATTTGTTTTCCCTTCCTCATCAACTTTTCTAACTATTTTGGACGTTTTCCTTCATTAATATGTAAAAAATTTCCCATTGTTTCTGAACCCGAAACTGCACAATAACTTTCTTTTGCCACCCATTTTTCGACTTAGTTTTCCTGTATGTGTGGACAACAAACACGCACTGTTTTGGTGTGTATGGTTCATACTGTACTGTATGTACTGTATTGCAACATAAAGCATGATTGCTGACAGACCCAATACACGGACAGCCAAATGCGTTGCACTATTGCCGAAGAGAGCAACAATGACTTCCCGGACTAGAGAGTAGAACCGCCACTTGTTCCCTTCAGTAACCATGCATTTCGTACATCAATGAATATGTCCATGTCCCATGTTAGGGTTATAAGCGGAAATCAGGAATCGATAGTGAGTGAAACACAATATAGATCTTTAGCTCTAGGTATTTGATGAGGGCTATAATTTTTGGGACTTACGGTGGCTAATGCTTCCCAGCATTTATTTTATGGCAAATGAATGAAAAAATTAGCTTATATGTTATTCCAAACAGGATTTCTGTCCTACTAATTTCAAATTTTCAGCTAGTCGTTGACCAAGGCCCTAATAACTGAACCATGCAAAACTCAGTTCGTTTAGGTTTAAGGTGTGACATCTGAACAAAATCACTGCAGCACTTCAATTTTTGTTATTCTGAATTAAAGGTTTTCGTTGAAACTAAACAAATGACAATGATAACGATATTTTCATTAGATTCCCAATGAGCTGTTTATTTATCGGAAAGCATATTGTTAAATTTTTCTTTACTTGCTTTTCTTCTTGCATTTTGAAACACTTGTCGGGCACAGAAGTAAAAATAAATAAATAAATAAATAAATAATAAAATAACGTTACCAAGATTGTATCAACATTAATACCCTCCCCCCCTCTCTCTCTAACTGCCATGGGTGGACGAGATCGTTCAGGCATGGACTCGTGAGCGGGAGGTCTGGGTTCGATCCAGCAGAGTAGCAATTCCTGTAATTTTCCTTTAGGAGTAAACACTTACTGACTTCGAGAGTTGTGAAAAAAATTTGAGAATACCGACAACTGCAAGACACGAAGACAACAAAAATAAATAGAACTTTATACAGGATATATCAGAATAATTATTCCTAATTTGCTTATATGAAATAAAACATTTTAATAAAATACGTCCGAAAATGCTTCGTGTTGAATATAAAACACAGAGCTCATCATTGCCTGCATTTATGTCTGAGCTATTCTTGTTTCCATGGAAATGATAAACAACTGAAGTTAGTTTGTTGTTGTATGTCACAAAATTTCTGTGAGATCTGTTTATTTCATTTCATGGCATTAAAATACATCAGAATACAAATGCTCAATTTGCAGACCTGCATAAGGCATTTGGAGCAAATTTGGCAAAGCAAATCTATGAGGAGCAACACTCTCAGCGCAATATACAACATTTTCAAAACAGATCAACGTCTTAGAGATAAGAGGCCATTTCCATGTAAAGAAAGTACTTTCAGGAGCGAATCAAACTGTGAAAACATTATACTTTGAAGAAGAGGTTTTGCAGAGATTTGAAAATAATCAACGAACTAACACTCGAGCTGCTGTCATTAATTAGCTGAATTGTTTTAGCTGTATTTATTAGTTATCTCCTGTATGGTCTATTTATGGCGTAAGCTCTGTAGTTAACTTGTAGTTTCTTTATGAATTCTCTTAGTGGTAAGATTTCGGTCAGGTCATATACTTCGTTTTTCAGTGCGTAGTGGAATTTTTGAGTTATTCGTATGCATTTTTGTTCGGAGGTTTCTAGTTGTTTTTGGTGTCATCGGGGCTATTGCTATGACTGATTTTTTTATTTATGGACGCTCTTAAACAGCTCAGGTCATCAGCGTGCTATGGCTGCACATGTGATGATAGGTCGTATTAGAGACTGGTATATGTGTTTTGAGTGTTTGCGGGTTTAGGCCTTCTTTTTTAATGCATATCAAGTGTTAAGTGTTATAAGTGCTGTCTTGGTTTGTCATGTCCAAAAAGTACAAACACTAACCCCAGATGTTTGTCCTAACAGACATGGTATTTATTATGGCATCCAGAAAGTAAGTCCCAATCGCACCTAGAGATGGCACCGCTAGTCGGATAGGAATGCGCATGCGCAGGAATAGAGAGGAAGTATGTGGTAATAATGCAGTAAAATTTTAGCCTTGTGACGGCCGTGGTTACCGCGCTGTGCTAGGAGAAAATGGGTGCTCTGATATTGTCTCCCGCCAACTGCGAAGTTCGAGCAGTCATCCGAGGTTTGCACGCTCAAAAGCAAAGTCCAGCAGAGATCCATCGCCAATTGTGTCAAGGCTTCCGGGAGACAATTTCGTGCACAAGGGAGCGAGACATCTGGGGAATTGACAAGAGAGTTCTGAAATTGTGAAGCGCCGGTTCTGCTCAATTGCTTGCCGCACACTTTCCAACACTTCTGTCGGCCACTACGGTCGTCGTCGTGAATATTGGTTCGTCCTTCAGTGAACTGCCTGCACCATCGTCTTACCATAATGTCGTGTCCATACACTTGACACAATTGGCGATGGATCTCTGCTGGACTTTGCTTTTGAGCGAGCAAACCTCGGATGACTGCACGAACCTCGCAGTTGGCGGGAGACAATATCAGAGCAGCCATTTTCTCCTAGCACAGCGCGGTAACCACGGCCGTCACAAGGCTGAAACTTTACTGCATTATTCCCACATACTTCCTCTCTACTCCTGCGCATGTGCATTCCTATCCGACAAGTGGTTCCATCTCCAGGCGCGTTTGGGACTTACTTTCTGGATGGCCCTTGTACAATAGGCTTTATTCTGCTAGATGCTTATTATGGACAAGGGAGACATGCTTACATTTTTTAATGTACACAACAGTCACTAATCCTAAAGCTGTGGGAAATCTCCGCAAATATTTGGGTTGGATTTGTTGATAACTTTCTAGTGAGATCATGTGTTATGCCTGCACGATTGTATGAACATGTTTATGTAATATTCTTGAGGAAATGTTTCCGGAGCTACTTGAATATGTCCCAGTTAATATTTGGAGAAACATGATATTTTAACCCGCACATTTTGGCTTAAATTGTATAAATTATTTAAATGTACATTTTCCAAATTATTGAATAGGAAGACACATTCCCCAGATATGACTCCAGTTGAAATTTGTGTTTGAAGTCACATTAAATCAGTTGTTTATGAAACTCCATCGACACCACCGAAGAATTATTTGCTAGAACTATTCTTGCTTTTGACGATTTCGTAACCGACCACAGATGTTTCGAAGGATTGGTCGTTCAATAATACAGTTATGCTTTGTGTGAAACTTTGGGTCTCGAACGAGAGCATTATTTCGAGTTACTATTGAGAAAAACTGATTGAGGTTTCCGGTGATATTATCCATATAACGCGCCTAGAAGCTTTAACCATGTTAAAACTCCTATGTTCATCAAAATTTCATAATTTTAACCATCTCAAAATTTTTAGCAGGTAGAAATTTAATTAATGAAATTTTACACATAAATTTGCCTAAATTTACTACAATTACTAAAGCTAGTGGTATAATAAACAGTATAAATTTTGACAGTTTGACTAATAGGACGGAAAATGTGGTGACTGAGAATGATAATGTAAATAATGTAAAAGCATTCATATATAACCAATTTCGGCAATCTTCAAAATATGATTAGGTTAGAATAAGAATGAAACAGTGTTCAAAATAGTATTAAGGATAACATGTAACAATGAAATGATAGTAATGCATGTAGTATTACTAATTATTATAGTAATGGAGCATGCAGTAAATAAAGAACATTAAGAGTAAAAATCTTCCTCGAGAAGGATGAGAAACACAGCGAGCACTTTGGCAGGGAGTACGGATCGCAGAACAGTTCGAGATGCAGCATAACCGCAGGCAACGCATGCTGCCTTGACGCAGATTCTGCGGCTATGGCCATTCTTCCGACATCTGCACGCAGCCTACTCGCTGCTGTTCCCACTCCCTGACCGCTGCCTGCAAGCACAATGACTTAACCCGCCGATGCCGCTACTGCGCCACACATGACGGAACGGGCTACTTCACGGGGCAGGCAATTTGCCTCAGGTCACGCTACAACGCCTACTTCCCCATCATCAGGACCGGTACACGCCATGCAACACCATATCACATTGCTTTGATATGTCAACAAGCAATTCGTCTCCCGGATACGTGCCCTTGAGGGCATCATCGGTAACCTGACAACAGATATAGTCCCTCTCCAGAACTACGCCAGACAACTTCACCAACCAATCAACACCAAACTCAGCTCAATAGCAGGATCCATAACAGAACAAGCTGACACTACTTCAGCACACCTCAGTGCACTTCAGGAGGTGAGTGCGCTGAATCCAGGGCCATCCACATCAACTCCAGCCATATCAGGAACTTCACTACTGACAATTCACATATTCAGTCAACAGCTAAGAGTAAACTCAATACTGTGCTTGAAGAAGCACTGGATTCCATATACTCCTGCTTAACCAAATTGCAGCAACTGATGTTCACAACAATTAACTGCTACACAACCCCCAAAGCTAACATATCCCCAGAATACAAATAGATATACCACCCTAAACGAGATACAATTGATGATTAAATGAGCTTGTCCTCTCTTAATCCATCAACACTCCCAATTCCTGAGGGGGCAAGCTGGGCCTTGGCCAAGATTGTCTCCCGGCTAAACCTTTCCTCACCCACTGAACATGCAGTGCGTACCAGTTTTACTATCACCATTGAATCCAAGGGTGCGATCCTGCGTTACCTCATCACCATGCTGCCAATTTTTCCATCTTCATTTCCCACTTCCATCTTTTCCACCTTTCTTTATTATGTCTTTGTATCTCTTATCCTTGTTTTCCTTAAAAAAAAAAAAAAAAGAGTAAGTCACTGTCTCGTCCCCGAGAAGATCACGTCCAGCACCTACTGATGATGTCCACCGCAATAGTGGACGAAACGTCTGGGAAGATGAAGGAGGACCCAATGGACACGGCCTTACAATCCTGAAGGCTCAGTTCGCATAATTACTCTTAATAATAATATTTTTTTTTAAAATACTTGCTACTATGTAAATGATTTTATAACGGACAGTATACCATAATGATGAATAACTTATGTATATAATTGATATTAGTCTATATTCAATCGTGTGCTGTTCTTATATAGGTACATTGTAAATAGTTATTATAACTATTAAAATTCTATGTTCGTAAGTTCTAATGGCTGTTGCAGGAACATATGGAATGTTCCGAAAAATTAAATTTAACTAAACTAAGGACGATACAATTTTAAAATGCATCTCATTGCAAAGAAAGGGCATATATTACCTAAAACACACGTAGGGCACGTGTGTCAAATTTCAACTTTGATGGCCATTGTTCTTATGAGAAATGAAACCATCAACCGTCAGTTTACTTTTCAAGTAATTTAGGATCAGATTTGTCACATACTGGACGTATTAGAGAAGCATTTCTGAAGGCCTTTAGTTATAAATATTGTGCACTATGCGGTATATTACGTCTCGATTACAAATATGTATAACATTTTATCGTATGTAAGGCATTCGTAGTGTCGTTCTCACATGGTTATTGGGAAAACACAAGATTACTGCATTACTGCTTATTTTCTTCATATTTCGAAACCCCTACTATTCTAATTTCGAGTGATTTTGTTGCTGATCGTTCAAATTTTGCAACAATTTCCTGAAGTTTTTTTCTCTGGCTATTTCACTCATGTGAGGTCATCATAAAATCGACCGATTATGTCAAACAAATTTTGAATGTTGACTATTCACAGCCCCATATCGCAGTGAAATTATCGTAAAGTTTTATCAAATCCATTTTATCATCAAAGTGCATTTGTCTTGTGGTTAGTGTAGCCAACTCTATACCTCTGCTATATTATCCCTGAGAACGCATCAATGACCACTTTTCCGTATTTTCAGTATTTTGTACATTTAATTAATTTAATGTTTATTCACTCAAACAGATGATTTTCGTATTCATTCAAAAGGTCTGAAATAATTTTGTAAATTATGTAACAATACCTGCCTAAGCAAACCATAAATTAATAAACACCTTGTTCAGAATGGTAAAAAGTTGTCTTGGTTTTGTCTTTCTCAGTTAGATTAGCAAATCGAACGGTAGCGATTGCAATAGTCGACTTTCGTCTATTTCAGTTTCACGGTTTCTGAATATGTTAGATATTCATAAGTGAGTATAACATCTATACAATTATTAATATTCTGTGCACAAAATTCAAATATATATATTTGACGATGCAAGGTGGCTTGAAAAGGTTAAGTATCCATAATACAAATATGCAGCTATTACAATATATTAAGCCAAGTTTAGGAAAATAATGTTTAAATACTTATTTTATTTTTTGAAATTGTCCTAATAAATATCACTCGAGGGTTTGAGCTTTCCAGATAAATTCGCTCAATACGTTCGTGAATCGGCAACCTCAGACCTGCTTGTGATAAAATAGCCTTTTCGCCAGTGTTTGTTTTTCACGAAACAATATAAAACATTTAAATTTATGCAAAGGAAAGCTATGAATAAATTCCGCATACATCTGACTAGCCTGTTCATATTTAAAATTACGTAGGCACACTAAAATGTGTTGCTCTAAAAACACAAAAGAGGAGAAGAGTAAGCTTAGCAATAGAGACATAAAACACCGCGGCTTATAATTAAAGCCTTGTCTGCCTAATAAATGTAGGACAGTACTAAAATAAGAAACAACACCCAACGAGGAAGACCCGAACGCGCTAGCCTTACAAGTCTTGATAAGCATAGCTACTGGGTGCGCAAGTAAAACATAGGAAACGATAAAAGCTACGAGAAGGAACCATTGGAGTTACAGCTCGTTATATTTAAGTGCCTGCATTTTTGTGTACGCCGTGGGCTGCAGGGCACTTCTCCGACTCAACTCTATTGCAGTACACGATATGTAGTTCTATAGACGGAAATTTGTGCTAGATTGCGGTTGCAAAAGCACGCACCGCAATGGTCATTGTGGTGAGCGGAGTTCTCTTAGGGAGATTTTGGTAATTTTGCTTAATCCACAGTGCAATAAAAGCATTTAACCTCACAGTTTCGTTTCTTACCTTTCAGGCAAATTAGCAGTCGTAAATCGCAAGAAAGGACGAACATTGCGCAGTTCTGGATGTTTATTAAAGTCGTAAGCAACTTGAACTAGTATTAACAGAAAACTATCATGGGTTTCAGACCAAAAATAAGATAAATGCTTCTGTAAATTTATGTTTTGGCAAAGAGTTTTAAAATGTCTGTTATTTATTTATTCTTTACACAATTACATAGTTTTTGCCTTAAAAATAATTCATTACTTTACTATTTATCTAGTAAAAATATTTTTTTTCAAAATTGATAATTTTTTAACAATGTTATGCATTCAAGAACATTTTTAAAATATTTTATATAGTTAAAAAGCAAATTAACACTAAATTTACAAAGTAACTATATACGAGGGCGCGTTAAAAATTATTTACACTTGTTTTTCTACATTTTACTTATACAAATGTAGGGGTTCGACATAATATGTCTATATAGTCTCCTCTCTTTTCAATGGCTTGGTCCAGCGGCCCACAAGCTTGCGCATTCATACCAAGAAGAAGGTTTTTCCTTGGTTACTGGCTTCAGCTTCTTGTCCAACAATTCGCTGTAACTCACACTGTTGATGGTGATGTAATCGTCCAGCTTTTGCGTCCCAAAAAGGGTTAACAGAATTTTTACCACTGATGGCTCAGTCTTGAATTTGTGCATCAACTCGTTCGGCCACTTTTAAACATCTCGATCCACGAAAACATTATAAAGTCCTGTCCCCGTATTGTGATACAAGTCTACGATGAATTTCAGTCCAGCTCAAACCCTCCAAAAAAAGAAATTGGATCATTGCTATTTGTTCTTACTTTGTGAAAACTGCCAGCAGAGCAGACATTTTTTCGCTGTAATAGTTAAAGAACAAATGAAGCGAACAAGGCCAAATTGCGCACCCGTGATCAAGTAATACAAACTCTAAGCACGCATGCGCAGAAGGCAGTATGGCAACCTTAAAGGTATGTAATGGCGAAAGTGTAGCAATTTTTGACTCGCCCTCTTAAAATATAACTAAGAAATTCCTTTACAGACAGGTTGGCCTTAGGTTTGAATTCTTTTAATAAAAGAATCGTTTGCCATATATGAAAGTTATATGACACGTTGATATATATATATATATTATATCTACATATTTATGTCGTTTTTATTTGGATTATTTACGGACGCTCTTTAACATCTCAGGTCATCAGCGTCCCATTCAACTCAGGGCGTGAAACGGCCGACAAATTTTGCTCAGAGGCCTCTCTTTCAGGCATGAGGTTCTTTATCGTGCCGTAAATGTACGACACGGGACCCACGGCTTTACTTCCCTTCCGAAGGAAGCCATACTTAGGATTTTTACGCCGGAAACAATCCATCGATCCTGGTCAGGATTGAACCCGCTATCTTGTGCTTAGAACGCAGTATGGCTACCATATACCACTAGGACCGACATATATCTTATAATAATTATAGTAATTATTATAATAGCAATGGTTTATTTTCTTTGGTAGAATTAAGACCATAATCAAGCAGATTAAAATAAGGAATACATAAAATAATTGAATGAATGGCTATATACTTAAGGGACATATATAAATTGATAAGAAGGAAGTTAGCGCGCGGCACCCAAATGCTGCCTATGGTTAATTGTAGTCGTGCGCTGGTTCTCTGAGTGACCGGAAAGCATTTTCATGAAATTTTGCGATTATTATTAGTGTGCTCTGCGCCAAGAAGAATCTGCTGAATCTGCTCATTTAAGTTCTAAATTGCAGTTTTGACGAAAAAGAACAGCCTTGAAAGACAAGTATCGCAAGGAACAGTAGTAGTCACAGATGATAACACTGCTCGTATAGAAGCCATAGTGAAGAATGATCCGCGAGTGACTTACATGGATATAGAGCAGTTTCTACACACTCATTCGCCGCAGGTTTCTTTGTGTGAGAAAACTTTGTTGCCGTTTGGTACCCCACACTTCACAAGATAGCAAAAAACCACACGAGTGGAATGAGGTCAGGAAGTTGTTCGAATTGTTATTCTCTTTATCGTCATTGTAGTCAGTAAATCAGAAAACTTGTGTCCGATTTGGATTGTCTGATTCCAAGAGCAAGGAGAGGAAGGTTTGAAGAAACCATGGGGAGTTGTAAGATTGAGATTTGTATACTTGTGAGCCTCTTCACTTCCAAGATATCAAACAAAGTCTTATATCACAATGGTATACAGGTCTTGCATTGATTAAAAAAATCCGTTTCTGGTATGTTTCATTTCCTATTAGAAGAAAATGTATTATATTTTCCCTTATGGTAATTTCTAATATCCATAGGATTTTACTTTTCTTGCTAGAAAATATAAGAAACCTTCTAAGTTTATACCAATCTCAGTTTCACAGCACACATAACATTTTTAGTCCAATTTTTTTTTTCTGTGGGTATTATATTAGCATTTTTTCTTCGTATTTTACATTCCTCTTAATGTAATTTTATTTCCAATTTCCTCTTTAATAATTGAAGAAGATGCCTTTGTTATTTTTTAAATTTATAGATTTGCAACAAATTCAAAAAAAAATATAAATATTTTGGTGCATTTCGTGGGGAAAATGAGTGTGGTTATTCTTTGTATCCACACCTTTAAAAGATTAAATGGGTCTCTACCCAGAACTTTAAAAATGATCTCGGTGCAATTTCTGGCGATGCCTTACTTCGACTGCTGTGATTTTCTGAACCTAACGCAAAAACTACAGCGTGCCCATAATATGGTGTGTGTTACATCTGCGAAGTGCGCTTGTTCTATCATATAACACCCTCCGTCGATATGCTGTCTTAGCTCCGCTTGAAAGACCATTGTTTTATTCTACTTTTCAAAATTATCCTTACATTTCTCCATCTTATCTGTCTTTCACTCATAACCCTAACACATTTCTGAATTCCGGCACGTACTATCATTACATTGAACCGAACATCACTTCACTCATCATCATTCACCGTAACCACTGCCCGTCTCTGGAATGCGTTGCCATGGGATGTCAGAGACTGCCAAACTTTAGGGGCATTTCATAAGAAATTGTTTAATGTTATTAGAAATTATCGATTACTCTAGCTTTAGATTCCTTATATTACAATACAGGTATTTACTTGTTTTATCCTGCTATACAATTATCAATTTTATCATTGTTGTTCTTATTATAATTACTATCATAAAATCTCCTTTGTAGGAAAGTTAGGGTGTTAACTTTTTAATTTACTTCTATATTTATTTTCGGTTTCATGATTTACATAGGTTGATATGTGTGTAAATTGTCACTGTTAGTGCTTGCTGTGTTATTTATCTGTTTGTTTTTCTTCTTCTTAAGTTAATATTCTTCATTATCCATATTTATGTATTGGCATGCATTTAGTTATCCACTTCATGTTTTACACAGGTTTATATGTGTTCGCGTTACTGTCAATATTGTAATCGTAATATTATCGCTATAATTTATGTAATTATTGTTTGATAGGTAGAGCCGAAGAGAAGAATCTAGCTGTCTTAGCTCTTCCAGAATAAATAAATAAATAAAAATATAAATTTAATAGTATTCTCCTTTAAACGTTCTTGAGTTTAAGCTTCCATCGTTCTATCTCTCTCTCTCTCTCTCTCTCTCTCTTCCCCCTCCACACACAAATTCAACAGATTACTGCCCGTTGACCCTTGAAGGAATGTCTAAAGTAGCATTTATTTTCTGTGCATCAAATTCTTTTGTCCGTTAGTGTACAAATACAACTACAGAGTCTTTAATGTAACCCCACGAAAGCTCTCAAGGAATCTGTTATGATGACCGCGGTGAGAGTCGATAAACGCTATAAGACCCACGCCCAATCTCATCGTGGCAGCTCTTATTATGCATATAGCTGCTACAACGACGACAGTGAGGGGGCGTTCCATCTTGTTATAATATCAAACCTGAAAGTCATTGTTCCCAGAATATGACATCCCTGTTATGTGTGAAGAACAACGACCTATAAATCATGTTACATGAAATGGCACAAAAATACACATATGAATGCCATTAAATGAATCTGTTAATATCATGGCGGTTTACTCTGCCGCTTGGGTGCAAACTCACCTAGTAGCAATCTTCACCTGCCAGTGTAAATGTTAAGAGTATTTTTTTTTTTTTTTTTTTTTTTTGCGTCCCTGTTTGTTTCATGTCACAACTGGTAAACTTTTGGGGATGCATTGATAGCACTGCCACACACGGCCAGTTTTTAAATAGCGTATACCACACATGGATTGAATTAGCTGTTGTTGCATTCGGTAGGAAGCGACGTTAACGGATTTTGGAAGGCATTCTTTAAGAAAAATTTTGATAGGCGCTTCAAAATCGCCTCTAAAGCCTTCACCGCATCGATTTCATAATCGAATTGTCGTCCTTTGAGGTCCTCTTCGGCAGTTGGAAATAAAACAGGATCGCAGGGGCGAGATTGAGGCTATACGGGGGATGGGAGAACAGTAGAGATGCCTTTCTTGACTAAAAAGTTTGTAACAGCTGTTGCCACGCGAGACCGCGCGTTGACACGGTAGATCCACTTGCACAAATTCCCTCCGTTTGGGGGGGGGGGTTATGTCTTACATTGGCTGGTGAAGAACATATGCAGTCACTGTCTGACCTATGGAAACTTGTGTGTACACTATGCTGGAGATAATATAAATGTGATCACTAAAGTCTTGTTTGCATATTTTTAGACGCGAGCTATTTTGGGTGAGATTGTCCCTTTTGAACCCGCTCCATACTCTGTCTTTTCAGTGCAAGGTCATAACAGTAAACCCTGATTTGGGGGCAGTGATAATGGTTTTCCAGCAAACATTTCCTTCATCCTGGACGACGCACATTTTACAAAGGCTGTAAACATCAACTCGTGCTGTTTTTGAACAGGATTCAGCAGTCTGGGAATCCAGCAAGTGCACACTCGTGATGTGTTCAAATGAGCCTTTAAAATATGCGAACAATTCCAACTGATATGTCCAGCATTTTTGCAATTTCTTCTCTAACGGTCACATAGCAGCAGTGTTGACAGAGACGTCGGTAATTTTATATATATATAATAGTAAAACTGTTTTTAAAAAATATATATTGATTGATTGAAAGCAGCCTTCAGGTTACAAACTGAGCTCTGAAGATACAAGTGCGACCTTACCGCAGCATTAAGCTTGATCTTGACCAGTACTTATGTAGCACAAGGGTGTATTACACTTCTCCAAAGATAGGCACTTTATTTAGCAGTTTGTACGAAACGACAAAACTACCTTCCCAAGTGCTATACAGTTGCAGCATAATTTTCAAGGAACATTTCCACCCTTGCAGCCATAGCCACTCGCTTTCAGTGTTCACCAAAAATGCATAGAGCAGCTTTATTTAGCAATACGACCTTGCTACATATTGTGTCATTGATAGCAGAACTGTTTGATGTGTATATTTGGCCTTGCCAATCCCAAGTTTTATTAAGGCAAAAATAAATGTCAAATTACGTCTTTATAATACATTTTAATTTACTTAAATGTAAATTATATGTAAATGATTAGGTGTATAGAAATGAATAAGGAGTGGAAATTTTAGAAGGAATCTAAAGAAGGTACTCAATCCTTTACTTGACCTAATGGAAAACAAGCATTTAATACCACGCTAGCTTTCAACGAATTGTTGCTGTTGTTATTGATATTGTTATTTCTGCGAATTCCGAAGGAATGTAAGCTATTGCGGCTGTACCCGTGGCTTTTGTTTTGAATAAGTTATCCAAATCTCTGTTGATCCTACTTATAGACACCGATAAAGACAAAACATAATAATAAATTATAAAAATTGTGTGTGTGTGTGTGTTTGAATAGTGTTTAACGCCCGATTTTACTACTGAGGCACCACAGGCGATGTGTGTGTGTGCGCGCGCGCGCGCGCGTGTGTGTGTGTGTGTGTGTTAACGCTCTAGCACGGTCAAAATTTTTGCTTTTTCTCAACAAAACTCGGCAAATAACCATCAATTAACAAACGATTCATTGGTTCATTAAACAGTAAAATTGAACCGTTAGGAGTGGGGGTTAACGTACAACGAAAAAAATTTAAAGAAATTGAAAAATCGCTCTAGCGGGTAATTTTTGCTTTATCTCAACGAAACTGGGTAGATTTCTTCAAATAAATTGATAAAAGCAGTTTCCGAAATTCAGGGCAGTCGAACTATTAAAGTGAAATCTAAATCTTTCTAGAGGCATCAATTTTAATTTTTTTAAACGAAACTCGCTATATGCCACTTAAATAAAATAATAAAAATAGTTTCATGAAATTCAGTGAAATTCGACTATTAGGACGGGGGTTATCTTACACACATAATTTAAAAAGCATTAATTTTTATTGTTTGCAATGAAACTCGGAATGAATGAATGAATGAATTAATTAATTAATTAATTAATTAATGATGTTTAACGCCTGTTTATGCTACAGAGGCCCAACTGGGGAAATGAAATTGGGAATATACCATTTAAATAAATAAAAAATATAGGTTATTAAAATTAGGGAAATCGGGCCATTAGAAGCTAGGGTTTACCTAATAACAAACATTTAAAAATCCTTCCAGTGGAAACAATATTTGTTTCTCGGTATGTAGCATTTAAATAACGTAGAAAAATAATTTCTGAAATTTTGGGAAATTGTACTATTAGGAGTAAAGGTATACTTGAAACCCGAAATTCAAAAGGCGCTCTTGCGATTAATTTTCTCTTTTTTTTTTAATAAAAGGATAAATTAATTCAGCTTGTAAACTGTACGATATTTAAGACGGGGCATATGTTTCATATTTAACAAAAGCATCGCCATGAAGATAGCAAATATGAAATATGTACTTGAGAGTTATATTTGTATGTAAGAGCGTTCTGTAATAATCTTCGGAAAAGTTTGCGTTACTGTTTTTTTACTGCAATGACATTTCAGTTAAATTTCACAGAAAATGAAAATCGATGAAACATGCGATTATTTATTGTTCATTGCGTAATAAGTTTTGTACACCGAAGTTGTTTTTTAATAGTAATATATTTTTGTTTTATTGAAACATATGAACATCTTAAATGCACAATGTAACTCGAAACTTTCCGTTATTTCTCTCTATTTTAGTGAATGTAAAGATATCAATGGGCAAGTTCATAAATTACATTTAAAAATGTTTAAAAATACCCACACAGTATAACTTTGTCTATCAATGGTCATATATTTTATTTAATTAATAGTATACCATTAATTTTTGTGATTTAATCTCAATAACTATAATAATAATAATAATAATAATAATAGTAATAATTCCAAAACTGTAGTTTCCCTTTTGTAATACTTATAGATTAGAAGAATTCTAATTTTGTTCCGCTAATACCACAGAGTAATGCCGTAACTTATTTCATTTTATTAATTAATAAAGTTATACTCTAGATATTAAATTCTTTTTTAAAATTAATCTACAAGGCGAAGAATTCGCTTAATTTATGCAGCTCCTGCAAGACGGACTTTTTGAAATTTCCTTTACGTCTATCTGTATTTTTTTAACTTTAAGCTTTCCTGTGTTTATTTATTACTCTAGATACAAGTGCGGAACTATTAATGAATTACTTCTGAATATATTACAAACACTTAAATTTGTATTTATTGAAACCGTTAGAGGTACTATCGCAATGTGCAAATATTAAATATTCATAAGTAATGGTCGCGAAGGGAATGCTCATAACGATGTCTTGCGTTCCCCTTAGTGCGCTGTCAGCTAATATCGTCAATCTCTTTTTTTGTTTCTCTGCGTTGTGTTTATTCTGAAAAAAATGACTTTTCACATCACTTGGTCGGCAGTCGTTTATGTTTTAGCAAAGGCTGTGCAGCAGGCGAGCTCAATGTTTGGACTACACACGCGAGGACTTGTTCGTGACTGGGAAAAGCAACTTGCCCTGTGGTTTCGTAATTTTCCTTAGTTCTCATTCTCATAAATCGATAAAAAGCACCGCAAGCCTGCCGCATATTTTCTCTCTCCTGATTTGCCCGCGTAATCGCCAGAAGGTGAATAAATGAAGGTTTTTGTAGGTCCCATGCATGTGACACTATGTCTTGGCTCTCATTACATAGCCCCGTATATATAGCAAACACTTATAAATGAGTGATATACTCATTTTCAACTCACAGTTGCCCGTCATTCACAAATGAGTGTTCAAATAAGTGAGCTAGGATACCTTAAAAATTTAATTATTTCTTACTCTCTTCAGATTATTTGCTCTTCAGGCAATAATAATGCAAAAGTGTAATGACTTCCCAGAACATGTAGAATTTAATGACGAAAATTTGTGCGAAAAGAAAAAAAGATATAGTAGAGATATGGGCAACCCCTTACACATATATCGTGAACAGTAATTGATTATTATTTTGTTTATTTGCGGACGCTATTTAACATCTCAGATTATCAGCGTCGCATTCAAATCAGGACGTGAAACAGTCGATAAATTTTGCTCAGAGGTCCCTTATTTCAGGTTTGAGGTTCTTTTACTGCCGTAAATCTACGTCACGGGACCCACGGCTTTACTTCCCTTCCGAAGGAAGCCATACTTAGAATTTTATGCCCGAAAAAATTCACCAACTTCAACCGGAATTGAACCAGATCTTGGATCTAGGAGGCAGATTTCTTCATACCAAAACTTCACTTAAATGTCGCCAAAACGAAAATAACAATTGGCACAAGTTTTATTCCTGTAACAACTTTAAAAAATGCTGGAAATAGTTGTTATATAACTTACTAGCCTGTAACAATGATTTCAGATGTTATTAAGTTGTCTCATAAAAAATGTCAGTTTTTAAATATGATGTTTTGTACCATTTAAATAGTTATCTTTTGTTGTTGTGTATAATGTGAGCATATCATAATCATAAAATGGAGGGCACTAAGTTTGAGATTAGAGTACTCTAGAGCACTGCTGGAAACAAGATTTTAAAGTTGTTGCCGCGGCTCGAAAAATGTAAAGGAAAGAGAGGGTGTCGATAGTAAAGCGTTTCAGTAATTGGGAAGAAAACACTAAAGATTTAAAACCCCTGCAAGACCTAAGATATGTAATATTGAGAATACACGCAGAGTTTTGGAAGAAAATCCGCAAAAAAGTACTCGTAGGCTGTCAGAAGGACTTGGTGCATCAAAAGATGGGCATCTTAAGACACTTAAAAATCATACAGAAGCTGTAGATCTGTACCTCATGAATTGACATTTTAACAGGCCCAACACAGAGTAGATATCTGTCGTCAGTTTATCGCAAATCCCATGGATAATAGATTTATCAGGGGAATTGTACGTGTGATGCAAAATGAGCTTATTGCTAAAAGGGAAGCATAGGTGTAGAAGCACTCGAAGGTATAATTAAAAGTTTTACTGCCATCGCTACTTCTTTTATTGAATATTAATTAAAAAATGCACACATTAAGATCTCCTCCAATGCTGAAGGCTTACGTTAATAGTGACTGAATGTCTAGAAGTCAGGATATTGAAGCCCAACGGGCCCTTACCTTAGGGGTGATGTCACCAAGAGCCGAGGGTGCAGAGCGGTCAGCAGCAGCACAAGGCAGCACAGGCAACGAGTGAAGGGACAGGCACTTCTTGAGGTCTGTTACCTCCTAACATAGCTTCGCGATCTCCTGGGGGGGGGGGATTGCATATGTTGTACTGTTCACCAATTATAGTATATCAACGCCCTAAGTTTCAATTATAGAGGCAATGAGAAAAGGGTACATAAGTGTAGGAATAATCTAAGTCCAACACAATTTTGCTTGTTGCTTTTGCGTCACGGCAAAAGTCTTTAAGTCGCCAACTAAATGGATGTGACTAAGTTAGCACTTTCTGATTCAACTAGGCAATGTAAGAGTATAAAATATTCAAGCAAATAAAACTAACTGTTCGCATAATATTTACTAAATTAATGTATCCCTCGGCCATACATGTGACAATATTACCCCACTTTGAAACAGTAACTCGATTCCCATCAACCTGCCAAAGTCATCGCTACATAAAATCAGTTCGGACCCAAAATAATGTTATTATCAGGTGGAATTTTGAAGATGTGTTTCACTAGGAGTTTTGTTCCAAACGCGTGCAACAGACGCGAATCTTTATTCACAACATTTGGAATGAGTTCAAGAAGTGTTGAGACAGAGATGCCCAGCATTAATTAATGGAATATAAGAAATAGAAATAAAATTATCTCGCAGCAGGACAAACTGAGATCCTATACCGCTCGAAAAACCATGGAAAAAATCCAGGAATTAGAAAGGATCAAAATACTACCACATCAAGCATACAGCTCTGATCTTGTGCCTTCAGATCACAGTCTGTTTCGATCATTGCCCATTTTATGCATGAGATAAAAGTAGAAAACATTGAAGTCGTGAAAGTGGGTATCACCTAATTCTTCGCATCAAAATTCAGAAGCTATCTCTGAGAGAAGGCTCAAAACTGTACAATCCAGTCGCTTTTACTGTGAAAATTTCTTTAATTTCTTGTCGGAATGCATTTCAAATAATTTTTGCTTAGAAACCGACATTATGTATGAGACAGTGTGTATATAATTTTCATTTGCGTCCACAAATGTTTAGCGATAAATTGAAAAGTCACTATGTGTTAGGTAACAAAATTTACCTTCCACATGTCTTCCCTTCACTTAATCAAATTTTCCGCATTTCACTTCCTGGAGTCTCAGCATATGGTCCAGAAAAAATATATCTGGCTCTAAAAGCTTTCCAGAGAGTTACTTGTTTCATCAATTTTAGCGTTCCCTTTGATAAAAAAATGTTTTGTAATTAATCCATTTAATTTCTTATTTGCTGTTATGATGTTTAGTGTGTGTTCAATCATTTTATAATATATTCCTTTCCATTTTTCATACCCTTCAGCATTAGCAGGGGATTTCTTAATTTTAGAAAAAAATACTTAAAATCCTTAATCGTGGTCATTGTACTTTAACTTGCATTTTTGTTTTTGGATGAATTTTGCACTACGCCAACCAATCACCAATATATATGACAAACTGTTTACGTTTTCTCAACCTTATTTGATCACGTTGCTTTTTATTGGGCATACGTAAGGAATGTAGTCAAATATACCATGGTCACTTAGATAACTGAAATATTTAGGAAAGAACAGTATAGGATAACATAATCTACAGAAACCATTCAAATACAGCTGGAAGTGACATTGCATTTGGCCATTAGATGTATTTACCTACAAAAAGCGTACTATTCCTCATATTTAATCTTGGAGCATGTTTTCAGCTGACGCACCATTTTGTACTTATGGTATAACGCGCCTTATCGCGGCTATAACTAAAGTGGATGTATAGGAAAATCTGAACATGAATTCTGTTCTGCGCAGGCGCCACTCATTTTGCTAGTATTGCCAGATTAGAGCAACAAGTGTAACGAGTTATGTATTTTTCTTGTTTAGTGCCATGTAATGATAAATTTAAGATGCTTATTAATTGTATACTGTTTCCTGTCATGACTGGGGGAGGAGAAGGTTATTTTCTAAACATTTTAGCACATGACTTATTGTTTATATGCATAATTCTGTGCATCTGTATTTTTTCCTCAACATTTCTTATGTGTAAATAGGATCATGAACGTGCGCTGGGCGAGTACACACTCATTACTACAAGTTTAACTTTCCTCGTTGTATTTGGAGTTGTCTAGAGGCGATATAGATCCTTGAATGGTGAAAGAAGTGCATGGTTTAAAACGCAGCCCTTTAAATCAACGTAATATAAAGGCCATTGAAGAATTGAACTATTATACCAATAATGGTATAATGTTCCACACTTATTAAAGTGCATCATTTCAACAAAACAATTTTATCAACTTTTACTCAAAAATGCTGTTAAAATAAAAGAAATAGAAACCAATTATTATATTAAAATTGAAAAAAACATGCTACGTAAAGAATTGAAATAAAATCAATAGAAGTAGCAGAGTTAAAAATTTACAGTCAAACAGAAGACGGTAAAAATTATTTCTGTTTTTAACAAACTCTGCAAAATGAATTAATAAATATAATGAAAGGATAAAAGACGTAAGTTACTATTATTATTGTTATCGCGTTATTTAAAATAATGGTTGAGGCGATAACAAAAACTAAAAGGACATTCACATGAGCTAATTCGTAATTTATTACTCATAAATATCAATCAAAATGTTTTTTACGATATTTTTCTTTCACTCTCTTTTCTTTTAGTCACAATACTTACGTGTGAGCGACACCACTCTTCGCCGTGAAACCTGGCAACTTCTCAAGCAAAGCTGCAATGCAGAGTTGCCTACAAAGCGTAGTGCAGGCGATTTCAAGCAATCCGACTTGCAATCGTGTCCTGGGGAAATGCGTTAAGGTTAATTATACATTAACATGAGTTTTATTCCATTTTACATAGAAAAATACGCAACAATATTAAAACTATACTTTACGCATACATATAAACGTATTTTGGTCCTGATTTTGGACCTCGGGTGATCAGTCGTGTCAAATTAATGAATCTCCAACTTGTGACCATCATCAGAACAGGAAGGAAACTGTTCATGGCTATGCAATCTGCGAGCTGTGAGATAACTTCCTGATGATGAGCAAGATTTTCATTAATATGACATGGCTGATCACCCGAGAAGCTATAATCAATAATTAACGCCGTGAAAACTTCATTTTTATCCCGTTGTTCAATTGAACAACAGTGACCAGCTCTATAAAACTCAATCTGGATAATAATATTACGGTAAAAACTGCGGGTGCAAAGGAAAAAGTTTCTGAATAAATTCATATTTACCTTTTTATTTTACGCCCGAAGTTGAACGCAAGCTATGTGGGCTAAAGGTTACGCCAAGCGCGGATGTGCCGATGAAAAGCTCCCCTACCATTTCTACTTTCATAACTTTGATTAACAATGGCATATATTCATTATAATTAGTACTGCCCTTTTTTACAGGAATTGCTGAAGTTGTGTCCGTTTGCAGGCACACATTTCTAATAACTTTTAATGAAATTTGCATTCACTCCAATAGATTTATTGTTGCTGTTCTCAAAACTACTGCTCTGAAAAGTTCTTGAAGTTCCTCTACATAATGAATTATTTGTATTGACTTTGTTTTTTAGCGAATTCCGAAAGAATATTACGGTTGTAACCATGAAGAGATGTTTGAAAACGTTTTTCAAATCTCAATCTATGCTGCCTACTAGACACCGAAAATAACAATGATTTTTTTTTTTATTTGGTTAATTTATGGACGCTCTTTAACATCTCAGGTCATCAGCGTCCCATTCAATTCAGGGCGTGAAACGGCCGACAATTTTTGCTCAGAGGCCTCTTCTTTCAGGCTTGAGGTTCTTTTTCGTGCCGTAAATGTACTACACGGGACCCACGGCTTTACTTCCCTTCCGAAGAAAGTCATGCTTAGGATTTTTACGTCCGAAAAAATCCATCGCTCCTGGCACGGTTTGAACCCACGACCTTGAGTTTAGAAGGCAAGTATGGTTACCAGTACACCACCAGGACCAATGAAAATATGTTTGTTTACGCTCTAGTGGTCGCAATTTTTGTTTTTTCTCAACGAAACTCGGTGTATGCCATTAAAATAAATTAAATTGATCTTAATGCTGCTCTCTGAGAGTATCAGTATGCACAATCTCTTGAATGCAAAGTCTTCTAAGCTTACTCTTTACAGGGCACGGTTCACAGGATAACCAGTAAGGCTGTATAGCCACTGCAGTAGTTGTGTTGTATAGCATGCACCAAAGACGCTGACTAGTGTGTGTGTTTCCATTAGCTCTGTGGCAGAGTGTGCAGTGATGCCGTGATTAAGAGCACAGGTTCGCTTCCCGGCATGAAGAACTTTTGTTTAACAAATCTTTGTAACATATGACAAATTAGTTTAGTAATAATGTTTCCCATACACAGCAATATTTAAGGTTATTATCTTTCCTTAAGTATTTGTTCCATGTAAACTCAATATGCTCCATAAGCATTCCCGGCACATACAAGAAGGCCATGGGCACAAATTCAAGAAGCCTGGAATGTTGTAGCCTCTCGTCCACACTGTTGTAGAAATCTGACATTGTCTATGCCCCGAAGATTGAGGGTAGTTATACATGCTGCGGATGCATACACCTTTTTAATTTGTATTTCTATGTGCTTTCATCTTATAAAATAAAGGTTTATGTTCATGTATTTATTTACTTATTTGTAAAGAACTCTAATTACGTTTTTGTATGTGCATAGGTAATGCCATATAACTCAAATAATACGTTAAACTGTAATATGATATTAAGGCATTATGACGTTCTATATATATGCACTTATATATTCAGTAATAAAAATAAAACAACTGTATGGAATTTAAACACAGGAGCTTGCACAAAAGAGAAATGCTATCTAAGCCGCTCGGCCAACGCTACTCTACTCTAAGGTTCTCTTTCCAGATGTTTATGATTGTGTCCATTACGTTTACAGACAAAGCGCCCACTGCAGTGCGCCAGTCGCTGATTACGAGTTGTGAATACTGCGTTTACGAGCGTCACCGACGTTCTCCGATCGACACGTGGAATCTGGCGAGAACTTTCTTTAAATCAAATGGCAGCTATTCTGTAATTTGTATTAATAGCCTTTGAAATTATGAGTTCAGTCTGGAATTCTAATATGTATTTATTGAAGAAAAGCTAATTACAATAACCATGTGCTCAACTCTAAAACCAAATTGGTCTTGAAACTATGTACCAAACATGTTACCTTTCAATGAAAGAAAGAGGAAAATTATCACACTACCTAAAAAGCGACTTACGGGTAGTCCACTTTCGAAAAGCAGGTCTGCCAACTTGGCTTTGTTTCGGGATAGTCATCGACTTGAACCTAATGCTCCTTACAAAGTAGATGCCAACAATCCTGTATCTATCTTGTGCCTTAGTTTATTTTTTAATCTAACACTGAAGAAACAAATAATTTTAGTTAGCGCTGTACACCCATGCTAGCTCAACAGCCACACACAAAAACATCTCGGCAATTTTCTTCTTTCTTCTGTGAATTTTTTGTCATGCTCCCCATGTTTCGTTTATATCCTCAAGTTGTGCTCCTTTTAGCTCGCATTTATGTCTCTAGGGCGTCTTTCTTCATTCCATTATCAGATTTCGCACTGCTCGCGCAGCTACGCTAGCCTTTATAATGACAGAACACGAAGGTGGCGTTCAGAGATACCATTATCACGGGAAACCTTTTAACTTGCTTTTTATTTACTTCAAACCCCCTACCGTTCCCACATATCTCTAATGTACTACGCTAACTGCTCTGAGATAGACGGGTGACGATAATTTCTAATAAACTAATTTTTTATATTGTTGTCGTCAATATATATACCGAGGATACCAAAAAAATGCACACACCCTTTTACAGCAGCTATCTATTTAATAGATTTAAAATTTGAACCGAAAAATAACAGTAATGTGTAGTATGATGTTCTGTAAACAGATGTGATTGACATTACGTTATGCTAGCGTTGCTACAACAAAATAGAGCCAAGATTATCGTTTGAAAAGCGGAAAGCAATTTTGAAGTGTATTGGAAAACTGAGAATGTTGTTAATGTTACCTCCGAGATGTTCGTGCGTATACCTTGATGACATTCTACCAAGGCACTGGATAGGACGAAGAGGTCCGATTGAGTTTCCACCGCGTTCTCCGGGACTAACTCCGTTGGACTTCTACCTATGGGAAACTCTTAAGGGTGTTGTATATCGTAGAAAACCAGCTGTATGTCAGCACTTCGGAAAGAAACTGAAACGGCATGTGCTGCAATCGCTGAGGACACTTTCGCTAACGTTGCTCAATCAGTAGTTCAACGTACTCAGAAGGGTATCGACGCCGATGGTGGGCTTTTTGAGCTACTGTTGCGACTGTAAAAGTCTAAGATGATTAGTGCTCATCATTTTCTGTTTGTGTGAATGCAGTTTTGTTATGTTAACACAGTTTTTTCTTTGCTTTAAGTGTGTATACATTTTGGCGCCCTCTGTATATATCGTTTTTTTTTTCTGTTTTCACTGCTACTTGGCCCTACAGTGTTGGCACTCATTAATGGAACATTAGTGATGATGGCAAGCCATCCAACATAATTTTTTTAATTAAGTTATCTCATAAGAAATATCGATTTTAAGTTTGGTGTTTTGCAAGGTTTTAATGGCATTCTATCTTTTCACAATGACGATCTGTCAACAGCTTGTCGCAAATTCCTGGGATGATAGATTAATCAGAAGAATTGTAATGTGTGATGAAATGGGTATATTACCCTGACACCTCGAAACAGTAGCTCTATCCTAGTCAGCCTTTCAAAGCCGTTGCTAAATAAAATCGGTTCGGTCCCCAAGGTAATGTTATGCGTCTGGTGGAATTTTGAAGGCATTAGTTAATCTAAATAGAGTTCTCTTACAGCAGCACAATACCAGACTCCATACCGCTTGAACAACCATGAAGAAAATCCATAAATTGGAAGGGATCGAACTTCTATACTCCCAACGTATAGCTCCTTCAGATTACCGTCTGTTTTGATTCATGGCCCATTTCCTGCATGGAAGAAATTTTGAAAATAATCAATTTATTGTAAGAATCATCGAATTCTTTCTAACAAAATCCAGAAACTGATACCGTCGCGGGATAAAAAAAAACGCACTGAAAGGTCGCTCAAGACTATAGAATGTTAAAAGATTTACTTTGAAGATGAATATAATTGTTTTGTCAGACCACATTAAAAAAAGATTTGCTTAAAAACCGACGTTTATATGAGTAGGCATGAAATGTCTCCTGAGATTGCCGAAGTATAGGTGACTCTGAACGCTGCACAGCGGTCCTAGGTAAACACCATACTACAGGTTACCAATAACTTTCGGCACTGTTCTGGCTCTAGCCTCCCTCCTTGCAATGCTGGCGTCAACAATACGAAAGAATTGTTTCATCTCAGCTAATGAGACATTATTTATATTAGTTGCAGTAATTTTATAAGTTAAATAAAATATGAAGTAAAAAAAGATATAAAATCTGATATACAGAGCTTTCATTTCAAAGCATGCTAATCTAAATAGCTAGATACCTGTTATTATTGAAATTCATCATTATCAATATCACGGGCTATTTTACCATGATGTTTGGTTCAAATGAATTTAAAAACCAGAACTTTCGCTGATGCTACAATTGACATCATCAGCAGACTGAAAGTGTCAGAAACAAAATTTAATTAAACCTACGACCACATAAATAATCCCCGTAATAATCAAATTTCAATAATAACAACGACGAAAATTAAATCTTAATAAATAATGTTATAATTAGTCACTTATTTAAAAATAAATAAAATTTAAATAAGCACATGCTCTTTTACATCAGAAGAAAAAGTTAAAAACATCCAATGTTAATTACGGCATCGTAATTCCTAAGCACTTAACATCACGTAAGTTACATTTAAACTAGGCCAATACAAACAACAAGAACACAAGCTATGAGCCATCGCCCGGAAGGTAAACAAGTACTGATATATAACAGGGAAGAGGGTCATTTGTAGCTCGTGACCTATTGCACTCCTCCCATGTGTTGTCTACACTCCAGTTGATTTGATTTATTTACGAACGCTCTTTAACTTCTCAGGTCATCAGCGTCCCATTCAATTCAGGGCGTGAAACGGCCGACAAATTTTACTCAGAGGCTTCTTTTTTCAGGTTTGAAGTTTTTTTCGTGCCGTAAATGTAGGACACGGGACCCATGGCTTTACTTTCCTTACGAAGGAAGCCATACTTACGATTTTTACGCCCCGAGAAAAATCCATCGATCCTGACAGGGTTCGAACCCGCGATCTTGGGTTTAGAAGGCAAGTATGGTTACCACTACACCACCAGGACCGACTCTACACTCCAGTACCAACATAACTTAATTCATCTGCATTCTAGCTTTAGTGCTTAGAAATTTCGATGTATATTAATTAATTACATTTTTAGTTCAACGCCATATGCCCCTACATTCACTTTGAAATTTTAAATGAGATGTTTGTTCATTCGCAGCACTCTGTCCAGGGACAGTAGTAGCTAAAGTATTCTAAAAATAGCCAATCTGTACATTTTGCAGCAACGCCCCTCTTACTTCCAATCAAGTAGAGCGTGCAATTCTTAATCTATCATCTCGAGAATACAATGCATGTAATGCAGTCAATTTCAGTGAAATTCCTCACTGAAATACTTTAAAAGTAAATGTGAGACAGAAAAGTTTGAGAAAATATTACAACATCAACGGGTTGCGCCACTTTGGTGAAAGTAAGCTCTGTATTACCAATCGACTTCACAAGGTGATGGACTCATTGGTGATGGAAGATGGAAGTTGCCAGGTGCGAAATGGTTCATAGTTTTGTACATATGGAATTTTATTCTATGAAGCATTCACCTGTACGTTTTTTTTTAATTTCTCATAGGTGATTAATTAAGCATTCCGTTATTATTAGAACAGAGAAGCTCAAACGTTTATTTTATGCTACGCGAGATCAATGGTTAGGTTCGTGTCCCCAGGTATAGCGTTTGCAACATGGCGGCGAACAATAAGCAGTAAACGTTTTGTACTTTTGAATATCATTAATTTCGGTTCGTTACCATTGTCTAGCGCCACTTATGCATGGAATTTGGAAAGGATTTCCCCCTCCAGCTATTCCATTCGAAGTTGGTATGCGCAGTTTGTGGAGATGGGGTGCTTGTGTAAGGGAAAAAGCACGGAGCGTCCTTATACAGCGGTCCAGGTAACAGAAGCTTACCAATGCAGCCATAGGAAATCGACTAGGGAATTGGGCAAACGGCAAACCGCAAACCGCGTTACGAAAGTAGATAAGAATGAAGCTTATCTATTTTGTATTTATGATAAGCAATTTTGCATCGCACTACAGCAGTGGGTGGATAACGACAGTTTTAGTGAAAAACTGATTTTTAGTTATGAAGTAAACTTTCATTTTAGTGCAAAAGTAAACAAAAAAAACCCTAATGTATGCATATGGCGGACATAAAATCCCCATTGTTATGTGAACAAGAGTGATACTCTCCCAAAGTTAATGTCTTCTTTGTTGTATCCAAGGTGAACGTGTACCGCCCATTTCTCTTTGCCGAAAGGATAGAAACAACGCTGAGTTACCTCTATACCATCACTGAATATCTGCTATCACAGCTAAATGGGGACAGAGATGTTCTCATAATACAACAAGATGGTGCTCCACCTCATTTCCATCGGGAGGTCAGGGAAATTTTAATCCAACACTTTCCGTAGCGATGGATTGCACAAGGATCGACAGTGATTAGATCTTGGCCACTTGGGTCACCAGATCTAACCATTTGCGATTTTTTTTCTGTTAGATTACATGAAAGAACAAGTATTTTTCCCTGCTCGCCGCCACGGGTGGCCGAAGTCGTTAAGGCGTGGATTCATTAGCAGGAGATCTGGAGCCCACCAGGACCGTCCTCCCTGACTGAGTAGCTTTACTTTTCATTAATGGCATGTGCGGGGAGTTGCTAAACTTAGACCTGGAATGCATCCTTCCTTTAAAAGAAATCCTTTCTCAATATATCATTTCATCTCGTGTAGCATCAGTGTCCACCGCCTGTGATGCCTCAGTAGTTAAAATGGGTGTTAAACACTATTTAAGAAAAATTCTCCTTCCCCTATCTGTGACTATAGCATATATAAAGGTGCTTACTGGAACTGCCTTTCAACACATCACTGATGACATGCTGAGAGGTGCATGAGAACAAATAAATTATCGTGTTATTACCTACAGAATAATAAAGGACACACACATATTGAGCATTTGCAATGAAAAACTTCTTGAATTGTATTATACGATAAATTAATATTAGTATTCGCATCTCAATTGTGCAGCGAGAGCACAAAAATCCCGCAATTTAGATCGGCTGACCCTGCTTCAATCGTTACGATGTCCAAAGTGTCGCGCCTGGCGTTATTCGTTCAGTGGTGAGGGGTATTTAATTGAGTCGTACATGTTGTACAGTCCAGTGTTAATTTCATTAAAGAGTACGGCAGTGTTTTGCAATTCCCTGCGTCGTCGTACATCGAGTACAGAAAGTCGTGTGGCAGAATGAGTCAGCCATTTAGGAGTAAAATTCTAGCAGCCCGGTTTTCAACACGAAAAACAATATTAAAGTTAATTCAGAAGTTTAACGAAACAGGTTCTGTTACTCAAACCAAAAACGTCGTGTGCTCACAGAAGAAAGCCTTCATTTCATTAAAAGACTCCTGGTTTCCCAGATCTTACGGTTTGTGGTTTCTATTTTTGGGGGCATTGAAAAATAGAAAAATTGAACTGACCCTTACACACTAGAGCAACTTAAAACAAATATTCGAAACGAAGTTAGATCTATCAGCGATATAGAACTACTGTGTCAGTGACTATTTCATTTATGTGGCGTCATAATAAAATGGTCCAATGACATGAAACATTTTGAATTGAACAAAACGATATCGCAGTGAAATTATCAGAGTTTTACCATATTCCTTTACCGCGCTAAGTGCATTTGCCTTCTGGTCAGTGCAGTCAACTCTATACCCCCACTATAATTCCTGCACAAGCATCATTGGCCATTGCTAGCAGGCGGTGGGAATGTATTGATACCAGCAAAACTATCGACTTAGCAAACCCGTGTTTGGCTCTTCTCTATTGGCATTACTGGCAATCGATATCTTCTGTTCCAAGAGGACTTGAAAGGGTTAAATATTCTAATACAAATATACAATTTTGTAATCAAAGTTTAGGGGAATCAACTTTAAATTCTCATTTTATTCTTGAAATAGCTCTAATAAATATTACTCAAGGGTCTGAGCTTTCCACTCATTACGTTCGCGAATTTACCACCAATCTTAGACCCTCTTGTGATATTACATGTGACTATTTCACTCATATGACGTCATCATTGAATCGATCAATGAAACGAAACAAAATTTTGAATTTTAACCAATCACAGCCGGAGTGAAATTATCGGGAAAAAATGATCAAATACGTTTTATACACGGCGTGCATTTGTCTTGTAGTCAATGTAGCCAACTCTATACCTCCACTATATAATTCCTGAACACACATCTCTGATTACTTTTGCTAGAGGCGGTGGGGAGCTATTGATAGTAACAAAAACATGCCAATCGACAATCACAACGCAAAATGGAGAGTTCTTCAAAGCGTTTTGGTGATACGTTAAATGTGCAAATTGATCTTATCATTAGGGATTCCAAACCACAGAATATAAAGAAAAACAGAGACACTCTGCATTTATCTTTCTTTCTTTCTTTTCTTTTTTTTTTCCTTTTTCTTTTTTTTTTCCTTTTTTTCCTTTTCTTTTCTTTTCTTTTTTTTTTTTTGTCAGTTGATATTAGAAAATAGAACGGTAGCGATTGTAATAGTCGACTTTTGTTCATTTTAGTCTCACAATTTCTGAATAGAATAGATATTTATAAGTACATTTTATAAAGTGTTAATATTTTGTGCGCGAATTTCATATATATAACTTTTATTCTTAGTCTATTCGTGAAACAATCCTAAATCCGTATTCTGCTCCTCTCTATTGGCAGTACTGACAATCGCCATTCTTCTGTCACAAGATTGCTTGAAATGTTAAGTACAAATATACAATTTTGTAAGCCAAGTTTAGAGGAATTATATTTAAATTATTATTTTATTCATGAAATTGTCCTTATAAATAACAATCTAGGGTCAGAGCTTTCCAGATAAATTCACTCATTACATACGTGAATCTATCGGCCATTCAGGCCCCCTCGTGTTATTACTTGTGCTAATTTCCAAAGAAGATATGGATTATGTGTCAGGGAAAATGTGCAACATTTCCAGTCCCAAATGTAAGGGAGGTCAATACTAAATGCTGTCATTTAATATATTTGTATCTAAGTTTTAATATGGTGAGACGCTTGAGCGCCGCGAGTCTACGCAATAAAATACTGGCGGCAACGTGTAGTCTAACCGCCGACCGTTGAGCTATGCATAGGGACTTTTAAATTGCTCCCAACGTGTGTGTGATTTTTTGAAATCCAGACAATAATTTTGGAATTATCTATATATCTCTGTGATGTAGAATGTGATTTTATAAATACAAAACGGTTTTAAGTGACAGGAAATCAGGATTTACCGAAATAATTTTAAGTCATTTCAGTATGTGTTTATTTTCTATAGAGATAATAAATATAGCGGCGAGGTTTCTTGTAAAAATGTTTATTTTTTTACTTTTCATTGCCTAAACAAACGATTTAATTTAAATAGCTGTATTAGAATCTTAGAATGTAATTTTAAATGCATTTTTGTATGCCTATTTTAGTTCCTCATAGCTCGCTCTCTAATTATAACACAAAATTGTTGATTGCTATTGTCACTGCAAAACTTCATTCTGAAACTGATTTATAGATAGATTCTATCAATAATTTAATACTATATCACTTTGGAGTATACTATTTTTAAAGTATTTCTCACAGATCAAATCAAAACAGGCGAGAGGTGTTCTTTCGCACTGATGACAATGTCTACAATACATTCTTTCTGGCCTATAAGCAAACGGGCACTTGGGGAATTTTCTTCCCTTAAGGGAAGATGCTGACATCAAGTCCACCTAGTGTCATTATTTTAAAGATAGGGATGCCACACCACCCTGATTCCCAAAGGAACATCAATCTCCTTTATTCATTGCCCATATTTTACGAATGTTTTCCCATTTTGTGGAACCCGGGCTCTAACAAGGACTTCTGTGGTCAATAAAGAGATTGGAGGCTTTTATAAATTGGCTACACACTTCAAGAGATACAAAATCCATGTGATACAAATTACTTATACTTTTTTTTTATCAAAGACGAGAAAATGTTCAATTTTTTCGTTGCTGACATTTCCAAAAACCACGAAGCACAGCACTGCTAAACATATGAGAAGATACATGGGATGCCTGCGATGAATGAAGATTGACACTGCTGGTTTTATTTGAAATGACTAAAATTTTGATTCCGTAGACGCAGATTTACTTCTTACCAAAATTATGGCGCTAAATATACCTAGTGTCGCCCTTTGGTTTGAACGGCAGCAATCTCTCCTCCTCATGGCGGTACGTGAAGGCAGAAGTCTACAGGATAGTGTTTTGGTTCCCAAAGGGAGGGGTCGACTTCGTTGCTCTACAGATGCTCCCGGTGCGGGTTTTGCGACCCTGAGTACCCGTGGTACTTCTGAAGTTACTAGAAGCAGCCGGGCCGGACTTATTCGAGCCCCTCCTGATGGAGAGTTGTTCAGATGGGTTGGACTCGGCGTGGCAATGGCCTGCGTTACTCACGGCTAAATGAGTACCCGCGGCGGCAGTGTGTCCCAAGGGAGTGTCTATGGCGTGTACCTTAGGGACAGGAAGTTACCTGAAACTGCTTGTCGTGGGGTGGGTGGTGGCTACCTTAATTTCATGTGACTCACCTCTTAAATATGAGTGGGTCTATGCTAGACGTGACCTACCCACCAGTGAGAATCTGGTAGCTGGTTCGCTTAGCGCGTTTGGATAACAAGATCGTCTACGGTCGAGCATCTTTATTATGCGCCACACGTGTACAATATTTGCTAAATTTGTTTTTGATTTAGACTACTACGACATATTGCATGATCGATATAAGAAGTGAAGATAATAGCGGAGTATTTACAAAAGTAAATGAAAATCTACATGTTGAACAACACAGAGAAAAGAAGGAAACGTGAGGGAATAAATGAATAGATTTGCATATTCATAACGTCTATGAATATGCAAATATCTTACACCAGTATTCACTATTTTCTTCTTAATGTTGGTAAATAGTTGCTGCTTGCTATTCCAGATGTAATTCCCTAAATCTGTAAATATTTTAGGAAGGCAGAATAAATCAAAAACACTGCCTGAATAGGTACGCATTTTTAAGTGCCTCTTCGGGGAACTCCGAAAGAACGCCCTAAAGCACGGCAAAGTCCCAACTTGGTTTTCTCGTGCACAAAACATGAACTCTTTATTAATTATTTATTTATTTAGCAGAGCTAAAGCCATTAGAACTTTCACTATATTAATCTAATAATGATTACACTACGTTTCATTGACAACACCACGATTATAAATAAACAGTAACAAGTAGAATACCTTACACTTGTATGAAATAAAGCGTAAATAGATGTGTGCTAATACCTAAACATGAATGACATAAAACATTAATGTAATAATAATAAGCGTAAGAAGAAATAATAATATAACAAGCAGTAACAAGGACATACCACACCATGTAAATCCACGTAATCATGAGAATGGAAATAAATGTAGCAGTAAAACATAAAAATGAAAAATACTAACAATAGTATCAAGTAGATAGGATGACTGGTGATAGGAATAATAAGAATAGCAATAAATGAATGAAACGTTCTAAATAAATATTGTTATTGTAATATAAGGAGTCTAAATCTAGGGTAATCTATTATTTCTAATAACATTAAACAATTTCATATGAAATATTCTTAAAGTTTGGCAGTCTCTGATATGTAATGCATTCCAGAGACGGTGAATGATGACTAAAGTGATATTCGGTGCAATGGTAATGATAGTACGTGCCGGGTTTCAGAGTGTTTAAGAGGAAGATGAATGCAGAAGGCGTATGGATAATTTTGAAACGTAATGTGAGACAACATTTCTTCGGCGAACTAAGCATATCGAGGAAGGGTGTTATATGATAGAACAAACGCACATCGCAGATGTAACATACATATTATGAACACGCTGTAGTTTTGCGTTAGGTTAAAGTGTATGGGTAGAAAGTCGAAGTGAGACATCACCAGGAATTGCACCAATTTTTTTTTTTTTTTAAGGTTCTGGGTAGGGGCACGTTTAATTTTTTAAAGGTGTGGATTGGAAAACTTTTTAATAGATTACTGTTTATAACGTCTAAACGTTTTTCGCAGAATCGATGAAGGGAATTACAGTTGGGTTTATTTTAAAGGAAGGAACATTGCCTATGTCTGCGATACTTAGCAATCGCTGGTGTCTCGCTAGCAGCGCCTGTGATAAAGGGATTATGCGTCCATGAAGATTCTGGTTTGTGTTCATTATTGCACCAAGATGTCGTTAGTGCTAGAGTGTATGTAATGTGTTAGTTGTCAGTATGTAGGTAATAACACTTACAGATACAGTAAGGGACAAATTTGTTTATGCTTGGATCCCTCCCCTGGTCCAAAGGGATTAACGGAGGTCCATGGTCCTCAGTGGATTTTTACATTAGGACGACACCTAATTTCTTAAACCGACCTGCCTTAAATTCCTATTGCCATTTACATTATATTCGGTAAAGATATCTACAAGTACAGTGAGATCAGTTTACAAGTTCCGATATATGGTGTAGCCTGTCAGCAATTAGACCCTGTGTTGCCGGCCGCAGGCAGCTGACAGCATTCAAGAGCTTCTTCACCATTTTAAAACTTAGTTTCAACATTAAATAACGCTTACAGTAAACGTTCTTGCGGTTCTACGCAAATTGTTCTACAGGATGAAGTTTTTGAAATTATGTTTATATATATTTATGTCATTTATGATGGATAATGGATTTATTTATTTGTGGACGCTCTTTAACAGCTCAGGTCATCAGCGTCCCATTCAACTCAGGGCGTGAAACGGCCGACAAATTTTGCTCAGATGCCTCTTTCAGGCTTGAGGTTCTTTTTCGTGCCCTAAATGTACGACACGGCTTTACTTCCCTTCCGAAGGAAGCCATACTTAGGATTTTTACGCCCGAAAAAATCCATCGCTCCTGGCCGGGTTCGAACCCGCGATCTTGGGTTTAGAAGGCAAGTATGGTAACCACTACACCATCAGGACCGACTGTCATTTATGAGATTATAGAATACAATTATGATACATGATAATTTTTATTACTTTTAGTTTAACATAAAATAATTTATAAAGAATTATTACTGTACATGACTACATTTTTAAATTTTTGGTTGTTTTAAAATATCAATAACCCCATATAATGTTGCGGTGAAAACCTCGTCGTGTTGATAATTTCAAATAAGCGGAAGTAACGAAATTAAAAATACTCCCCACGATAGTGTATTCATCAAACTCATTTTAAATTCTCCATGTATATTCTAAAAACCAATAATTATAAATGTCATATAATTTTATACTACAATTTATTTTGAAGTTGTTGATATTTTAAAACAATGAGGAATTCAAAAATATATAAGTGTATAATGAAATTAGTTAAAAATAACTTTCTCTAAAAATAATACAAATCAATATGATCAATTATTTGTCAAAATTATATAAATTAAAAATTTATATTATAAATTATAATATAAATTAAATAGACATTTTAAATAATTAACTTCATTTTTCATTATATGGAACGATCATGAAATGTAATAATTTGAAAACTAATAACGATAGCTAGAAGTAACTCGAAACTGCACAACATCTATGTAAAATAAATAGATATTTAAAATATGAGCCAAATGTATCGAAAGGTTTGGAAAATAGGATTTTCAGTTATGCATTCCCTTAAAATAGATTATTTTCTTATTTCTAAATTTTGAATACTAATAATATTTTCTGAACAAAAAGATGCTAATGTACATTCTTAATACATAGAAATTACATCAATATCATACGGATGTTATATTTATTTAAATAAATGAACGAGAGGCGTTTATTAATATTACTTTTCATGATAAACGGCCAGTGTCTTCAGGGTGTTTTCCAAGGCTAATACATGACAGCAAATCATCTTTGATGCCTTCCCCTTCAGTCACTATCGCGTTGTCCTCAGTAAACAAAATCTTCTAAGTATGGATTTTTCCATCCTTTCTGACGTCCTCTCCCCTTATTCTTATAGTACCCCTAACAATTCATTTAATGTCTTATTTCTGGAAGAGCTTATAGGATTCATAATATCCTACAGATCAAGCCCTTGCTCTCTTGGGAGCCATAAATCTTGAGCAAGTTTCCTTTCAAACTTTCTAATATGTTGTTCATCTATCTCTGACACGTCACATGTGTCAAACATGTGGCAACATTGCGTCCTAAACTCGAGAGATTTCCAAGACAGAAGCCACCTCCTGCACAGCCAAGAAATTTGGATAGAGTGACTATACCGAGTGTTTTAGCAATGTTTTCTTCTTCTTTCTAAAGGAAATAAGGAGAGACGGACCAGAATATGTAAATTAAATTACAAAGCGAAGGACTAAGTTCGAGTCCCTAACACGTACTGAAACACGAAATTAATGTTCAGGGAGACAATAACAGATTAAAGAATAAAATGCGAGTGAAATGCTCGATAAGTTACAATACTATAACATAATCAAATATGTAGTTTAACTAGTCTATGTTTTAAGCAAGCGCTATTTCTAAAGGATGTTTCAACATCCCTTACACATTAAGCCATCCCTCAACCACGTCCGCATTCACACAGATCTAAAACTAGACAGTGCTGGAACAACAGGCAACACAATATAAAAATATACAGCTTGCGTCGAAACAAGAATCTATCTCATGTCACTGTCTCGCCTCAGCCAATAACGTGTTCAACGTCAATTATTATTAAAACGTTAATTGTAATGAAAATGTACTTTTCTTTTACATATAGACAGAGATTTCAGCGTTTGCCACTGAGAAAAGGTAATTATAACAACACATCATTTTTATTCTTTTGTTTTTGGATTTACTTGTTTAATGATGGTGTTTGAATGAATGTCAATTATTTTTATGCGTTAAAAGTTTTACTTAATTTTTTCTCCCAGGTCTCTACTTTATGTTAAAAAGCGCAATATTTCTAAGTTTTACTTGATACAAAAAAGTTAGGTTAAGGAGGTGGCTAGCATAGCTTAGTTTTATAATGACTGATATTTGTAAACTATATATTGTGTTTTCCGTATTTAACAGTAGTTTTACCATATTATACCTATTATCCTCTAATCGAAGGGTGGAAGGGAGAGAAAAGACCATAATCGAGATGTCAGTGCTGTTCTGCAAAATTACAATATAAAATACGATAGTAGGTCTATAAGTTTCTGGCCCAACCGTTTTCTAGATATGATAAAGACAAAAACTATATTTCACTTTTCAATATAGTTACCCTTTATTGCAATACACTTCTCGAATCTGTGAGTTAACATTTCAATCTCCATCCCCCCAAAAATAGTCAGAAGTCTTGTCTGCAAATTGGGCATAAACAGCATCCATCACTTCTTAATTTTCCTTCCTCGAAGGTCCTTCTTGAGTTTTGAGAGTCACTGGGAGCTAGATCTGGGATGTAGGGTGGATTGTCGATCTCCTTGAAGCCACGTTTCTTCACAGCTTCCTTTGCAACAAGAGCTGTGTGCACAGGCGCGTTGTCGTGAAGAAGACGCACAGCCCCATTCAGCTTTCCTCGCCTTTTCTCTTTGATGGAAGCACGTAGTCTGTGCAGTAGGCCAGCATAGTACTCCCCATTTACTGTGGTGTTCCTCTCCTTGAGGTCAATGAAGAGTATTCCTTCACAGTTCCAAAAGATTGAGGCCATGATTTTCTTGGTTGACTAAGTAACCTTGGCCTTTAGAGGTGGTGCTTCGCCTGGTTTACACTCCATTGATTCTCTTTTAGACAAGGGACCATAGTAGAGGATTTCATCTCCTGTAACAATGGTTTGCAGAACTTCTCTCTCTCGTTACCAGAGCAGAGCTCCAAAAATGCCTGACAACAGATGACTCTTCGCTGTTTTTGGACTGAGGAAAGAAGTCTAGGCACCCATCTTGCACATGTTTAAATGTTCATGAATAATTGGAAGGACTGTTGTTTTAGAATGGCCCAACCTTCCTGCTGTTTCTGTAACTTGGAGTCGCCCGTCTTCCATAATTTCTCCTTCCACAAGAGCGAGCGATGTTTTCAGGAGTGAGCACCTCCAAGGGCCGACCTGCACGCTCTTCGTCTTCAATGCTTTCTCGACCGATTCGAAAAAGTTTGGCCCATTCTTTTACGCTAGAATATGAGGGGGATGCTTTCCCATATACACCTTCTAATCGCTGTTTAATATCATTTGGAGTAAGTCCTTCTTTTGTGAAGAACTTAATAAAAGCCTGATACTCCATTTTGAACATGTCACAATCTTTTACACAAAGCCTTCTTGTGCAACTATATCTGAACTGAATACAACGGACCTAAAGTTACAGCTGCAATTATTTACTTAACAGATAAGGTATGACACCAGTTAAGGCTTTTGTGAAGGCGATAATCCTTATCAGCGAGACCGGAAACTTATGGACCTACCCTTGTAAATCATCAACCAAGAGCAAATTTCATTTCAGAAATACTACCTCGAGTTGTTAGTTTTTCTGTACTTGGCAGTATTATACAGTTCAACACATAAGAACAGTCTAAAATAACCTGAAATAATAATAATGATAATAATAATAATAATGATAATAATAATAATGAAGAAGAAGAAGAAGAAGAAGAAGAAGAAGAAAGTACCACCAGAATTGATATTATAGTATTACTATCAGTATTAGTTATTATTCAATGGAGCACATTTAATTTATTTTAAGGTTTTCCACAAATAAAACAGCACAAACTTGAAACTTCTAACGCCATTTGGTTAACATTATTCACAGAAATTTATTTCAGCATTCAATTTTGTCTTATAGCCGAAACCTGCGCAACCAGAAAAGCATGTACCAGTTTTATTCACAAGAGCGGGTAATGCCAGTATAATCACCAACCACCACCAGGTAACCTAAAATTTGCGGTCAGTAGTAAACATTTTGTAATACTTACATTCTGTAGTAATAATTATTATTAGGGTTTCGATGTACGTGATGACTGTTTAATTCAATAAAAATGTAGCAATAAATGTTTTCGGTTTGCACTGAATTATGCAACCCCTTATTTTTACACAGAGTCATTTGACGAAAAATGCGGGTAATAAACCCAATTTGATGACATGCGCGCTCGAATATGACCGCGCAAAATACCCAGTCTGTCTCTACTTATACTGTACAGACGGTATGTTGAGACTAAGGTCTCTCGAGCGGGAAGTATGGTTCGATTCCTACCAAGACCTCCTCCGTGTTTATTTATTTTTTTTTCAGGTTTTCCTCATTTCTCATAAATGTGATATGCCGGGAACAGTGGCGGCTCGTGGCCCTTCTTGAAGGGTGGGCCAGGAGCATATCGAAACGGCGTGAAGGGAAGGTGTGTTTTATCAAGACTCCTCCGTAACTTTCTCTCCTAACTGCAGCGCCATCATACGTTTGTGCTAGTAGCATCTGGTTTATATGAAACTCTTCTAATTCAGCTGATAGCGTACGCCTTACGCCTTCTACAGTCAAAGCAGAAGCAGCAATGAATTTTATGAATCTTTCAACCGCCTTATCCCCACTGATTAACATAATATGATAATAAATTGTGACATGCATGTAATATCTGTCGTTTCATCACCCTGTGCAGAAATCAAATTTGCCCTTTCTATTTCTTTTCTTCTTTCTTTCTTTTTTCTTATCTGATTGCTATAGACATGGTAGTTTCTCATTTCACACGCTGTCAGCGAAGATGTTCTTTTTTTCAAACAATGAAAAGATCTTCTTGATTTTGTAATTATGCTCCTAAAGATTTCGGTTGATAAATTTCGAAATTTCTCTTCCAACAGTGGCACCGCCACGGGTGGCCGAGGTCGTTAGGGCGCAGACTCGTGAACGGGAGGTCTGGGGTTCGAATCCCGCCAGGACCGTCCTCCCTGATTGAGGTTTTTACCACGTTTCCCTCAGTTCTCATAAATGCAAATGCCGGGGAGGTACCCTAAACTTAGGTCTGGAACATTTTCTTCCTTAAAAAAACTCTATCCCTATATAACATATATTTTATTTCGTCTCATGTATCATAACTGTCCACCGCCTGTGGCACCTCAGCAGTAAAAACGCGCGTTAAAAACAATTTTAAAAATACTTCCAACAGCTAAATTTAGATGCGAAAACAGAGTCTTCAATAAAACGCCCACTTTATTCATTGCACAAAACAGATACACTCTTTTTGTTACTTCACAGTTAATATTGTGAAAGTCAACTTTCCAGTGAATAAACCACCCATTTTGAACAAAGTGGAAAACCAACCCCTAGTCACTTATGTGTGATGCCAGTAACCCCTCAACACCTGATTCCTAAGGAAAGAGATAATTCCGAGCGCGGACCATGGGCCGTCTTCCTGCTGGCCCAAGAGAACGCAGAAATAAGCAGGAGAAAGACTAACCCATCTTGGAGAAAGAAAAATATAAGTCCTTGTAAATCTTTGCTGGACTATGAAAGTAATAAGTTTAAAGCGTAAAACTTTAGGCTGCCCCCCCCCCCCTTTAGTAGTGTTAAACGCCCATTTTTACTAAGGCATCACACTCGGTGAACACTGGTGATACATGAGATGAAATTATAAACTGGGAAAGGATTTTTATATGGAAGGAAGCGTTCCAGACCTAAGTTTAGGGTTCCTCTCCGGCTTTTGCCATTTATGAGGACTGAGGAAAACCTGGAATAAACCTCTGTCAGAGAGGAAGGTATTGGAGGGAATCGAACTCGCTCATGAGTCCTTGCCTTAATGGCCTTGGCCACCCGTGGCAGTTTAGGCTGACCCATGAGCTTCCCTTGCTAGCGAAAACCCGCATACTACCGCTACTACAATAGTGAGGAAATCTTATTGCGTAAGATACAAAAGACTAATTGGCTCTACATCGCTGTTTTCATGCATTTTTTGTTTCAAATGTTGACCAGGAGAAGAGTAAATGGTAAATAATTGACTTTTTTTGGATGGTATGGGTCCATCTGGCCCTTATTGGCATCTGGTCGGGAAGATACCCTAAACTTACGTCTCTAATGTTTCTTCCTTAAAAAAATCCAATTTATAATTTCATTTCTTATATAATTACAGCCCACCGCCTTTGATGTCTCAGCAGTGAAAAACGAGCGTTAAACATTAAAAAAAAAAGGTTGCCCATGTACCAGAGCATGGTAGACCAAAGCTAAAACCCTGAATGCAACCTACTCTCTTTATTATATCATATGAAATATGCTGCAAACAAGGTTTTGTCTCAAACAAAGAAATTGGATTTAGCCCTTATTAAAGCAATGACATTATTTGAGCTTCAACAAGCCGTCAGAAGCGAACAGCTGTTGGCTCTGAGAGAAAAATATCATCGTAGCGTGATCAAAGTCGTGTTATCTGGAAAAAAAGTGGAAATCTTCAGAGGAAAAGAAGCAACAAAAAGCGAGAGATGGATAAAGTAGCAGTAAGGGAGAGGAAAATAAATCTGAAACCCTAATCTATGAACAGTAAAATTATAATGTGAGATGCAAGTAAAGCTGCATTTTCCCATTTTCCTTGTAACAAAATACTCCTTTGCTAGCAGCAACTGTGATAGAATAATGAAATTAAGTATGTTAAAGTTCACAAACACAGATGTTACATAAAAATTGCTCTTTGATTTATTTTAAATATTCCCCAAATACCTTTTATAGTGTTTAATACGAAGATTAGTATTTTATGTGAAAAATTATATAATTTGAAACGTAAAATATCCGACTCAAGGCCTCATTAATAGCAGTTGTTTAACAATATTGTTTTCATATTTAGATAAATGCTATAATGTTCACTATAAACCTACAAACATCTAATGGTAATAGCTATTTAGTTATGTTAATTTAAAAATCCATTTACGTATGTTATTACGTAAGATAAAGGCCCATAATATTCCATTTAAAGCTCCAAACATTCATTGATAATATCCTTTTAATCATGTAAATTTAAGAAGTTCATTTGCACATGTTTTTATATTAGGTAATGACTTTAATTTTCAATTCAAATAACATATATATTTTGGCAATACGTTTTAAATCGTATAAATCTAGTAAGCTCATTTGTATAAATTTCACATATCAGATAAGGGCTATTACAATGTATGTCTTAATGTTTGTACGAGTATATGGGCCTTTAAGACAATACTTATTAATATAAACGTAACGATTCAAAGGAACACATACATAGCCAAGAATATGAAAAGATTAAAATTACAGATAAGAAATGTGTAATACTACATGAATCAACCAATGGCAAGCTAACCAACATTAACAATGTGTATCAAGAATGAAACACGAGACAGCTTTATTGTGACTGAACAGAAGCGAACCAATTTAATTCACTTAGTAAGAGTATATTGAAAAATATATGGCACTGTAGTGTATAGCATTATTACAATCCTGTTGTAATAAGTAACGATTTATATCTCAAAATGTTTTGTTATGTGCTGGGTTCCGTCGAGAGAAGCTGTGTTTTAAATTCCATTAGCAGAAATCATAATTTTTACTCCGGCTGCGATTAACATTTTGTGGAAGAAATTACAAAAGTATTAATTGTGGTGAATGATAGGAGTTACGAATTTGAATTAATATCCATATAGGACATTTGTATACTAGTTACAACAGCACGGTTTTCGGGAGAGAAACATAAATTATAACACGCCTGTCTCGTATAAAGGCTGCATATTCTCAGAGCATGTCGTAATCAGAAAAGTATACTGTTGTGTAGCGATAAGTTATAACATTAATAAACTCCGTAGATTTCTATCCATTGTGATTTTGTTATACTTAAAATCACATTTTGCCTATAACTTTTAAACCATAAAAACTACAGTAGTAACGCTTTGAAAATTATTCACTTATATAAGCATTGACACTTGTTTTTATTTATTTATTTTTCCTACAATGCAGCTTTCTATTCTATTGAACTTCTGAGCATTTTCCCTTGGAATGGCGGTATTGTAGCGGACTTCTGAGGTAGACATCCATGAATATATTTCCGAATTAAGTTTCCAGTACTTATATATTCGGAAGTGAAGTACTCAGGAGTAAATTCTGCCTTCTCCAGTTCTAGGACATTCGTCTGTTTCACTAGGTGTCTTGTGACTGCAAGCGCTTGTACCGCACATGCGCAGAAACAGGCTAAAGCAAGTGTATGCCCACACAATAAGACCACAATGGATGACAGACGTGGGTTACAGAACTGCAGGAAAGAAAAGCTGGGACACGTGGCACGAATGGTGCAGAAATCCATATGTGGCTTATTGAGATGATGGTCTGGACGTGATGTCGGAGCAAATGGTTCAGAGATGGGCGTGAGGTGAACAGCGACATCGACTACAGAGAACGGCGGGTCATCGGAGTGATGTGAATATCTGACGTGCCCGAGTGCACCACATCCTCGACTACTGCAAAGTGGCAACACGGTGAATGCCTCGACTGTTGACTGCCATGTCACGTGTCTCAAATATAGACATCAATCTGCAACTTCTTCGTTACGAGAACATCCCCGGATAAGAAGTAGTTCAAAGCGACTCTGTCTGCCGTCAAGGTCTTGTTGACTCTGTTTCGGGATGCAAAAGGAGTTATTTTCTCGACTTCTTTCTAAAGAGGCAGGGACCGCTGTCTTTGGGTGTTGTGCTTTTTCATGACAACGCAAGACTCCACATGGCGGCAGCAACAGCAGTTCTTCTGTTGGGAAAGCATGCATCATCCCCCGTATAGTCCAGATCTCCAGCCCAGTGACCTCCACTAATTCCAAGCTGTATGGACATCATAGACAGAGAGGGTACGAGCATCCGTCCTACATGTGCGGAGAAAGAATCTTGGGAACATATTTTGGAGTAAGGGAAAGGAAGAATGAAGATACCGGCCCCGTTTCTAAACGGGAGGACAGAACGGTGGCAATTCTGAACTTTGCTGGCACTTAGGAAGAAGGAGGAGGGAATAAGTAGGATCTTAAATTAAGTAAAATAAACAAGACTGGAAGAGACAGACAACCCGGAAAGGGAACATGAGCCCATAGTTCCTCTGACAATCTCTTCTGTTCTGGGGGGGAGGCTTTTTTCTCTAAAATTGGGATATACTGTCGCTGTTCATAATTCCGTCAATAGAAATCAAACATTTGGTTCCTGTGAATGCAAAACAGCCCCAAAACGTCTTCTTGTGTGGAAACTTAACCGTCTGTTGAATGTGCTTCGGCGCGATTTCCTCTCCATCGTTTCTCCTTACATGTGAAACATTCAACCCCCGCATTCCAAAATTACTTTCATCAGAAAATAGAACTCTCTGTTCTTGTACCCAGTTCTGGTGTGTTCTAGCCCATGCCAATCTCATTTTCTTCACAGGACACGTCTGACCGGTCTTCAAGCTTTCCTTCCAGCTTCTAAAAGCTCCCTTGCGCTGTTGAATCATCGATTTTCACCCCTGTAGCTTCCAAAAAAAGTTTATAAATCAAAACTGTTCCTTTGCTGCTTCTGTTTAGATAGACATCATCTTTCTTGACGTTTTTCATTTTCGGCCAAGGTCCTTTCCTTTAAGGTGAAATTGATCCAATTTCAATTTTTCTTCTAATAATACTATTAACAGCGCCCAAACTTACATTGCATTCAGATGCTATTTGTCTCCGAGTCCTATTAACAAATTCATGGAGGATTATCAACTTACTTTTCTTCCATTATTAATAAAAATATGCTTGCTAAATAAAATGTTAAAACCTAGTAACATTAACTTCTGGTACAACCAACAAAAGAAATAGCTAACATAACCATTTTAACAATGGGTATCACTGCGGTAGAGAATTGGAGGGAAACAGCTACTAGCACTGAATAACTCATACAACTAAATTTACCTGTTTGTTCACAGTAATTCGCACAAGACTGTAGTTTGGATTTGTAATTTATTTTTATCGGACGCCTTCGTAACAAGATATGTTTCACAAACCACGTGCGGATTCTCGCATTCCATATACATAGGGATGCAATCCAAATAGCCTGGGTTCCCTTCTGAGGTATTTAACATAACCTTGTATGTTGAAAATTAAGCTTTATTTTTAAATATAATGACTTGGGGTTTATGTAGTTAAGCCCTGCAAAATTGGCTGGCATCAACTAGTTTCCTAATAGGAGTAATTAACTTATAATCTTAGTGATTTTGTTATAAAATATGCGGTTAGTTTTCTAACTTCATTTTCCTACTTAATTTCTGGAAATGAAGTTACTGTTTTCAAAAGTTTGGCTGCACATTACAGAGTTTTCCTTATATATTTAAGAGTAATCGTAAAAGCTATGGAGAGTTTCGTGCAAGGATGTATTCTTTAGGCTTTTATAGTTACAAAAGCTGCTATTCACTATATATGATAAAAGAAACAGCACCGTTAATACCCGTATTGTTAACAAGCATGTCAAAAGAGCGCATTAATTACTAGGAGAATGCCATCTATATACAGAGCCCTCGTTTGAATGCGTGGCCGGCTCAAGGGGAATTTGTTTGGCACTGGAAGCACGCTGTTTGCCGGTGGAACCGGATATTCATAGCCCCTTAAATTCAAGCGCATAGATTTCTACAACATATCAAATACTAATTTTTTGGTTATACAACAGCATTTCGTGTATAACATCGGGTTTTTTTGCACTCTAGTATCTATTGTTTGGTGTCGCTACATGGCCATTTAATAAGACCATGTTTCTTCCGTACAAAAAAAATAAACAAATAAAAAAATTAAACGCGGGTCAAAAGATCGATTTTTAGCATTATCTAACACTTAATATCAGAAATTAACTCTACTTACAGTGTGTTTGCAATTCCTGAACAACAGGAGTTTAATTTTAAAAGTTTAGTGGCATTTGTGGCTGTATTTATAATCGGCGCCCCGACAGTAACTTAATATTCACATGTTTGTAAATACCATATTAGTTTCATTGTTTTCAGCAGGGACTTATAACACTTTATTCAATTGTATAAACACTAAATAACAGAGATAGGTTATAATTTTAGATTGTCATTGGAAAATGAATGCTATTATAACAGCTGCAGACTTTTCTTGTTACATAAGGATAATGGGGAACACTTAGCATTCGAAGCTACCATTAATGGGTTTTTCCGAGCGTCGGTCATCATGGTTTTTACGCTGTTAGTCCGCTAAATTTTCACGCTTTCAAGAGCATTCTATACAAATCATCCAATCATTCGTGAGTATTTTAAAATTTTAAAACCGGCGATGCTTCTGGGCGTTCGTGGATAGAACCCCTGAAGACTCGTGGGTACCCAAACCAAGAGGTTGTATATAAAGAGGCAAAGATGCCCAGTTTCGGGCATTCTGAGACACTCATTCTCTACAAGACATTCGAAGATGGGCACTCGGCACCCTTAGAAACTCTTCAATCACTCAGTCGACGGCGGAGCATTGTGATCAGGTGTATAACGTGTGTGTGTATATATATATCGTGTAAGTGGAATGCATAGCCGCGTGATACTGAGGTAAAATCCTTGAATAACAAACCAGCGATAATCGATTGCAAGCTTTAATTCCTATGAGAAACTCGTACGGTAGATCAATACTTAGCAAAGCCTTGCCGCGTCTTGTGAATCAACTGATGAAGTTATTGTTTTCAAAACACGGAAGCTCGCGGTCATCAGAAGTACTTAGCTTGCCAGCACACCGAGGCAATTGTTACTAGTCCAAGGGTTACAGGCAAGCGCGTATCTAGTAATATTCGAGAGGGGGGGGGCGATCGACTGCCTCATATGAGAATTAAAATCGTGCGCTGGTTAAGTGTGTAATTTATGTATCCGCAAGCCATTCTTGAAATAACACTTATGTCAATATTATTGTTATATTAAAATAGCTGCTAACTAAATATTTAAATAAAATGTGTATAGAACGCAAATGTTCGTTTGTACAGTTGCCGTAGTTTCGTCAAGTAGAATAGAATAAGATTTCCCTATCTTAACATTAGCTATAATTTTGTTTTAGCACAACAGTTTATCAAATAATTTTGTATTGTTTTACTTGTTAGGGTAGAATTTTTAGGTACCTTTGCAAGATGATCTCTGAGAATTCCAACTCCTGTGTCAATTCGAAATTTAAGAAATTTCACAAGTGACCATCATCGCATAAGCACCGTTCCACCACCATCAGCCGTTCATTCTTGTCTTCCGTGGACACAGGAAGCCCACTACGCGGCGGATCGGTAGTCAACATTTTGCCCCGTCTAGCTAGTGTTCATTAGGTCAGGGCACGTGGATTTAGTGCTTTCTGTAACTCTGTGTGACATGTTCAGGCACTACTAACGCGGAGAAATGCCATTTTCACATACACACCTTTTTTACTCTTCATGACCTTCATTCCTGACAATTCTTGCTCATCAACTGAACTAAAACATGCAACTCTGCTCACATCGTCTGCTGGCTTCATTCCAAAGTTCATTACACACACTTTCAATCGTATATCTTAGACGTATATATGCATAATATAATACTATAATATTAATATGTGTATTAATAAAATTCCATGGCCTATTAACATCTATTATTCATTCGTATCAGAGTGAAAACATAGCTGTTAGTTGAATAAACCAAAATGGCACATCGTTGTGAAAATTCAGTTTCAATATTTATTAAACACAAAAGAGTTGAGATTTTAAGTAGAGGTAAGAAAACAATTGTTATAAATACGTTTAAAAAATTTGACGGAAAGTATTCCACGCTCGCTATAAAAAGTGTATTGAATATGTTGTGACAGTAGAAGAAAATAAAGTTTGGGAAATGGGCAGAACTTGCGACACTATTGATGATCAACTAGTGATTACATCAGGTGAATCGACATGTTCAAGTTGCATTGTGATTGTGATGAGTGATGAATGAGCATTATTAGCCAGTTTTCATAAGGTAACTTCTTCCATTATTAAATTATTATTATCGTTATTATTAATGAACGATATCTTTAGAACTATTTTTGGCGGATAGATAAAATTTGTTTTGCTTACATTAGAACCATTCTTTGAATGAAAGAAGTATACAGAGTAATATGGGCTAAAACATGAAGGATTGGCGGGAAGAACAATGAGGGGTCCAATGCCAATTTTGAGTTACGGCTGCCCTCTATTGGATTAAGCTGAAAACTAACAGAGAATTACTTGGTTTTTACAACCATAGATTAGCAGAAGTTATTAAAAATCACCTATAAGGCAACTATGGGAGTCCACTTCATTCCAGGGAATATATATAGTTTGACTTCGGTTGGCAGCGCTGACGGCAACATTGATTGTTTCTCGTTGGATAGCTGTAGGTATGCCGCAATAAGTGTGTTTATTTCAAAAACTTAATTTCAGGGTTAACGTTAATTATTGGCAAGGTGAAGACTATATGGTGACGTATATACAACCGAGGAAACGAAGAAAATTGGGAAGGTTAAGTGATGTAAAGAAAGAAGTTACTAGCACAAAGTCATGAGTTGGCTACATCTTGTCATTGTACTCGACTGAAGTGTTTCGAAAGCATAAACTTGGATGATAGAATATTCAATATTTAACAATTCAATATTTGATTTCTTATTCATTGGTTAAAAGGCATCTGCCTAGAATATTTAAGACTGATTTATGATTAGCATATACTTTCAAGATTAGGGTTAGGGCTGTTAATTAACCACAAGGCTAAAGTATAACTCCCTACTGAATGGATAGGTGTTATTACAAGTACTAGACAAAAATCCATCACCCTTCAAAGGTACTGAGCGGGAGCAATCATTCTGACTTTTTAAAGTCTAAAATCAAATGAAAATGTCAATTTCCTATAAGGACCATAAAGGAACTCCTAATACTCCATGGGGAATCTCATTTAATCTCCTATCGTGATACATATAATGGATTCTGGTTTAAGACTGTTGTTACCTAGACAAGGAAGAGCAGAGTACAAGATATTCCTGCATTGGGTGCTGGTGAATTTCAATTTCCAGAAAGGTTATACAGTGGAATATTGCCAATATCGAAAGAAAAGTTCAAGAAAGAAATTTATCTCAAAAGAAGCATCAGGGTTCTATGACCATTTGATAACTTCAGATATCTAAGAACAGGATGATTAAGATAGTTGATGACAAAGTAATTGTGTTATGCGATAAATAATTAGCGTACAATACATCAGGAAACCATTATGAAAAGGTATGAAAAATGACCAACTCTTTTTAATATTACGCGTTTATATCTCATTCTACAGGTAATTCATATTGCAATCCAAAGGATTTCAGTCTGGATTTCTACTACACGTGAAATACCTCATGAACAGTACATCAAAAAACTTTTGCAACAATAGGCTTACATAATAGCGAATATAAGACAATGTTCAAGTTTTGTTTACACTTTTTCTTGATCAGTGATGATATTTATTATTTTTTCAATTATTACTTTCAATATTACAAATCTTATCCTCATTGTGTTGAATGACTACGAATTAAGGTTAAAAAAATAATTAAAAGTAATGGCATTATGCATACATACTGTATTAAGGGTTTTAAAATTTAACATACTTTTTCCCTAAAGTTTGTGGCCTGGACCCGCATCGTTCTTCCCGCCAAAACTTCATATGAATGTAAATAATTTTTTTTACTTATTTGTGCTATGAGAGATCGAAGTAAATAAATAATATTAGTTGTGCAAATTTTTGAATTGAATGTGTAAATTTTTTCCGATAAGTAAACTAATTGATTTCTTAAGGCACAAGTGATTTAAATACTCGCCTCAGACACTATCAAGTATTGGGCGAATTACAACTATGCACTGACGTGGAAAAACTTCTTTGTGAACTCTGGAATAACTATGCTAATCGATAGTTTAAAAACTACAAAGAAAAGAAAAAGTGCATTTTATATTCCTTTCGGCTACTTACCGAGATAATTATTATTAGCTAACAAACCGTTGTTATCGGAAGAGCAATAAATATTTTAGGAAGTGAAAGCATACACAAGGGGTCATGTGGGGGAGTTTCAGAGACACGACGCCAAATATTCTGGTATTGTGGGCGCATGCGTGTGTTTCTCGTAGCAGAGTCGCACCAGTCCTACAAAACAGTGTTGTATATGCTTGCTTCATATCACGTACGAAAATATTTTTAACCTCCTGATCCGCATTACTAACCTCACGAGAGCATGTAGTGTTTATAACGCTCTACATTGCGCGTTGCGCGGATTCCCGTGAAGATAATTTACGTGTGGAAACAAACCAAAGAAGGAATTCTTTTCTGCGAGCTAAAACACGTGTGTGTGGTGAAGTTTGTGCTGCCTTTGTTTGACAATCTTAACACAACGTAATAACGTTTTCGTTGTTTATTTGTTTACTTTCCATACTTTGCTTCATTAGGCTTCCCAATGGCTATTGACGGCAACTATAGGCATCTAAAAGTACACATTATCTCAAAATACTTTTGTTTGCTATCTATTAAAGTTCTTCCTTGCCAATTAGAATTAAATGTCATATGTTTTATAAGTCCATATTTCTGAATAATTGTTTAATTAATTAAAATTGCTAATATTGATATGACGTGATAACTTTAGATACTTCAAGATAAAAAAAAATTCAGTCATTAATTTAATCGTTTAGTGCTAAACAAAATCTAAAATGTCTTCAGTGATATGCATACAATTTTAGAACTTTTTGATTAAGTAATCAACTATATAAATTAATAAAGGATAGCAAGGAAGCGATTACCATAATAATTTCATTTTCTTAGCCAGCAATTTAAATCCGTTCTTGGGTTTATCGATGGAATTGTAAATCATAGATAGTCAATGCATAACCAAACAACATTATTTAAAAGTCCGTCATACAGGAGCTGCGTAAACTAACCGAATTCCTCAGAAAGTTGAATAACTTTGGAAATGAATATAAAATCCAAATTATTAATTAATGAAATAAGTTAAGGCTACTGTATGCTATTAGGGAAACAAAATTATAATTCTTGCAATCTATAAGAATTACAAAAGAGAAACCACATTTTTAAAATAATTATTATTGAGATTGAAATTAATATTAATGATATGCTATTAATTAAATGAAATATATGACCACTCATAGACAAATCTATACTGTGTGGATATTTTTAACGTTTTTAAATGTAACCATATTTATGAACTGACTTCTTGATACCATCTTTACATTCATTTAAATAGAGAGAAATAAATTTGGACTTGCATTGTGTAATTAAGAAGTTCATATGTTTCAATAAAACAAAAAAGGTTACTATTCCAAAACAATTACAACGTATTAAGCAAATATACACAATTAACAATAAACAATCAAAGTTTCTATTTTCTGTGACCTTGAAAATTAATTTAAATTTTATTGTAATAAAAGCATATCAGGTCAAACTTATCTGAATGTAATTACAGAACGTTCTTACATACAAATATAATTTTCACACACATATTAGATTAATATTTGACAGTTACTTATCTTCGTGACAATGATTTTGTTATATATAAAACATTGCAACGTTATCAATACGGTTTATATGCTGAGTTAATTTGTCCTCGTTTTGAAACTACAGAGAGAAAAGTAAACGCTAGAGCGATTTTTAAATTTTGGTTTTCAGGTATACCCATACTCCAATAATCCTATTTCCCTGATTTTCAGAAACTAGTTTTTTTTTATTTAATGATATATACAGAGTGCTGTTAGGAAAAAAAATGAATATTAATGCCGCTAGAGTGATTTTTAAATTTTGGGTTTCAGATAAACATACCCTCCTAATAGTCTGATTCCATTGATTTTTCATAAACGATTTTTCTTGTTTTATTTCAATGACATACGCCGAGTTTCCTTAAAAATTGCAGCCGCTAGAGAGATTTTTACATTTCGTTTAGCCTACCTTTCTATTTTCAGTTATACCCCCCCCCTTCTAATGGTCCGATTTCCATGATTTTCGGGGAATATTTTTCTTATTTTAATTAAATGACATATACCTAGTTTCATTACGAAACAAAATTCGTGCCGTTAGAGTGAGTTTTAAAGTTTACGTTTTAGGTAAATCCCCACTCCTAATAGTCTTATTTCCCTTATTTTCGGAAACTATTTTATTAACTTATTTTAATGGCATATACAGTTTCGTTCAGAAAGAACAAAAACTGCGACTACTGGAGCGTTTTCTCTCTCTCTCTCTCTCTCTCTCTCTCTCTCTCTCTCTCTCTCTTTCGCACGCACACACAAAACTAGTTATTGTTATTTTAGTTACATTTCATTGTGTTATTTCATTTTTCATTTATATTTTATATATATATATATATATATATATATATCATTTTATTGTCATTTTCGATGTCTAGGTAGGATCGATGAAGATTTGAAGAAAACTTTCAAAAATCGTTTTCATGGGTACATTCCTTCCGAATTAGCTAAAAAGTCAATAAAATTTACTGCAAGACTATATTTTCCTGTCTAACTCAGGAATCTTAATTTTTAGATAGCTCGTGTATTTTGTGACAGCCAGTACAAGTTTTATAATATTCCAATGTTACCGAATCGTTAAATACAGAATGTGATGATTATTAATGTATTTAAATGAATACAAATGATATTTTACATATATATATATATATATATATATATATATATATATATATATATATTACATTCCTTACAAATGTTTGGAAACGATTCATAGATTTATTTAGTTGGCACTCCTGGAAGCATGTCATTTTGAAAGAAAATAACAGCTGAGCCATATACGTTACAGCGCGAAAAAATTACATTTTCAAATAGCAATTTAGTGTAACGTATAAATAAAATGAGATATAATGATTATAGCCTCATCATTAGTCCTCATTTATTGCACATTTCTGCCTGTAACTTCAAGTGTCTCTCTTTTGCCTACAGCGTGTTGTTCCCCAAGTCTACGTGGGAATCTGGTGGTGCCATTCTTTCCAAATGTGATTTTCAGTTGTTCCTGTGTGTCAATTTTTTAAATTCATTTCAAAAAAATTTAACTCTGAGAGCATAAGTTCATTTCTTTAGTGATCTAGTACCTCAAAAAGCATTGTTACATTTGCTTGTAATCTTAATCTATCATTTTATCTCATCATCGTGTCCATATAAAAGACACTCAAGTTCTGTTTTATAAAATGTTAGCATTGTTTATTTTCATACTTTATTAAAAGGATTCTTCTATTTGTACCATTCATATAATTCAATCTTTTTAACTTTTTCCTTTCTGATCAGCCTTTCTTGTGTCATTGTTGTTCCGAGAAAACGTATAGAAAAAAAGTTTAGATCGAACTGTATTTTTGCCTTGGCACGTCATATTTTTACCTTTTTCGTCAGATATTTTCCTGTTATATTGGACGGGTATTTTATATATCTCATAGTTTGCAGGAAATATCTGTAGCATCACTCAGTCATTTTGCATGCAGGTACAACATGTTGGTAACCATGCTTTGAATATAGAAAAATGAGATAACCATAACTTTCCCAGCAGAGCAGCAACTTTTATGTTTGTTGTGTTGCTGGCCACACAGAGCTTTGCTGTTTGATATCAGGATCGAAATGATGTGACCAAGTTTCATCAGCAGTGATTACCTCACCTTTGAAAGAAATTCCTCATCTTCTTGAACTGCAAACCTGCATGCGAACGTCCCTTTGTTCGGAAATCAATAGTCCTGGATTCCACTGTGTACAAACACGTCTCATATGCAAAGTTTCAGCTACCGACGTGTGGGTGACAAACAGTGAAATCTTCAGGATTTCGACGATCCTCTCTCACAATGCCAGCAGCGGTGTTAACGTTTTCTTCCTTTATTGCACAGCCTTTCAAGCCATGTCTACCTTCTTTTAGAATTGATTGCCTCCCCTTTTTAACAATTTTGAACCATTTTCAAGCTGTGCTATAGAGAAGAACAAACTCTCCATAGGCCTTGGCTGAAGATTTGTTGAGACGAAAGCAGAATTTCAAAGCAACTTATTGTTCGTCGTTTGTCACTGTAGGCGGAGCTGCAGTATTTAAACTTGCCATCTGTTACTGGTACCACGTGAGCATAATTAGGATAATTCTTTATTGAAAATCCCCCTTATTCATTTGTTTTATTCTCGAGATTTCAGATCTAATTGTATTTTTGTCTTGAAATATAATAGGATTAATTTTTTCTACAAGTGTTTTCATATTATATTGGTTGGATATTTTATATAACCTTTAATCTCTAATTATACTACATAAATTGCAAAGTTATCATATTTCAATATTTTTTCTTTTTATTTCAAAAATTAACTGAATTTCTATATTTCTCTTTTCTAAATAATATACACAATAAATATACTTACGCTTGTAAACATAATATAGAAATTAATAATTACACAAAATTAATTGTAGCATCTTGTGGGTGTAATATTTTGTCATGTTTATTACGTAAAAACGTTAACTCGGAGTTTCTGATAAATTTAAGCAAAAGCAGTTTCCCTGAATGCATGCAGAGTCTCGTTATACGAATTTATACACTTTAAAAACTGTGAATAGCTTTGACAGTTATTTACTTTATTTTAAAACGTTAAATTATAACCAGAATCAGCAAGTAATAAAGCAGCAACGGCATTAAAGAGCACCAGTGTTTCAACAAAGCGGATACTGAACCTTCATGCAGGCAAAAATGTCATCGCGATGGAGCCCTACCCTAGAGAGAGTTCGAAAGAGGTGAGCATTTTAAAAAGTCCTTTGTTATATGTGTTTTATTATGATATCTCTGCTACAGGCGCAATTCTACATGTTAATTACGCCTGTGTTTCATTTGTGTTTCCTGCTTAGTCGAAACGTTCATTTATTTATATACTTAAATTGCTAGAAGTGAGACATTTTCAGCATATTGAAAATAAAAAATAAACATTACATCTAATAGCTATTTACGGTACTATTTACTCAAGAAAATTTTATCCACGAGTATATCAAAGCGCATTCTAGATGTTTCACTCCCTCTCAGTCCCTGGTTATTATTTCAAACTCGGCGAAATCTGACAGGCATACCTCGAGCACACAGTTACGGAAAGACTTGGGTGTCGCGCATGTTGCATATTCGCTGTCCTGAAATTAGAATAGAATAGCTGGCTACCAGCCTTAATTCTTACTGTGCTGCTCCCAGTAATTTCGTGGATTTGGTAGATTTTGTGATGTTAAATTGGGAAGTAGTTTAGCAAATTTACATTTTAGGTTAATTTAATTAATTTTTAATTATTTTACTACTTTTTATTATATTATTTTAATCTAGTTATTAAGAAAATCTGTAAAATAATGTAGTAGGAGAGTATTATATTGTACATTTTATAATATAAATAGAAAATTTGATATACACGCCCTGGTTTAGGAAACAGGTACTAGGGTGACGTATACAAAATTTACTTATTTATTTATTTGTCCTTTATGTTACGAATACAGTACGTATAATACAGTATACATTATAGCGCATGTTTATTGTCTGCACGTTCTGGAAAAATGCAGCGATAAAAGAGTGCCAACGACAATTTATTTCGCATTTTGGGGCGCGGAAACCATTGGTCTATGGAAACCGTGAGAATATAACAGGAGACCATAAAGGAGGGCATCTGAAACAGCCAGAGGTAACGGTGCAGGACGTAAAATACAGGCTGTAGGCCTCCCCAGGGAAGTTCTATGTAAACTGTCGCAGGAGAAAGAGTTTTCTGCAAACACGTGTCAAACGAGTTAAAAAAATGCTTCATTTTACTGTTCTGGTAGAATTGAAGCCTCTCGATGAACAGAAGAGAATCAATTCTTGCCATTGTTTTCAGCTGTTTTTTAATACTCATTACTAGACCATACGTGTTTTCCGATGCGATATTATACACGTCAATCTCTAGAATTGCTAGTGAAAATTCTCACATCCGGCACAAAACAGTTCCTCATGACAAAAAAACTTAGCGTTGTGCGCTGCAGAATGTCAGCATGCCTAAATTTTCTTCTTCTTTCATAATGGTTTTACTGCTAAAGAAATTCGGCCATCATTGACCTTATCTTGCCAAATTTCTTTCCATGGAGCATACTGAAAGGAAAAATGTAACGCGATACCGCAACTAAACTTTCGGCGAGAGATTGAGGCTGTGACTTCTGGTGTGCTGTGAATACCTTCCCTGGCATGGAGACGCGTGTACAGACATGAATTGATGGTAATGGTAACCACTTTTAAACATTTGATTTTTAAGACCATCATCTCCAAGATATATCCATAATTTCGTTTATCAGCTTGAAAGTTTTAAAAAAAAATTAAGGTCCGATAGTGAGTAAAACACTCCGTGTATGTCTTAACAGGAAATACTTTTAAAAATTGGCATTTCCCATGAATTTAACACAAGCATGCACGCATGTGAATTTGAGTAAATCGTTTCAGCAGAAAGAATAGCAATTATAAAATGTAGCCAACAAAATAAGCAGAAAGTAATTGATAAGACTTTTACTAACACAAATTTCACTTGTGACTGCCTGACATTTACAATACATTTTTTACAGTAAACTTTTGCCCGAATGCGCGAGGAGTTTGAATTGTGAGTTGTTTCATAGGAAAGAAATCATTAAAGACACGGCTTACAGAGAGAAATTATATTTGATACTTAGTATCAAACATTTTGTTAACTAATTACAATTTTATCGTCTTCACCTGTCTTTTACTTCTGAAGAGCACGGGCTCTTCGAAATATAGTAAAACATTTGTGACTATTTAAGTGTTTTATCTGTTTCAATTTCTGCTTCTCTAGTTCTTATTATATACATATATAACGAGGGCGCCTAAAAATGTATATACACTTTCACAGCACATATCTGTTTAATATATTTCAAAGTTGGACCGAAAAACAACAGTAATGTGTAGTATGATGTTCTGTAAACAGATGTGACTCACATTACGTTATGCTAGCGTTGCTACAACAAAATGGAGTCAAGATTATCGTTTGAACAGCAGAAAGCAATTTTGAAGTGGTATTGGAAAACCGAAAATGTTGTTGAAGATCAAAGGCAATGGAGAGGTGCGTACAGAACAGAACCGCCGTTGGACTTCTACCTATGGGACTCTTAAGGATGTTGTATACCTGAGAAAAACCAGTTACACTGGCAGCCCTTCGGGAAGAAATTGAAACGGCATGTGCTGCAATCGCTGAGGACACTTTCGCAAACGTTGTTCAATCAGTAATTTAACGTACTCAGAAGTGTATCGATGCCGATGGTGGGCATTTTGAGTAACTGTTGTAATTGTAAAAGTGTAAGAAGGTTGGTACTCATTATTTTCTGTTTGTGTGAATTCAGTTTTGTTATGTTAACACAGTTTTTTTTTTTTTTTTTTTGCTTGAAGTGTGCATACATTTTTAGCACCCTCTGTATGTTGAATGTTTACTTAGAGCTAGAGAGATGGCAGCTATAATTCTGCATAAAATGCGTACACCAACTTGTTTAAATCTTAAATATCCCCTCTCTTTCTCTTTCCTTCTTGTTGCTTGTTTAATCTATTTCCTTCCATGCATTACATTAACTTAGAGATTGAATATTTATTTTTACCACCTTCACTTGTCTCGTGCCTTTGAAGAACACAAGTTGTTTGGAATACAGCAAAAATTGTGTAAATATTTAAGTGTTGTAACTATTTCTACTTGTTGAGTTCTTGTTATTTGAGTTATATTGTTCAAAGTGTTACTTTATTTTTCATTTATATTATATATAACAAAATATTACATATTAGAATTTGTCAGCCTCATTTATATAATTATTATACAGGCCCCTCTTCAAAGAAATGAGTTTTGCTACCGCTCTGAAAATTGTGACCAATGGTGCAATGAAGACAAAAAATAAAATCACTAGAATAGGCTTGCAAACATCAGACATCAGCAACGCTAAGCGAAAAGAGCTTACAGCGTGTCATTTTCATCTGCAACTTTTATGACATCGTTTTCCAATGAGGCGCTCTCATTTGGCGGGCAACGCCCTCCTTCCCCTCCAGACTACGAGCAAGTAATGTGTTTTTCTCTCTCATCAGTCACATATTTTCTTGGAAATGCAAAATATTTATACATTGCAACGAACACATTTAGATGCGGTTCTATTTATAACCTGCCCTCAATATTTATTTACACTTTGAACTAAAAAAAAAAAGAACGTTTCAAAAACAATTTTTATGGTATTTAACGCCCTTTTTTACTACTGAGGCACCACAGGACGTAGACACTGATGATACATGCGATGAAATGATATAATAGGAAAGTAAATTAAGGAAGGAAACGTTCCAGGCCTAAGTTTAGGGCACCTTCCCGGCATTTGCCATTTACGAGGACTGACCTAGAAAAACCTTAGTCAGGCAGGACGGTCCTGGTGGGATTCGAACCCCAGACTTCCCACTCACGAGTCCGCACCTTAACGACCTCGGCCACCCGTGTCTATTTCAAAACCGCGTCTATTGCAATTTAAAAGTTATACAATGAAAACCACAAACCTGTATGCAGAAATAAAAATTAAATTTCACAATGAATACGATTTAAGAGGGTATTATGACATATAACTTCGTTTGACGTTAAAGAAAACAAGCTCAGTCTAAGAACATACTTTGTTTTTCGCACAGACCCCTTCAGGTTCAATGCACTTGCCGCAACATTTGTCTAGTCCGTCCTGGTGGTGTAGTGGTAAGCATACTTGTCTTGTAGACACAAGATCGCGGGTTTAATCCCGGCCAGCATTGGTGGATTTTCTCGGGCGTAAAAATCCTAAGTGTGGCTTCCTTCGAAAGGGAAGTAAAGTCGTCGTAAATTTACGGCGTGTAAAAGAACCTCAAGCCTGAAAGAAGAGGCCTCTGAGTAAATTTTGTCGGCCGTTGTACCCCCTGAATTGAATGGAACGCTGATGACCTGAACCTTTAAAGAGCGTCCGCAAATAAAACAAATCAACCAACGTTTCTCTAGGTTTCGTGATTCCTTAATAGAAGACGGTTTCTTTGAGGGCCTCAAATTAATCCGAAGTAGTTTCATTACTTTGGCAGTAGTTAACCCCACATTACGGAGGTACTACTGTAAAATGTGTCCAATTGTGAATTGCTTGCAGTCATACGTTTCTTCTCGGCAAAAACAAGCAAAACTATGCAAATATCTTTTGAATGCTAAATTCTGTTGATGGATAAGAGTATATGGGCATTCAGGTGGTTCAATCCTTACTGCATGGTTTATGGAAAGGCGTGAAAATGTACATGACGAACGGCGCTGCGGAAGACCGTTTACCCTTAACGCTGTTTTGCAATTTTACTAATATTACTTGCCTTACAGAATCATAATGAATGCTGAAATGTTCTGTAAGCAACGACCCTGACTTTTTACTTCCAAAATGTCTGTTTCTGCACAATAATGCTCATCCGCACTGTTCTTAAAGAACAGTAAAGTCAAACGGAAATTTTTCTGTCATCTGCTTTACTCTAATCCGATGATTGCAACCTTTTCACCGAAATTGAAAAACATCTCGGAGTTCATTGATCTGAAAATGATTATGAAGTGAAAATCTCAGTGAACAGATGACTGTAGGACAGACAGGATATCAACATTTTTCTGCTGCGATATGGAAAATTCTCGCAAAAGAATGGTGTCTATGTAAGGAATTAACTTATGATATTACTGAATTTATTTAAAAATAAAGTGTCAAATTTAATATTATTCCCGCAACGAGGAAAGTTACTTATTGAATAGCCCTCTCAACAGAAATAAGTCATATTATAAGACTTTAGCAGTAGGTAACAATAGTAATTCACTGTAGCCTCTGGTAGCTTACGTAATCGATGAAACGCTGGTGGTGATTCAATTGTCTTCTTCTATTTGTTCTTTCATTAATATTTTGTAGTTTATATACTGTGAATAACGTGAATTATACTTTCTCAGAGGTCTAGACAGAGTGTATTTAGTAAATATTATACTTCTTATGTTTCTTTTTCTTTAGGAAACATACAAGAGCGACAAAAATATTCGAAATACAAAAGCTTACGTTATTGTCGTATTCAAGGATTTCATTAAAATCTTCCAAGTGTGAATAACTAAATATTTATCATACATATAATTTAAAATTACGTCAATGAAGGTATTGAAGGAGAAGATTAAAACCAATATTGATTGAATATTAAGCTTTCGCCCCTTACCCCCAGTCACTCTCACTTAGAAAGTTTAAATGCCACCCTTACATTTTGATGCTTTTATGTTTCAGAGGATTTAATTATTATCTCGTCTTTAGTTTCCTCTCAACCTAGACTGTTGCTAGAATTTTGACAAAATACAAAATGGGTCAGAAAATTGCAGAATAAAAAACAATTTATTTGGAGTAAAACTACATTTATTAATATTGTAATAATACAGCCCTATTTCAGGACTTCTGCCTTAATCCGCTTATATTTTTATCTTTCTTGAAGGGTACTTGAAACAATTAATACCTATTATATTAAACACTCAGTAGATTTATATTTTTCTGTTCAAATTCAAACAATAACAGTCCTGATTGTCAAGAAAGGCTAATAAAATTAAAGATAGGACAATAGTTTATCATCTTTAAAATTTACCTATTTAAAATTTCAAAGGCGGGGTGCTGGTGGTGAGGAAATGAGATCTAAAATGTAGTAAACATTGTTTATAACTTTCCCCTCAATATCTAAATTAACGTGTTTATGTTTTATTTATAAAAAGATGTTAAACAGGTAGTTATTCAGACTGGCAAGTTTAAAAAATGTTAAATAAAACTACTCAGGCAAGGCGATGGGCACTTTTTTTTTTTGAGTAGTGTTTAACGCCCATTTTTACTACTGAGGCACCACAGGCGGTGGACACTAATGACACATGAAATGAAATGAAATGATATATTGGGAAAGGATTTTTTTTTAAGGAAGGAAGCGTTCCAGGCCTAAGTTTAGTTACCTACCAGGCATTTGTCAGTTATGAAGACTGAGGAAAACCTGGAAAAAACCTCAGTCAGGGAGGACGATCCTGGCGGGATTCGAACCGCAGACCTCCCGCTCACGAGTCCATGCCTTAACGACCTCGGCCACCCGTGGCAGTCGATGGGCACTGATAATACATGAAATGAAATGATAAATTAGGAAAGAATTTTTATTTTATTACGGAAGGAAGCGTTTAGGATACCTTCCGGAAAATTCCATTTATGAGCACTGAGGAAAATCTAGAGAAACCTTTAGTCAGAATGGAAGGCCCTGGGTGGAATTGAACCACAGACTCCTGTTTAAGAGTCCGTGCCTTAACAACCTCGGCCATCTGTGTTGATAATTATGAAGCGAAGTGTGCCATTTTAAGGGAATTGGGTGTTTATTAGTTACTTAAAATACCTGCTGTAAAATATTTCGAATATTAAAGAGAGAACAATCTTCACTAAGGTCAATTTGCCGCTTTCATCAAGTAAGAAACTGGTGCCATAGTTACCGGGTAGAAGGGTTAAAGAGGTAATTATAAAGGATTGGAATGGGATGGTTGGAAAGGGGGAAGCAACGGCAATAATGTACGGAGAAAAGTCAGCAGAAAGCTAATTGGCAACAACAGGCAGCACATAGCAGCATGCAGAGCATCATTGCAGCTTAGTAATGAGCTAAAAATAAATTGGGAGAGGGAATTTTACATATATAACTTGAATTTTAAGGACTGATCAAGTACAGCTTGCTTTGACTCGGGACTTAAAAAGCACAAAAAATTACCAATGAAAAAGGCGATAGAGTTTACCCTCTGCAAAATTGCCAACATACCGAGGGTGCCAAAAAATGTATACACCTTTCATATTATAGATGTGACTCACATACATTATGATAGCGTTGCTACGTGACAGGTAAATCAACAATGAACAAATAAGTTAAGATTATAGTATGATGTGCTGTAAACAGATGTGGCTCACATTACGTTATGCTAGCGTTGCTACGACAAAATGGAGCCAAGATTTTCGTTTGAACAGCGGAAAGCAATTTTGAAATTGTATTGAAAAACCGAGAATGTTGTTGAAGTTCAAAGCCGGTGGATTTTTTTTTTTTTTTTTGAATGATTTATTTATGGACGCTCTTTAACAGCTCAGGTCATCAGCATCCCATTCAATTCAGGGCGTGAAACGGCCAACAAATTTTGCTCAGAGGCCTCTTCTTTCAGGCTTGAGGTTCTTTTTCGTGCTGTAAATGTTCGACACGGGACCCACGGCTTTACTTCCCTTCCGAAGGAAGCCATACTTAGGATTTTTACGCCCGAAAAAATGTATCGGTCCTGGCCGTGTTCGAACCCGCGACCTTGGGTTTAGGAGGCAAGTATGGTTACCACTACACCATCAGGACCAACTAAAGGCAATGGAGATGTGTGGACAAAACAGAACCGCCAACGCGAGTAACAATTGCACGCATTCGAGACAAATTTGCGACTCGTGGTACCGTATGCGATGTTCATAAGGACAGATCTGGGAGACCTCACACAGCAACAAACCCCGTGCACTGGATCCTAGGCAATGGATAGGACGAATAGATCCGATTGAGTTTCCACCGCGTTCTCCGCATCTAACTCCATTGGACTTCTACCTACGGGGAACTCTTAAGGATGTTATATACCGTACAAAACCAGCTACACTGGCAGCACTTCGGGAAGAAATTGAAACGGCATGAGCTGCAATCGCTGACGACACTTTCGCAAGCGTTGCTCAATCAATAGTTCAACGTACTCAGAAGTGTATCGACGCCGATATGGGGCATTTTGAGCAACTGTTGTAACTGTAAAAGTTTAAGAAGATTATTATTCATTATTTTCTGTTTGTGTGAATTCAGTTTTGTTATGTTAACACAGTTTCTTTGCTTGAAGTGTGTATACATTTTTGGCACCCTGTGTATACTGGCACATTGCCCTAACACAGAACTTGAAAGGTGAACCTTGGAGCCAAGTTTACATACTCGTACAGTGGCAGGTTAGCCTGTTGGGACTTGCTTGCGCAGAAAGAAAATTGACCTAAGCTAGGTAAATTTTTATGTAAAATCTAATTAGAAGCGGTATTTGATTAAACAATGTGTAATTGTGATGTGCAGACATATGAAACAGAGAGTAATTTGTATGTGTGTTTTCATGTAATATAATTATTTGTAGATTAATATTTCTATATAAATATTTTAAATAATATATTTATTTGCGCGTTAATAGCTTTATATAAATATTATTGGCATGTAGGTATACTGTCCAGGGATGTTAAATAGTAGTATGGACCCATGTGATGGATTTAATATTAAAGTTAATGTTTATATATAGTTTGATAAAATAAATACCGCTCTCTATCTATGTAGTCATAATTCTTAATGAGTGAGACATCAAATCATCGCAGTTTATCAAGACCAGTACATGTATTTAGTAACCCACTGTTTATAGGATGATCAGAAATAAATTAAAATAATTTAAAAACCCTACAATTTTTCTGATTTTAAGAAATGTCAGGAGTGAAATTGTAACAAATAATTAACTCATAACACCTCACGAAATACTAAGGTACATAGTTGTCGGAAGCGAGAGCGATTAAATTATTTACGTGATTTCACGGTATTTATCACCACCACGGGTGGATGAGGTTGTTAAGGCACGTATTTGTGAGCGGGAGATGTAGGATTCGAATCCAAGAACCGTCCTCCCTGACTCAGGTTTTTTTTCCAGGTTTTCCTCAGTACTCATAGGTGGCAAATGCCAGGGGAGGTACCCTAAACTTAGGCCTGGGATCTTCCTTAAAAAAATCCTTTCCCAATATATCATTTCATTTCATGTATCATTAGTGTCACCGCCTGTTATGCCTCAGTAGTAAAAACAGGCTTTAAACACCATTAAAAAATGGTATTTATCGACAGAATCTAAAACTGTTGAGTACATTTTGAAATTAGGTGAAAGTTAGTCTTTTTCCGTGAATTTGATATTAAAATATACATGATTACCAAAAAGGCAGGAATAAGTAAAGAGTTTTAATCGCTATACTTAATAAACATATTTAAAAAACGCAAGAAAAAGATAAATAGACAGAAAAAGAAAGACATTAAAGCCTCCAAAGAATATAATACTAAGAAAGTATTCTAGTCATTCCCTCTTTATATTAAGAAACTACCTTGGGGATAGTGGTAAATAAATAAATTCACTAATGTCCAATAACAATGTTCCCTATAATGTTTAGTCCTCAAAAAATTCTTGGAACTCGAGCTGAAACCGGATTTAAAGCCAATCGCTTACTCATTTGCTGCCCTTCCCCTCTCCGATGAGTAATCTCTGGCATACCAAACGAAAATATTTATCTTGTACTTTACCAAAGTTTACGATCTGGAACAGTTTATGTAATTCTATTGCGATGTACATTAGCCCACTGACCTCACCTCCGAGAAATGTGGAGGAACGTCATCTTCAGGAAAGGAGAGTTGAAATTTCCTGTCAAACTAGAATCATGATAAGGTGGTCTTTCTGGCGTGTATTTCTGAAATGGGTAAAATGATTACACTATTACAGATATGACTTTTTGCTGACATATCTAAGCAAGCAAGACATTTTAACCTTTAAGAATACAAATTATCAAGTGAAAATGTTGGTTTTCATAAATTTGCAACTTGATAACTGGTATACAGGGTGTTTCAAAATTCAAAAGATTGCGAAGGATCCTAGAGCAGCATTTTGAAATAGGAAATTTGTGATTTGAAGGCTCAAAATTCAATGCAACGTGTAATATACATTATTAGCCTGCGTGTCATTAACTCAACTGTCAGTTAACGTGCTTATTGCTTCACTGTAACTATCTGGCGCAACATATAAAACCGTGATTGGCTAGTGAGACATTTGAGCATGCGCAGTTTTACAATGTCTATTTCACTTAAATGATATCATAAAATGAAATAGCATTGAATTTTGACCAATCACAGCACGATATCACAGTGAAGTTTTCGTTTTATCAAATCGCGCGAAGCGTATTTGTCTTCTGGTCAGTGTAGCCAACTCTACCCCGCTCCCTACTGTAATTCCTGAGCAAGCATCGCTGACCACTTTTGCTAGCAGGGGGGGGAGGTATTGGTAGCAACAAAACTATTGAGAATCAATGCAAAATTGAGGGTTCTTAAAGCGTCTTTGTGATGCGCATAAACTTTAACAAACGCGTTGTTCAAAACAGTAAAATATTACCTCTGTTTAGTTTTTCCCGGTTGGCAATAGAAAATCGAATGGTAGACATTGTAATAGTCGACTTTTGTTTATTTCATACTCACGGTTTCTGAATAGGTAGCTTAATCATAAGTAAGTGTAACATTTTATACAACTGTTAATATTTTGTGCGCGAATTTCAAATATATATCTTATTATATTCATGAAATAGTCCTAAACCCGTATTTGGCTCTTCTCTATTAGTATTACTAACAACATTCGTTTGTTGCAAGATAGCTTGAAAAGTTTAAGTATTCATTATACAAGTGTACAATTATTACATTATTGTAAGTCAAGTTTAAGGAAGTTATATTTTAATTCTTATTTTATTCGTCGTGAAATAGTCCTCATAAATTTTACTACGTTCGTGAATTTATCGGCAATCTCAGACCCTCTTGTGATACTAACTAGAAACATTAGGATATTAATTTAATTTCTCTACAAGGAAATGCGGAGTTTCTAAATGATGAAGAATTTACTTTTACAGAGAGGTTTATCCAATGGTTTCAAATTAAAATAAAAATATAAACGCTACATATATACTTAAAGTTAAAATTACTTAATGAAAGGAATTTAGTTTTGATATCTTCGGCTCATCGAACTGACACACTGTTGACTGAATTACACATTCGGTATTAGGTGAGACCTGACGTAAGTTGCAATAAATTCACATCACTGGCGTGCTATGGTTGAAAAATGTTACCGAAACAGTAAAACCGATAACTATGAAAATACCGAGCCTTTGTGCTTGAGTTTGGGCGCTCGTGGCGCTGTACCGCGGACAGCCGAAACACGCGTTGTCTTTAATTCCTTTGGCGTTCATTTAATCAGAGCTCGTATCGCGTACTTTTGTTTAAAAGTGTGTATGCAAAAGCGTTCTATATTATGTTATTACTGTTGATTACCGCATGAACCGGAAGATGGAATGGGGCATGCTAATGACATACTTCCTTGCAATACTGCAGTATATCAGTGATATCGCAAGACTGAGACAGAGGACTCAGCGGTCGTGCGGTAGATCCAGACCCTTGATTGACAATTGTTCTTATTATTGCCCCTTTAAGTTTTTGTCCAAAATTATGTCTACTGATTAATTTTCCAATATATTCAGTTTTAACGATATTACTTTGTAATTACTATTTTTATATTCTTATCCAGTTTGCTGAGTATATAATTTTAATCACCAGCAAAATGCGTCGCAAAAAACTCATAATTTCCAATATCAATTAAGTCATTGCTAATGTCAGCTATGCCTTAAACAGGATAAATGCAAAGGCACATCCTGAGTTATATTCATTTCATCTGAAACTTATTTCCCTATATACCGAGAGGTGAGGTTCAAACGATACAGCTGGAATTTTCATTCAAATCTCTTTGGACCTACTATCCTGACCTTGATCTTGGATTTTTTCCGTGGGTTCCTCTTGGTCACTTAAGTGAATGTATGGAGTGTATCTTCTCTTTTCGAGAGTTTCAATCATTCATACTTCTGGTTTTAAGATTGAAACTGTCAGATGAAGCGAGTTGGTACTGTACGGCGTGGCGGTTGATTTGCGCCTTTGAAAATCCCCTGACCTGGCCTCTGGCAGATTTTGTCTCAGGGCTAGCTTTAGAGGGACACCTTCGTGGTTCTAGATTCTCTTCGAATCCGGGATCTAAGAACTAGAAAACATTAGGAATACCACCATCCCTGGTTGTATCCTGGAGGTGTCCCCTTACAGAGCGTAGGTATAAAAAACCCATTTTGGCTGAGGTGCTGAAACATGCCTTGCTGTTCTATCATTTGTTCCTGTTATTACTTTAATTTTAATTAACCTTTTACGTTTTGAGAGCACTTTAAAAGCCCCGCAACTTAAATCGGCCGACCAGATCTAGACCCCTTCCACGCGGCGTGCGCGGCGCCAAGCTCTCTTCCAGTCAATTGCGAGCGGGATTTCAACAGAATCGGGCAGTTGTGCTGTGCAATGCTGAGATATTCACTGTGTTGTCAACATTCAGGTTCAAGTCGTATGGCAGAACGAGACAGCATTTAGGCATAAATGTCCTGGCAGGCTGGTTCCAAAAAAAAATAAAAAATAAAATTAAAGTTAGTATAGAAAGTTAAAGAAACAAGTTATGTGACTATTAATCCACGAAGTAATTGCGCTGTATACAGTATTTTTGCCTCTAGTTTATGGCCTTCTCGTTCCTACATCTTACGTGTTGTGATTTTTATCTTTGAGGGGCGTAGAAAAATAGAGCATATTCAACTAACCCTCGCACCTGGAGGAACTTAAAACAAACATTCGAAACGGAATTAGATTCATTAGTAATAGAGAACTGGAGCGTGTTAGTAATAATTTCCTGAGAAGACGTGAATTGTATGTCAGGGAAATTGGGCAACATTTCGAGCACCTAAGGAGTGTGAGTGCAGTTTCTGTTATATAATACGTCAACCTAACTTTTAAAATAGTGAAACGCTTTAGCGCCGCGAGTCTTTGCAAGTAAATGCCGGCAGCAATGTGGGGTTAACATCCGATCTGCGGAACTATCGAGACTTTTAAATTGTTCTCACTGTATTTGTCATTCCATTTCCTGCCATAGTAGAGCAATATCATCAAAATTGTACTTTATTAATGTCAGTGAGGGCCAAATAACATGAAATGTTTCTTTTTCTGTGAGTTTTTAAGTTCGAAATAAAGAATCGTCCTGTCCTAAAACCATTTTGTTTTAATATTTTAACCTGATCTTTAAAGCACTTTTTATTAGCTTTCCAAAAAAAAATACGATTAGTAATGCTTAAACTCCTGTAATTATTATAGATTTGATCACCTTTTTCTAAAGGTGATACTGTTAACATGTAGCGAAAAGTTTCAAACACGATCCCATTTGAACCAGTTGCAGGACCACTCTTTAACAGCTGTGATTAAAATTATACCTAGGGTTAATTGGATTCCGTCCCATTTTAAGCATAGTCCCGGAGTCCCGAAGACTAAGAGTGGTGATGATCTCAATCACCCTAGCCTCCACCTGAACCACAAAGTCCAGGAGCTCTAAAAGAATCTTCATAGTCACCGGCGGCGTTATGAGAATAGGTCCCAAATATCCATAATCGGGTCAGGTGCTGAACTTCGTAAATAACCTTACTATCAAGTCACCAAATCAAAAATAGTTACAGAACACCAGGTCTGGATACAGTGGTATAAAGAGAGGCTGTTGTTCGCACCATATCTTCATACTTTTCAAATGACTATTTATTTAAGAACACTCCTAGATATTTAAATTTAACAGAGTACGCAAGAAACTCTGCACCATTCACAACATTGTTTTGGTAAATTATTCCAGCATTCCTGTTCCGAGAACTTAATGATCAAAGAGTTTACTCCCACACACGGGGTTAAAACTTCTCTCTGCGGACAGCATCCGAGAGCGCTAATCCTCTTGACAGTATGGTTCTAGGTCTCTGGTACTGATAATGGGTTTAATCCATTAACATGTGATGGAAGACATCTCGTGCCCACAAACGGCATGAATGATGACATCCAGAGATAGATGAAGTTAAAGACCTCTTCTATACCCTGCATGTGCCCAAACTAGCTGAAGAGGGGTCCCATCACCGAGTAAGAGGTGATTCAGTAGTATCTTATCACCAGAGCCTTGAAGTTCAGGCATTTATTTTGATTAAAATAGGTATGAAACAGAGCACTGGAAACAGGCGTTCATTAAAAGTGAAAAAACAGAGTAATATCACTCATTATTAATGAAAATAGGTATTTAAGATACTTAATAGTTTCTTTATCACATTTTAAAGTACTTACGCTTACATTTCTTGGTTCCAAGCAACAAGATGTTTTTTCAAGGTATCAACATTCTTCATCCCGGAAAAAGAACGTTCTATTTCCACTGATGGGGTTGAAGCTCATTTAAAACAAGTTAATTCGGAAGGACTTGTACCAGTTATAACAAAAAATTCACCTTTCGGGACAACATGAAAATGTTGATCAAGACAAAGTAAAGTAGTTTTGAATAGTCCTGGCGAATGAGCAAAAAATGCGCATTGATTTTGGTTGAGTTCATTGTTTGTGCGTTTATAAGGGAATCAGGTTTCTATTTCTCTCACTTCCGTTCTGAACACATTGTAGGGGCGGTTTATTGCACAGCTGTACCATTCTCATCTTTCTCACATGCACGCTGGGTTCCCAAAAAGACCTATCTCCATACGCTGGCGGCAACCTTCTATGGATAGGTTATTGGAAAGCTCATCTATTGATATGACAAATGTCTTAACCTTCGCGGTGACTATGTACAAAAGTAACTGTGACTGTACTAAGCTCCTGATAACAAAAGCATTTTGTAGTTCACATTTGTCTTTTTGTTATACCCCATCGAAGGTTAAAAAAAAAGCCCTCGTATTTTAAGTGCAAATTTTGGAATAATGATTATTTTATTTATATTGAAGTTGAAAATTAGTAACAGTTAATTAAAGTGTTACATGTTTTGCGATTGCTAAATTCTACTAAGATATTAAATATTTTCAAAGTCTGGTCTCTTCGTTTGGCAACAAATATCACGTTTTATGACATCCAAGAAACAAATATCACATTTTATGACATCCAAGTATGGAAACGTAACCCTACGGGGTTTCTGGTGAAATGGAACAGAGGACCTTATGGTCTTAACTTTGCCAGTTAAAATATATAAAATGGTTGTTATTATACATTATTATTACTGCATTCTTATTACACACTCGTTTGGCTGTTAACGGTAAGAACAATTTGTTAAATTAACACAAGTATTATCCACTAGATTACGTTACAAAATATATTACTTATTAACACATGCCTGTCCTGTTTAGTGATTTCCTTTAGACTGACCCTTTCCTAACGCTCCTTACGCTTTCCTAACTTCAAACCACTGACTAGGATAAAAGAAATATGCTCTGTTCTAAAACGAACCGCTTCCTTCTAAATTATTCCCAGGCGCTACTAACCGACATTTCAAAATAACGAACGACACTCTCCCAATAATGATAAGCTAACAAACCGCAAACAATGCAGCAATGAATATGCAACAATATTATATTTAGCACTTGAATTTGTTCGCTATACTTTGCATTTAAAATCAACCACAAAAAACCACCTAACGTCTATATATTGAGTACCTTGCTCAGTTCCTTCCCCATTAAATAATTTTCCCATCGTGTTCACTCGCGGCAAAAGTTTGGTAAAAACGTGGTGTACAAAGGAATCCATTACGAACGCGAAAAATATACCTGCTATGGTCGCGAAAATTCAGAAAACCTATTAAATCGACATGCAAATTGACGCAACACATAATCACCCAATTTTGTTTACGTGGCAGGGGGCAGGTTTTTCGTGGGTCATCCTGTACATTTATCTTGTTTCTAAGAATGGTTTAAAGCAACACTAGTGGAACCGCTGAGAACGCTGCATATTATCCTCAATAAATTTCGTACATCCTTATTGGACCCCGTTCCTTCGTCCTTTTGCGGCCACATAGGGTGAGAGTGAAACATTTCTGGGCCAGACTAAAACACCTTTCAGATTGAAGGTTTTCTCGGTCAGGCCATGAAGAGGAGATGAACTCAGCATTGGCTGGTCCCTTCCTCCTAGGCCAGATAACAATCGATCAACCTGTGTACCGTGTCCATCTATCATTCTACTAAGCCATCCTTCCTATGTACGAGTAAACTGTGCCTCAGTTCCAGGAATGACAACTACATCATTTTGGCATAACTGGGATATGATGTGCATCCTCTAGAGAGGATCCTGTAGCTCTGGGTGTTTTAGAAATGTCAGAGGGACTTGAGGCTGAGAAGAGGCCTCTAAAGGGGTCCCCGGTTTGGAGCCCCCTTCAACAATCCCCTTCCTCTCCGCAGCCAACACTTTCGCTCCAACTCTCCGTCTCTTTTCCGTCGCACTGCGGGTTTTCTTCATTTTTAAGCAGCCGATCTTCTTAGCCGGATTCCTTTTCATTTTCTTTGTGCCTGCTGCAATCGAAATTTGGTTCTCTATTTCAGGAAAACTGCTCACCTTGACTGCTACAGATGATTTTCAAGTTAGAGCGGTTATGTTGCCAGGGCTAATTGTTTAAAGAGTTCCTTTCTGTTTCGGAGTGCCTAATCAAGGAAATCTCCGTTGTGCTTGAAACAGGAAAGCCTCGATACAAAATAATGTTGAACAGTAGGGCCCAAGCAGAGAAAAGGCTTAGGTATATCTAACTGTGGCTTGGATAGACCGGAGCTTCGATTGGTACGGCATGTGTACATTACACCTGTTTTCTCCCCATAGGTTTGATCGAGATATCCTTCTTTTTATTGACAATGGCACTAGGGCCATAATATCTATTGTACTAGTTGATGAGATGATTATAACAGTTGAATGCATTTAAGAACTTTTTGGTCTAAGTTTCCTAGACATTCATGTGCTACGACAGTTGCAGTTTTTTGAGAGGATTTTGTTAATACCTTAACATTCTAAACTATGCAAAATCTTGAACCACATTATTTTGTAATTAATATAAAAATAAATGATTTTTTACTTATATAAAGAATTCAATGCGCTTACGATTATCGAATAGGTGTCCTCTGATTTAAAAAATTGAATAAGAATTTAAACCAGTGCCTTTAATTCAGTGGCAATGCCAGTTAGAAATCTCTACATATAACTAATAATTTCGTGATTTTGTGGTGTACCTGTTACTGCAGCAAGAACTTCCAGAACAAGTACTTTATTCCGGTGTTGAAGTTATCCCTCATCTGGAAAGACTAATGTCAGGTAGCTTAACCGTATGCCGGTTTCCAAATCATTTGCGCTGTTATTAGTACTCCTTTTATTGACCTATAACAAAAAAATTACAAAAAATTTAAAGCTAGAAGTTCTTATGAATGTGTCTGGAATTTATAAAACTGTCATTACTAACATAAAACATTACAGAAAAGCACCATGCAAAGATACTTAAGTCATTATTAAACTAAATAAACATTTAAACCAACCACTTAAACCTATAAGGGCTTCATGTAACAAATGATTACCATAGACATTTAAAATAAACGGAAAGATTAAAAAATATTTATTATTCATTGCTCAAAATGAACTCGTGATAAAAAAAATGTCAATGCACATCACCATATGACTAGGGTAAACATGTACACATACATTTCCAAATTCAAAAATATGTTTAAAATAACTTAATATATCCACTGAGAGGTAAATACTTTAAAGATTCAAATTTAACATTGTGAAACCATATGACTAAAGCATGTGTAAAATGAAAATTAAAAAATGTAACATAACTACAAGAGCTAAAGTATAAGAAAATACAGAGGGGTAGCTTGCGTCGCCATTTTTGATGTTGCTCCTAAATCTTCGGATTAAAATGTTAATTTTAATAAAAATGTACCTTTTTTTTCAAAATAGATGAAATTTCATCGTTTTTCATTGAAATTAAAGGTAATCATATAAACGCCTCATTAATTTATGTGGGCAAAATCTTTTCCTTTTCTTTTTTTAACTCTGGTTTTCGATTGTTACTGAATGACAGTGAAGCATTTTATGCATTGTTGTTGTAGTTGTTATTGTTATTATTATCATCATCAATATCATTATACTTAATTTTTCTCTCTCCCAAATCCCTGTTTTGTGTTTACTTGAGAAAATGTAACATAAGAATTTTATTGGAATTCAAAAAGTCAGGTTAAGGAGCAGGCAAGCATAGCTTTGTTTTATAATTACTATAAATACTGACCTCTAAAAACCGGATATCATGTTTATGTAGTTTTCTTCGAGTTTTACAGCAGTTTTACTATATAATATTTATTATGCAATAATCGATCTGAGAGAAGGAGAAAAATATCGTAAAGAGATGTGAGTTGTTATCTGCAAAATTATAATATAAAATAAACCATTATCTAAGAGCAAACTTCCCCGCACAATATCATCTCCAGTTGTTCATTTGTCTTTATTTATTTTCCTGGCAGTATTTGCGGCGTTCAACAACAGCCTAACATAACCTAAAATAATAACGAAGAAACTGGTGGTGTAGTGGTAAGCATACTTGCCTCCTAAACCAAAGATCGCGGGTTCGATCCCGGCCAGGACCAATGGATTTTTTCGGGCGTAAAAATGCTAAGTATGGCTTCCTTCGGAAGGGAAGTAAAGCCGTGGGTTCCGCGACGTACATTTACGCACGAAAATGTACCTCAAGCCTGAAAAAAGAGGCCTCTGAGCAAAATTTGTCGGAAGTTTCACGCCCTGAATTGAATGGGACGCCGATGACCTGAGATGTTAAAAAGCGTCTGTTAATAAACCAATTTAAAAAAAATTAAAAGCTTTAGTATAAGTATTACTTATTATTTTGTGGAAGACTTTTAGTGTTTTTAATTTTTCCATCAGTGAAAAAGAATTTAGTCAGAATTATTCAGAGGAATTCGATACATCATTAAATGTTGCATTACAGCCGTAAACCTGTGCAACAAGAAAATAATGCGCAAACTTTAATTCACAGGAGAGGATAATGCCAATATAATCGCCAACCGCCACCAACCCATTTCTTAAATTTTAGCATCAATAGTAAATGTTTCGAAATGCTTCGGCAATAATCATTAGAGCTTCCATGGCATATACATGCCCGATAATTGTAAAGTACGAAAGAATAATAAAAAGCACGATATAAATTTTTCAGAGATCTGTCATTTACGATAATTATAAAACAAACCTGAACGCCAGCTCCTTAATCTAACTTTTTTATATCCCGGTAAAAATCAGAAATGTTGCACTTTTTCGGCTAAACACAAAGTAGGAATTTAGGAGGAAAAAAATATGATGATGATGATGATGATGATGATGATAATAATAATAATAATAATAATAATAATAATAATAATGCATAAAAATTCTTGACCAACATTTTAAAACCACCATAAACAAGAAAAATTGAAAAACCAATGTAAAATACGCGATTTATCTACCTTAATTAATATAGTATTCTATACCATTATCTTTAATTTCAGTAACAAATATTGGAATTTCATGTGTATTTTTAAAATAAAAAAATACCTTTTCATTACAATTAACGTTTTAATTAATGAATCTGTAACTTTCCTGCTTAACAGTTGCTCCTTCAAACATATATTAACTGCAGCGATAGAAGCGACATCAGATGGATTAATTGAGAAATAAACCCAACTCGGAGTACAATAATATCAAAGGTCCCTACTAAATATACCGAGGATTCTACTGAAATAATGACTACCCTTTTCTAAATTTAAACTCTTTATAACTCTGCCAGACCTACTGAGGCAGTGTAAATAACCTCATTAGTAATGTTCTAAAAATATTAATTATGCTGAACTGTGCTACATTAATCTAAAAAAAATACACTAAAATGTGTCAACAACACCTGTTATAGCTGCACACAATTTGGCACTGCAGATAGCCAATTTGTTGTCTATATTCAGCTAGTGAATGATTTTTCTACTAAAGAAAATGCCTAGTAATCATTAACATACAACCCTAACTCCAATTATTATGATTTTCAGGAAACTTTATAAAGCGACGAATATTTTAAGATATGAAATTATAACATGGACACAGAGATGGAAATATCCAGCATTAGTTAGAGACGAAATTTTCATGCACTATGAAATTTAGAAATTTGCAATCTTGCACAATGAGGCAGAAAAAATTATACATTATCAAGTTTTTCCTTGTCTGTTTTCTCAGTTTATTTACATCCCTTTACCAATTATATCTCTAAATTCTGCTCCGTCAGATGGCAGTTAAATTTATAAGTAGAGACTGGTCTCTCTATGTCACAAGATGTAATGGGCCAGACATACTTGAAGGAAAAAACCTGTTATATTGTCAGATCAAATTCTTCATTCCATTTTTCTCACATCTAAGTTTCTTTGCTGAACAAAAGAATTGTAATCTAAGTTTTATTCTTTGTTAGTTTATTCTTAGCTGCTAAACCTACAAACCCCTGAATATAGCATAAGAAACTTTGAAACTCCTCAGTAATAACAATGAATGTACCATTGATAGGCCTTGAGGCTCCCAATATCATTATTAAAGTTGACACCTTTGCAACGTTTGTTTTTATATAAATCAAATCCTGCAGCGCGTTTTTTATGAGGTTTTGATACATATTAAAGAGAATTTGCACATTTATAACGTAAGAGGTGATCCACATACACATAACACAGGAACAGGAACAGAATGGACATGCCATATCACAGACTGCAGAGGATCTTTTGATATTATAAGATAAAGGAATAAAACTTTTCAATTCACTTAGAAATAACTGCTGTAAATACTCTGATATTCAAAGATAGAATACCAAAATGGTTAATTAAACATCTTTTCCATAGCATACAAGAATATGAAGAATAAAATAAGAGTAATATGAAAGAAAGAAAAATCTACTCTTCATCCATAGACTTTAAGCCTATTTCTCCTGTTTTTTCTAACGAAACCTATTGCAATTACCATAAACTATTATTATTATTATTATTATTATTATTATTATTATTATTATTATTATTATTATTATTATTATGTACGCTGTTTACCAGTAAAAAGAAATAATTATGTTGTATGCTTTAACTTTTAGTACTAATAACTAAATATTAGCAAATATATATATATATATATATATATATATATATATATATATATACACTAGAGGGAAAAATGCATATTGATTTCACAGCCTCGAATTTGTCACAAGTAATATCTCAAGAGAAAGCTCAGACCCTCGAGTGATATTTATTGGGACTATTTCACAAATAAAATAAAATTTTAATTATAATTCATTAAACTTGGCTTACAGAATTGTAACAATATATATTTGTATTATGAATACTTAACATTTTCAAGTCATCTTGCAACAGATGAATGTCGATTTTCAGTAATACCAACAGAGAAGAGCCAAATACAGGCTTAAGACTATTTCATGGATAGAATACGAATCTTTTAATATATATTTGAAATTCGGACACATAATTGTACAATTATATAACATTTTAAACTTACTTGTGAATATCTACCTATTCAGAAACCGTAATATTGAAATAGACGAAAGTTGACTATTACAGTCGCTACATTCGATTTACTAATACCAACTGAGAAAATAAAACATTTAATTTTAGATAACATTTTACCATTCTGAACAACATATTTATCAAGGTTTATGGTTACTTAGGCAGGTATTGTTACATAATTCATAAAATCAATTCAGACTGTTTGAGTGAATATATATTACGTTAGATCGTTGAGAATATCACATCATAGTTGGAGCATTCTGTTTCAAACATGGTGCAGCATAAGAGCAAGGTAAAAATTGGCTTTAATTTAGGATAGAATACCTTAAGTCCTTTTCAGTCTTTAACATAACTGGGGCGTCATTAGCTAGCAGCATCTTTATTGAGATCATTTGACCTCAATATACCTAAAATACAACAAGGACAACAACACTATGTTGAAATAAATATTTGTAAATAGTAAATTATGTATTTAAGTTAATTTTTACAGTATTAAAATTAAGCTATAATTTCAGTATTTCATTTTTTATTTATTTTAGTTTACGATATCCCCTTAAAATTTCTAAACTGTGGATTCAATGAATTTCAGAATAACTCTACCGTACATCTGACCTATCCCCACTCAATTTGACAAGAATGAGTTTTACAACAAATCGTCGCATAAAATCAATGGCCTCATTTCCAGTAGTCCATAAGTTTGAATTTGCCAACGCGTAGTGAATACATGCGAATCAATCAAATAATTAAACAAATATTGTTATTTTTAATAATTTTCAAAATAATGGCTAAACTCAAGATAATTTTTAATAGATTTTTTTAGTGTACATACTCGGAACGCATTTCTTTCAAACTGCGGAGTTAATGAGGGACATAATTATTTTGTATATTTTTTCCAGAAAAAATTTTAGTGCTGGATTAGTTAATTTTTCCAGCGGTATATTAACTCCTACCAAAGCATTACATAAATGCATGTAAAAGTTATTTACATTTGGTTTAGACGCAAAAGTAACGAAAAATTGAACATTTTGTGTTGTTGACAACGTCGTTTCTGCCTTTTTGCAGTATGCCATATCTACCTGAAATTGTTAAAATTTCATTAACAAATATCTAGTAAATTATACAAAAAATAAGGTTTCGTGTTGCAATAAGAAAAATTTCCCCCAATCTCTTCTAAGCTTACCTCTTTATAGCAACAGTCCTAGTACACTATCTCCCCAAACGACATAAATACTTTGCATTTAACCCATTGCACTATTAATACACTTTTTGTATCTTTTACTGAAGCCATAACAACTCTAAACACATTCACAGTAATTTTAAAATGTCTCACAATTTTCCCTTATTTTACTACCAAAATTAAACATATTAATTAATTAATTAATTATCTGAGAGAGGAAAGCGGTGTTGTCACTATAGCAATCAGTGCTGTTGACATAGGTTTTGTAAAAAAAATTCTTAAATATTCATAAAAATTAAAAATAAAGTATGTATGCACTGATAAACGCAAAAAGCCTTGAGACATGTGTATGCAGAATTTCCTCTCGAAAAAATTCCTACGCAAACATGCACAAAAACTGCATCTATTTCCATTAAGAAGCTCATGCATATGGAAATTACTAAATTTATGCAATGTAGTGTGCGTCTATAAAAACATACATCTACAGGAAATTCTGGTCTCTACTATGAATCAGTGACAAACTGTAAAATATATGTTTGTTATATTGTGTTTCAAATAATTTAACTGTAATGCTGATCATTTATCTAAGTTTCCTTTTTTTTACAGTTTAGCTGTGAAAAGTGGGGAAGAAAATAACCCCAAGAACAACCTTTTGGAACCCATTGGACCTTGTGATGGAGAACCTACGTAAGTTAAGAGTTTTTGTTCCTGTTAGCTTATACTTAACAATTTAGTCTTAGCACTATTGTGGTTTAATATATTCAGTTTCTAACTTTATGTTCTTCCATAGATTTATATGTAATCGTCAATATTTTGTTCTCCAATCCGTTTATTTTATTTATTTATTTATTTATTTATTTTTTTTTTTTTTTGCATCTTGTAACACGAAGTCATTAAATAACAGGAATTTTATAGCAACTCTTGTAAGTGTACTTAAAAAATTTGTTTATGCCTAATTTTTTTGATAAGTTTCCCAGCTTTGCTTCATACAAAATGACTTTAAAAAGTATGCAAAATAATTCTTAAAAAAGAAAATGTAATACATGGTATTTCATGAATTGAAGAAGCCAGACTTCATAGCACGTGCCCAATATTGACATGTGCTATGTTTAATAGTAGTAGATGTGCCTTTATTCTTATAAAATCCTATATACACATTATAAATATATTTTATGCGTGGATCGTAGACCGTACATGCTTAAGTATGATGCACAATTAGAAAGCGGAACAAATAAAACAATATTAATAATAAATAAATAAACATTAATCAGAACCGAATTTACAGATATATGAATGGAAACATATTACATTAGTTACAATTATACTAGTTATTGCGCTCTAACCACAAAATAAATTGGTTCAAGCTTCGCGCACTTTGGCTAGGAAAATGCCCATATTCAGCCAATTAGGGTAGTTCGCATACAGATCCCAGTATGCCAATTGACCTATAATTGTCTTAAAATAGTTTTCTGAAAACACCGTTTTTCTCAGGTGTTCCCAGTGGGCACATTCGGCCAGAATATGTACGCATTCCTCGTCAACTACACAAAATTGACAAGAGTCTCTTACCAGAAATATCCGTTATTTTTTTTTTAGCATTCTAACTTCCCCGTCTAAACCAGGTCATTCCTGATCTTGCATTTCTCTCTAGAACGAGCATATACATCTCTTTATCCCAGGTTAATTTCATTTCATTCGATAGGCTCAAGGAGACTATCATGTTACTTCTGTTTCGATTTCCTGTCTGCTGATATCCTCTAGCCTTGTTCTAACCTTTGTTTTTATTATTTTAAACTGAATCAAGATGTTGAGTGTCTCCTGACGAATGTATGTACTACTGAGTGGCCATACTAATAAGCAAAATGTTAATTTTCTCGGTTGGAACAAACAGGGTGAATATGCACTGAGTTTATTACGTTCAGAGAAAGTAACAATATGGCCCTTTGTGTCTTCCCAAGGCATCCTTGGTTCGTTCTTCATTGAGGATGCAGATTTTCAGATTTTCAGGGAGATTTGGATATATATCACCTTTGCTGGAACAACCTTCACATGCATAAGCAAGTTTTTCAACAAGATGGAGCGACCCCCCATACTGGTCTTGGGAATGGACGCCTACTCCAAGAAGTTTCCCGGTCGGCTGATTTCTAGACACTCAGATTTTCCATATCCTCACGAAGTCTTGATTTGTCGTTTTTATGCCCATTCCTCGTAGTCTGCACGAACTTCGTGACATCGAAACAATTTTGCACAGTGTATCAGGGGAGTAGTGTGATGTTTGGTCACTGGATGATTAATTATATGGAGCATTTCCTACATAATGGTGAAAAACAATTAGAACATATATTTGTATGATAGGTAATCGTTGTATAGAAAACGTTACCAAAGTATTTCGATAATATTCTTTTCGCCTATACCTTACTTGATCAACCTTCAATAAGCTTGCAAAGACCCTGAAAAAAAAGTATGTGGTCTTTAATCAACTTCACACCGTTACATTACACTGTTTCTTACATTCTGGTTTATAATTGTGAACCCAGGCCTCGTCTTCTTTCACAATTCGATGGAGTTAAGCATCTCTTGGTCGAACATGATAGCTTAATTGTTCTTGTTAAATCTCTACCTCACACACCTGTGATAACCAGACAGCTGCCTTGGGACCCATCAGAAAAACGCTTTTTTATAGCTAAAGTAACCATGGATAGTACTGTGTAACGTGCAATCTATATACCCTAAGCACTGTATAAAGTCATGTTGAATTCCATAACAAGTTCATCTATAACAAGTTCATGATCCATCTATAATCATGGATTCGCTGCTCAATCGGCTGATTCGTTGTCTCAAATACAATGGTGCTGGCTCATAACTGTCTTCATAGTGAACCTTCATTCTGTTGTAGGTTTCAGAAAGTTTTACTCCCTCTGATGATAAAATATTAATAACAGTTCGTTGCTCTTCTATGATTATACAGGATATCCCAATTTCTTTAATACTCTTACCACAAATGAATATATTGCAAGAAATTTCAAGCTGGTTTATTTCTCATCATTTTGTAATAAATGTGATGATATCATAATAGGTACTGAAGTGGCCAACTCTCGTCCAGGTAGGATTGAACGGGGGGCACTATATTTAGTAAAGTTCTTGCTAGTACGTCCACTGTCACTGCTTGAATTTCTTCGGTAATGTTTTATTTTTTCAAGAGTCCATAGTTCATGAATTGTTATACTAAATTCTCTTTTTCAGGTATCCCCATAAAAAATAATCAAGTGGCGTCAGATCGGGTAAGCGTGATGGCCAAAATCCCTTCAAAATGACTGGTCGTCGAAAAAAAGATCGAATTTCGGCCATGCCGATGTGTGATGTATGGGATATCGCACCAAACTGCTAGAAATATCCAATGGAGAGTTCCTCATCGTCCAGTTATAAAGGTGTTGAAAGTTTCAATCTATGCAGCAGTAGTGATAGTTGCATCGAAGAAGATAGATCGAAATATGTGCCACTGGGACATGTTACACCAAACAATGATCTACTCTGAAGGGATTCTTTATGTATCGCATGGGAATTTTACTAGCCCAAGTACGGGAATTTTGAGAATTAACGTAAACCGACAGATGAAACTACCCCTCTCCAAGAACCACGTGTAATGTAGAAACCCCCGATTTTCCTGAAGAAGTGCCTGAAACCATTGGCAGTATGTCACTTTGTTCATGGACCATAGAGATGCTTTGCTTTTTTCGCATCACATTGACAAACACTTCTGGACAACGCTGATTCCTGTGAAAGATGTCGCAGTGACTTCTGTCCTTCAAATTCGGGTCGTTTCTTTGGGCATTTGTGGACGACACCCAATAAAATTCCCTTGGTTTCCAGTTTCTTCGACAATGCCCAAATGCTGAGCTTGCTCAGTGGATACCGGCCTCCAAACTTCCCCAAAAATTCTGTTGGCATGACTTAATCGATTCTGTTTTCCAATAAAAGAAAACGATAAACAACCGCAATACATTTTACAACTGCATGAACTCTCACAAACAGTCACATTGTGTAGATACTCTCAGCTGACTGACAGAACAAATAGCAAAACCAGCAGAGGCGTGTCAGACGAGAAACAGGTTGACGAGATACGTGTGCTGGCTGTCGGATCGCTACTCCGTGTCACAACAATTAGACGCCATTGTGTATACACATTCTTTTTCATTTCCCACGTAATGAAGGTACTTCTACTCAAAGTTCTTTACAATACTTTTATTACAATTAAAATAATTAACGATGTGCACGGTTCGGTAGCGAGTGAGACATGCAATATATGAAAGAGAAGCGCGCCATGTTTTTGCAAGCTATTGCACGGGCGCATACTGCTGGGCCATTACAACGGCTATATGATATTTGCTATATTTTGGTCTCGATATAAGATTTTTGATTGAGCACACATTCCCATGAACTTAAAAATAAAAATCCTTTTATTTAATGACTTTCCCCGTATATGTAGTCTCATATTATTTTGATTCTAAGACTATTAGATGGACAACTTTAAAAAAAGAAGTGTCCAATTTTAACAAATCATAAGATTATGAAATATTAAAATATTACAAATGTAAAATTCTTTTACATAATAAGAAAAACTGTATCAAGCCCAATTGTCCTTTCAAGTGTTCTTAAATAAGTTAATTTCAATAACACAAAGCCCTTTTTGTATACTTATGTGCATATTCTTTTAATACTTTTATTATATCACAGTCAAAGAGAAGGCATTAAAATATAACCTAAAATGCTCAATTCAAAATTGTTAATAGTTATGTATTGCCCCGTCCTAACAAAGAAAATTCTGTTTTCAGTCCTACACTAGAAGAGATAAGAAGTTGGGGCAAGTCATTTGACAAGCTAATGAGAAGTTCAGGTCTGTATTATTTATAACTGTTACCAATTTCCACTGTTTTAAATTTCTGCATTTTTTGTCTATCAGTAAAATTAAAGTTTTTTCCCCAAGTGTAAAATTAAATAATAAAAGCTAAGCATTACAAAATTAATTTGAGGAGAGTGTTGTTTTTATTTTTAACAAAAACTTAACTATTCTGAAGAAAGTCCCCTAAATATAATGATAGACATAAATTATTGTCGTTATTCTGAAAGTCCTTAAATAGTAACAGCTAATTATCATAATGTGATTAAATCTATATTTTATGTTACGAGGTACGTATACAGAACAAAATACAAATTTGCTATTTGAGGTGCGCTCCATAAACTTCCGATCTCATCATGTTAGGTAATTGATGGAATGAAAATACGGATTTCATCAACGTAACCTTTTCTCACATCTCTGGTTAGACATTTCAATCCCCTTATAAAGTAGCCCGAAGTTTTGTCTACAAAATGCTGGAAAAAGTCGTCCTTCAATGTATTATCGTTCTTGAATCTCTACCCTCGAAGGTCAGATTTCAGTTTTGAAAACATACTATAGCCACTGGGAAAAACATTGGGCTGTACGGTGGATGATTTAACTCCTGAAAGCCACATAAGTTCACAGTTGCCTCGACAACAGCAACAATGTATGTTGGTGCCTTGCACCATACAAACTCCTCAACTCAGCATCACACGCCTCCTTTCATTGATGCAGTAGGTCACACAGTAATTTTCAGTCAACGTTGTGTTCCTTCTATAAAATTCATCATGATAATTCCTCTACATCCCCAAGAAATGATCGCCATCATCTTTCTGAACTGTGTGAGCTTGGTCTTTCTATGGGATGTTTCAACCTTTTTTCCTCTACTCCATTTTTTCTCTTTTTGAAAGAGGGGCACAGTAGAGAATCCTAGTTTCATCCCGTGACGAAGGATTGCAACACAACCCTTTCGTTACCACGGCAAAAGTTCAAAAACTTCTGACAACATTCCACGCGCACGTGCATGTCACTGTCCACATATCACTTAGAACTTCCTTCTCTCCGCAAAGAAAAACGGGCCTTATACTTTTGAAAAAGAAGCAGTACAAAGCACATTGACTTTAGGGGAATCACGAACGTGTTCTATCACAACACCAGGCTTTTCCGAGCTCCAAATGCGTACATTGTGACGGTTTACTTTGCCGGACACATGAAACTGGCCTCTTCACTAAAAATCAGTTTCTCAGTAAAACCGTCTTCTTCTAGCTGCTCTTGAAAATCAACTCAGTAGTGAAGACGACGATTGAGATCCTCGGGACTCAGGGCCTGCAACAGCTGTATCCGGCATGGTTTCACTTTAAGTCGTTGGCGTAAAATACGCCAGACAGTTGTTACGGAATCTGCAATCCCTGACTCGACTTTTTAGGGCTTCTGACATCCCGCACAAGCTCAACGGTCTCAACCAACACTCTTGGCCGGCCTGTTCTTTGTCCATCACACAAGCAGCCAGTCGCTTCAGACTTTTTGTACCATGCATGTATTGTTTTCACTGTAGGTCGTTCTTGTTGCTGTTTCGTCGAAATCGTCGTTTTGCCATAACTACTGACTTACATTTAGCGAATTGTAATACTCAGAAAGCTTTATTTACACCAGTGAACACCGTGCTTTTTCTATGGCTGCCTTCCAGCGGCTAAATATACAAATACGCCATGGCGCCTATTACAAATGCAAACTTGAATACATGCTCTTTTCATTGATATAAATGTTTTTGCTATGTCTGCCATGGTTTCTGATCTATTGACCCTAGAAACTACGGAAGGACTTTAGGTTCACTCTGTATTATGCAACCATCTAACATAAATGAGCTTCTCCAAGTAAATAAGTGACATAGCCGGAAAGGAAATGCATTGTTTTAACTCCTGAAACATGTGAATATAAGACAGCATAAATATCGTAACAATCATGATCTCCTATATCAGACCGGAAACTTGTGAACCGCATCTAGTAGCCTTTCAGTCAGTTGTTGTTTTCAAACCCAAATATACTTTTGTAAAGTTTTTCACTATGGTAATCAGTACACCACATATATAAATATTCCATATGATTTGTGTTAATAAAAATTCTGCAGAAATATTCTATATTTTCGTTGTATTCTGTACCACTGTAATGATGAAATTATTAATAATGGTTTCAGCTGGCAGAAAGGTATTTCGTGACTTTCTACGCTGTGAATATAGTGAAGAAAATATCCTATTCTGGTTGGCCTGCGAAGAGCTAAAAAAGGAATCTAATCCAGATGTTGTAGAAGAAAAAGCAAGATTCATCTATGAAGACTACATTTCAATACTCTCACCCAAAGAGGTAAGTACGAAGCATGAGGAAATTGTACAGTTTTAATATATTAATATAAACTATAATATTTTAAACTATCATGGTTCAAGGGCATTTTCTGTTTATGCTTGTACACTCTTGTGCACATTAATATGAAAAAAGATAGGTGTTTTAATTATTTTACAAAATTTCAATATTACTTTTTAATAAATAGTGTGTTTAATATTTTGGCCTTAATCAACATTTCCCCTCATTTAGGCATACAGTCAATGAGTTTCTTACATATTTCACTTATTTCTGAGTTGTGAAACCGCATCAACTTTTATTTGGTAATACCGTCCATTTTCTTTGTCCGCTTCTTCACATTCTCCAAAGATTCTCTATAGAGTTGAGATTCTGTGAATTTCCAGGCTAGTCCAAACACTGAAAACCATTTTTTTTTTTTTTTTTTTTTGCAATGAAGTTTTTAACATTTATCTATGCATGACATGGAGCGAAATCTTGCTAGAAAATCTTCTTGTCAATGTTCAGTTCCTCTGCCAATCTCTTCAGTTCTAGAGCGGCTCTTTTCTCTAAAATTGAGATGCATTTGACTCTGTTCATTATTCCACCAATAGGAATCAAACATTTAGTATCTGTGAATGCAAAATAGCCCCAAAAATATTTTTGTGGAAACTTTGCCTTTTATTTTATGTGTTTCGGAGAGATTTCCTCTACATCGCTTCTTCTTACATGCGAGACGTTCAAACCTGAATTTTAAAATGACCCTTCTCCGCTTTTCTTGTGTCCAGTTCTGATATTTTCTAGCCCATGCCAATTTATTTTTCTCCATGGAAAACAGCTGTTTTTGACAAGTTTTCGAGCTTTCCTTCCAGCTTCTAGAAGTCGCCTATTGAAGCAGTGATTTCCCCTGCAGGCTTCAAGTATTTTTGCAAGTCAAAAGTGTTCCTTTCAGGGATAAGTTTGCTGATTCTGATTAAGAGACATCATCTTCCTTGAATGTTTTTTTTTCGGGTACATCATCCTTTAAGTTGAAATTGACCCAATCTCATTTTTTTTCTAATTATATTAATTATTAATTATTAATAGCACCCAAACTTACGTTACATTCAGCTGATATCTTTCTCTCAGTCATATTACTAAATTCACGGAGGGTTACGACCTTACTTCTCTTTGCTAAATAAAACGTTAAAACAGTTAGACATACAAGCAATTGCTTAACTTCTAGTTCAAGTATTAAAAGCAATAACTACAATTAACTCTCTCAACAATTGGTATTAATAAAGCCGTGTACAATTAGAGGGAAACAGTTATTAGCACTAAATAACTTATAAAACTAAATTTACCTGCCTATTCACATTAATTCGCACAAGACTGTATATGCTTGAAATGAGTATTCGTAAATACGTCAATATAATACGTTGGTTTCAACAAATAATTTCCAGTATTTAGGTGACTCTCTATGATTTTAGCTTGGTATGAGGGTTGTTTGATAAGCAAGACAAAGTAGAGCATAAGTACCAGCATTGCAAACAAAAATATATTCCATCATTTTTTTTCTTTGTTGTTGCGAGTACATAAAGAGTTTGAGCTATTTTTCTTATTTTTATTTGTCAATTTTGGTGTTTAATTCGATTCAAATTGTTAAAAAGAATATAAGATTATGAAAGTTTATATTTTTGGAGGAAAAGCAGTCACTCAGATCAAGAAAATGCTATGTGCTATTCTTGGTGAGTTTTCCTTCTTTTAAAATTGTTCCAAAGTATGGATTGCTGAATGCAAACGCAGTCGAAGAGTTGTAAAGGCGAACATAGTAGTGAACAATCAACAGAGGTGACAACTGATAAACTCTTGAATCAAAGGAGTAGTCCGTCAAAACAATGGACACTAAGTCTAAATGGACGTCTCGGCTAATTGTTTGGAGCGTTGCAGGCCTAACCAACGGGAACTTTTAGCCAATTTGAAATTGTTGGTGACACATGGATCAATTAGTGTACTCTTGAATCGAAGAAGGAACATATGGATAAAATGGTGCGCATTAGATTTGCATAAATGCGCCATTTTAAAGAAACCCTGGTGAATTGGTGAATGTCTGACACCGCAGTTCACTTCTTCCAATGAACTGGTCGGCAATACCATCGAGATCCAAAAGGCCGGTTATGTTTCAGTGGTAATAAATAGCAAATGCACTAAGAGGTTCTGTCGCTCTGATTATCGCAATATTTATTTAGCCTTCTGAGTCTCAAGATTTATATTTTAGCTGTACAGAACAGTTAAAATCAATCGATCTTTAACTTCGGAAGAATTTCGGGCGAGCAGCTAGCTACCACTTTTCAGAAACTGCACAACTGAGGAAAAGTTATCTTGGGAACTCTTGTTGCTTAGTTATTTTGATTCAAAAATGCCCATTGCTATGCAATATCAACCTATCAGAATCAATATGAACTTTAAACATGTCGACTTCTATTTGTAACAAACTGTTCGATTTAACAGATGAGAAGTAACACTTTCAAATCTAGACATAAGACATTGAACTTAACATCAATTATTTAAAAAAGCATTGAACAATACATGTCTTTAAGGGTGGCAAGTTGGGAGCAACTTTTCCACAATCTAAACATTTTGGAATGCACCTTTAGGTGTTGGCTGAGATTCTTGTAAGTGATGAGATTGAACACATGATTTCTTCCCAAAATATGTCATAAGTGGATCTGAGAAGTGCAAGATTATCTACCAGACGCTGAACCTGAAACCCGGTGATGTAGCACAGTGTTAACTGCATCAATGTGATAAAATATCATGCCCTAGTAGAGATAGAAAATAATTAATGCATTTGAAGACAGAAATCATCTGATAGGTCTGCTTCTGATAAATTTCTTGAAACTGAATAAATTTCTTGTTATTGTAATGAAAGTATGATAATGGTGAGAAGCAAATGGCCCATTTTAACGTTAACCGCCTTGTAACTGCTTGAAGAATGAATTGCTTTTAGGCGAATTCTTCACAAACAAATGTTTATCCTTTATCAAATTTAGCACAGTTAAATTAAAAATTAAATGTATGTTGTTATCAAACTTTGACAATATTGAGTGGGCTCAGCTCTCAATGCGAAAGCGGAGCATATGTGTATGGTACTTCCACATATACAGTTTATTCTTTCGAGGTCAATAAAGTCTAATTTTAATTCTAACTTCTCTATTCACCGCACCTGCGCACAGAGCTATTGAAATGTCTCGACTCTCACACGACGCTGAAATGTACAAAAAAATGACCGTCAACTGTTACTAACGTAAGCAGAAGATATGGGACTCGCGTGCTTTACAATCGTGCTTTCGTTACGTTACTTTAATGAAGAAAAATTAAGTTATGAGTACTTATGTGTTAATACAATATATTTTATTGAAATTTTAATAGTATTCATGAGAAATAGTAAGGATGGGGCAAAGGGACAGGGGAGAAGCCGGATATCTCGTAGAAAATATAGGAACATTTTACATTTTATGTTGCCAATTGCAAATTCTGTACTGAGGTAAATTAAAATACTGTCCACAAATATATTCAAGCTACAGCTTGCATTCACGCATTTGAGCACAACAGGTAAGAAAATTGTTCCCTACTTTTACTTTGACTGCGAAAAACTGTTTTAGAAAATAAGGTATTTAAAAGTCTTTCTTTGAAGCTGTGCTTTGAGGAGAACTAACCACATGGGTTTCCCGTTTGGCCATCATCGAGGTGAACCTCCTGTTGCCAACTATGACTTCTTAGCTGTCCTAAAGCGCTGAGCATGAGAGTATAAGAGGGGCTTTCATATGCTCAGAAATGACCAGAGAAAACATTTTTTTTTTAAATGGGAATATTTCAAAGTTACTTGATGAAGATAATCTCTGGGGAAAACAAACTAGCATTTTCAAGACAGGTTTGCAACTTATTTATAAACTCAAGGGAATCATATTTGTGCGAGGAAAGAAGAACCATGTGGCCCGAAATAATTGTAAAAAGGTGCGCCTGTAAATGTCATGGCATGTGTTTCTGTAACAGGCACCTGATTTTGTCTTTATGAAGGGTAAGAATTACGATGAAAAATTCGAATTAAACTGCCTCCAGGCTCTCTGACAGTGAGCACGTGAAATGGGAGCAGTTCATCAAGTTCCTGAAGTACTTCATTAGTGTGAGGCCACTGGACCGGTCGTTCCCATGATGGATTGCTTGCTCCGATTCCCCACAGTGGAAATGGCCGTAGAAAGCAACGTGTTTGCCGCCTTGTTCGACGCACAAATAATGTACCAGTCTTTGGGTCTCTAAAACCTTTTATAATGACGTATGTGCACATTATGTAAGAAGCTCTGGTAAAGGAATCAACTAAGCCTTCTTTGGCGATATTTTGACTTTACGGATCTTTCGCATTTAATCCAAATCGGCTTCCAGACCATGTGTTTGCGCCTGCAACAGACCATGAAGAATCGCAGAAAGCAACGCCAAAGTCCTTACAATTATTATCAACAATAACTCAGCTCTCACTAATGCCATTTGGTTCAGCAACCACTCATCCCTAATATGTTCATCTATTCACCAATGCTCATTTCTTCCAATTATCCCCTAATTTACCACCGCTTCACCCCTCACCCTTGTAAAGTACAGCCACACAACCCTCAAGGTAAAAGGAGAGTGACAATAAAAGTTTTGAAGAACTCAACCCTTTACAGCACCATTAGGTTCTTGCAAGAAGAGGAAAGCTCGAAAATTGGAAACATTCACCAATCCTCACTACATAAATCATCTGAAGGGGAAAATAAATAAAAGCGAAAGAAACCTTGAAACAGTCGGAGTAACAAGGAAGATGCGTACGGGAAGTGTAAAAGAAATAACAGGGTGAAATTTGGGCACAATGCCTGAACCGTGTTGCCACTGTGTTGATGGTGGAAATAACCCTTATTTGAAAAGCGATGATTGCAAAATATGAGATAACGTATAAACACTATAGTAAATGGGAATTTGAACCTAACATTATACTCATGCAGGGATATCTCGTTGATTAAATCGTGGTTACTATTGGTTACAAGCAAACTGTAAAACTGAATTTAGGTTAAGCACACAATATATTAAATACTGTAAAACTATTAAGAACTAGTAATAACATTTATGCTTACACAAAGTGTTTAGTTTTAGTTCTGTTTAAGGAGCCAGGCTTATTTTTCGCGATTAATTCTTCAAAAATAGCCTAATCGACGATTCTAAGAGGTGACATTCTAAAATGCTTATCAGACATCCAAATCAAAGTGGCCTACAGTTACTATTTAAGGCCTTTTTAACCCTTAAGAAGTCTCGCGTGGTGTTTAAAACACTTGACTTCTACTTAGAACACTATACTTGTTTGATGTGAAGTGTTGTAGCCTTCAGTACCTACTAAGAACTCACTTAGTTTCGTTTAGAAACAAAAATATTCCGCTTTGTCGCGTTAGCGTTTAACCATAATAGACACTGTAGCCAGCCGGACGGTCCTCCTATCTCCGCGCATGCACAATGTTTTAGATGACCTGAGAGATGGTACTTCAGCCTTTGTCAAAGATTGCCGGTCTTTGGCGTTATACAAAATGTGTAATTACCAGAGCACGGAAGTGCTCATTTTAGTTAAAATAGGCACTTGAAATACTGAAAATCGGTGTTTATTAAAAGTAAAACCAGAGTAATATCACTCATTATTGATCAAAATGTGCATTTCAGAGCACTTAATAATTTCTTTACTACATAATTAAAGTACTTAAGCTTACTTTTCTTGATTACAAACAATAACAAGATGTTTTTTGTAAGGTATCAACTGTCATAGTCAGTCGCTTGTCAGAGAGAATATTTTTCATCATGGAAAAAAAACTATCTACTTCCACTGAAGTGCTTGAAGCATATTTAAAACAAACTATTTCGGAAGGACTCATACCAGTTACAACAGAACATTCACCTTTCAGAAACTTCTTAGAAATGTGGATCAAGACAAAGTAAAGTAGTTTTGAATAGTACTGGAGAATGATCAAAAGATGCGCAGTGGTTTCTGGTCGAGTTCATTTTCTGTTTGTTCGAGGAATCAAGTTAGCATCTAACTTATTTCCGTACTGAATTGCAGACACGGTTTATTGCTTTGCTTAGCTTAGCTGTACCGTTCTCGTCTTTCTCGCTTGCAATTGTTTGTTTGTCTCGCGCAGATCTATGCAAGATCATTCGTCAGAACTATTCAACTCATCCTCTCTATTTTCTGATATTCGTATGCCCGAGGTAATAGTGGGTTCCTTTCACTAGTGAAGGTTTTGCTATTTAAAGAGCTTAAGTGAATGGGTTGAGGAGAAAGTTTTTGACTGCTTGAAAAGAAATAAATATATAACAAGATTATCAATAGATATTTTTGTGAGGTGAAGATGTCATTCAATTCGTAACTTTTTATCCCTTCTATATATTGAAATTCTTTATGCACTTTTTTAAATTCCAAAATAATCGCAGATAAAAACCATAGCAATCCAAAACAGGCAAAAAAAAACTTAAAATAGGCAACAGAAACAAAAAAGGCAAAATAAAAATTGACCCCACCTATCCCAAGTGCACGGAAACAAGTTCATATTTATCTGATTCTTAAATATAATCACCCAGATAGAAAAGGTATTTTGCTTAACTTCCGGAATCTGGTAATTAGGATTTAAGAAACTGCTGGAATTTGTAAACATTTAGCAAAAGTGTCTGCACCTGGTGAAATCGATATTGCTGTTGAAGAATAAGATAATGGCCAAGAAAGTAGTTATAATAGTGATACTAATGAAACAGATGGTGCAAAAGAAATGGCGCAGTAATATTTGAAATGTTACACTCACGGAGGTTCCGATCCCTCAATTTCTATCCTGCGAGCTGTGTGGACCCCCCAAGCAACTCTTGGTACTTCTGATTTACTATAGTCAAAAGCAACTCGGAAAGTGATCGCCTGTTTGTACTGTTCAGGTGAGAAACAGCTCTAAGTTGCAACGATACCATATGGGGAGTTAGGTCCAGTCCTAGCGTTAATCAGGCAAGCGAGTGAAACGGCGCGATTGCTGTTTTGTGTTTATCACCTTCATTGGTAATTCTGTACACGCACAGAGGCCGTGGCAGTTTTATCTTGAGGCTTTGGAACGCCTTTTCACCCCTCCATGCCCCGTTGCTGAGTGAAGAAATCATTAGAAAATATTTTCAGTGAGTGAACTTCATTACGTCTATAGTCTTGCAGATGAACTGCATATGCAGAAAGGTACTCCGACATGCCATTTACCTTGTGCAACAACATTCTCATGAATCCGCCAACGCTTGCGAGAGACAAGCTCATTTGAAGTGGGTTTCGGACGTTTGAAGATCAAAGAAGTGCAAAACAGTGAGCTTGTGAATGGAAACTCATCAGATATTACAAGAAAATCATATCTAAACTTATGAAAATTCTTATGAAGTATAACAAAACAAATATCAACAGAAATACAAGTTATGTTTGAAATGGAATCGTTAATAATCCACTTTGGTGCTTCAGCTCACAATTTGTCATTATTTGAACGCTACTTTCTGCAAAAATGAATTGGCCAAAGAGGATTCATTGAATGGCCTGCTTGAACATTAGATTTAGATTTAATAGGTTTTTCAATGGAAATATTTAAAATCTTTAGTTTATGCAATTTCTGTATCAGATGTTGACATTCTGAGATAGGTGTTCAAAAATTGATTCATAAAATATAAAACACTCCAAGAGTTCTTAACAGAGTATGACAAAATATGAAATGCAGGTCCAGTGGATGCAATGAAACAGGAAGATGTCATTTACAGCAATTTTGTAAAGTATGTTATTTAACTTATTACTTGTACTATTAGCTAGTTTGTTAGCAGTAAATCTATGTGACTCTGAAATGAAGGATTTTCAGACCCACATATATACAGACTTTTTATAAGTTTTGTTTTAGGAACACATACCAAAAATATTTGATGCTATTAGCCATGCTGAATGGGATGTAACATTTTTCCAATTAAGTCAATATAGAAAATATTTGCCCAGCTACAGAAGTCCCTATCAACTATAAGTGATGTAATTATGAAATGGAAAGATGAAGTAGCAATAACAGCACAAGCAAGAACAAGCAGACTACCTATAATAATAGATAGGAACCACCGAAGTACCGAAGAAGGCAATAAAATTATATCTCATCGGGTGAAATATTACTACACTCTTTGAGTTCCAAAGTGCCTCTGGAAACAAAATTGGTCAAGAGCTGTACAAATAAGGTTTCTAAGATTGGGAGCTGCAATTAACTCAAAATGTCATTGCAATGTTGTAAGTATTGTATCATTGGATTTCTGAACAGTAGGGACACATTCTCTGGATGAATCATTATACTCTACATGGTTGTTTGCCTGGGAAGTCTAGGTTTGAAAGATGCTTTCTGAATGCATTTCACCAACTATAAAATTGGTGGATGTTTATTGTATAAAGCTATTTTTCATTATATGGACTAGATTTTCTAGTTGCTATAACTGGAAGCTTAATGCTGAAAAAATAAAATAGTTCTTAACAATTCTGCATTTTCCACATTATATTAACAATTCAGTGCAGGCTCTTTATTGCTCCAACATGACAATACTATATTCTCTGTAGCAATGATTTGATGGCATGAGAGTGGAACATGGCATCTGAACCCTAGTGAGAGGGTAGATTATAAAAAAATTATGAAACATTGTTTTCAGCAACTATACTTGCAATTGCTAAGCAAGAACTAAGCCTAAATTCAAGGGGCCTTAATTGGCCTGTGGGCACTTTAGATGATAATAGCTTCAAACTTATCAAGTGATAAAAATTTCTATTATTTTTCAAAACAACAATGTTCAAAATTCAACAGTACAACTATGGACATGCTGAAAACTCACATAAGGTTTTCAGGACATGCCTATATCTAGCATCACCCAGGATATCAGACCCAGACTGCCATTGGTGGCCGCGGTCATTAAAACATGAACTTGTGAGTGGGAGGTCTGGGGTTCGATTCACACCAGGACTGTCCTTCCTGGCTGAGGTTTGTTCCAGATTTTCCTCAGTTCTCACAATTGTAAATGCCAGGGAGGTACCCTAAACTTAGGCCTGGAACACTTCCTTCCTTAAAAATATATCCTTCCCTAATTTATTATTTCATCTCATGTATCACCAGTATATACCACCTGCAGTGCCTCAGCAGTAAAAATGGGTGTTAAACACTATTCAGAAAAAAAAAAAAATGTTAGATCCACTTGTTACAATACAGAGAAGTAAAACACTGTCTCCATTCATACCTCTCCCTCATCTATACAACATCTTACAAATCTCGTGGTTAAGCCCTAACATGGGTAGGGATGCAGCAAACAAACATGTGGTCACTAATCCTAGCCTCCCAAATGTAGTCTGAAGCTGAGTATGTTATTACTCGAAGAAAATTAGTGGATTATTTTCAAATTAATAACAGTTGATAAGCATTTTCTTAGTTCAAATTATTCCATGGTGTTTTTGAGATTTTTAGTACCATGTCTACATTTGAATAATATTTCTTTGTGATATTCAGAATTGCATTTGCCTTGGTCTCCAAATATGCTGCAGAATTATCTTTTATTATTGTCATATCATCTGCACATTCTATTGCTACTTCCCCATTTCAACCTAATAATAATAATAATAATAATAATAATAATAATAATAATAATAATAATAATAATAATTTTCTGTAAGAATGGCCCTATTACCCTATGGGAAGTACCTGAGTTGTAATCTGAAAGTCTGATATTACTTTTTTTTTATTACACCAATTATATTACATTTTATTTCCATGTATTGTTTCTATTTTTAGATATGTTTTCAGCCAGTTTATGTAATACCTCTAACTTCAAATGTCTCCAATTTATTTAAAAAATGTCTGGATTCTTATAGTCAAAGGCTCTTGATAAGTCTAAAAAGATAGTAATAAATTTTAAGTATGAGACGACGATATAGGATAATCATTTATATTTTATCTAGCTTCACTGCAATGGTTCTAAAAGAATTTTAAAAAATTCATTATAAGTTTTAAAAAAAAAATAATGTTTGTTTGGTGTATTTATTATTATAAGATTTGCCAATTCTATTGCATTTTCTATGATCCATGTTTCATAAATACATTGACAATTTTATATAATATTTCATTTTTAAAATAAGGTTGTAATTGTGATTATAATTATCTCAGTGATGCTAAATCTAATTTTGTAATCGCAAATGATTTACATAAAATTTTTAGGTAAATTTATACTAAACTGCTTTTAGTTGTGGAAAAATAGAAAAGATATTGTTCTATTTCTGTTTGTCTATTAATTATTATAATTGGAATGTATAAATTCCAATACATTAACATATTATAGTCTATGAAAGATTATGCAGATTATTTTTTAATTTGCCAAACAACACCTCAATGGCCAAAATGATGTAAAAAACATCTGTTTCATTTATAGCAATGAAGTTAGGAGAATGATTTCATAATTAGGAGCATATTTTGTTAAATGACTTATGGTCTCTGACATGTTATGTGGCGGGCATGAATCAATGAAGAAAACACAGTATGAGGGACATTTAGTAATTACAACATTATCAGTGGCAGTTTGTGGCCTATAAAATAAGGAATTTAATATTAATTCTGTGGCACCATGAATGAATCTCATAAATCTTAAGTTGTAAAAGTTTGAGATAATGGCATCATCTATTTGCTTTATCTCTAATCTCTATTTACAATTAGAATCCCAATTCCTGTATTAGGTACAGACTTTCTACATAGAAACAAATTTCCATAAGATACCATGTAACGCTGTTAACTTTAAATGTTATTTTCTTAAAAGTATGTTTGTATGGGTTAAAAGATGCACAATGCTACAGAATTGAATTTATTATAAACTATTTACCTATAACTTCCTTTAGAAAAGATCAAACTTTCTGTCTTTCATTTAAGCAAATTCCACAGAGTTTATTCACATATTTTTATTTCAAGCAACAATTTAAACCCAACACAAGTCAACGCATTCACACTCACACTTATTACAAAGAGACTTAGAATAAAATTTCACTTTATGAAACAAGTTATTACAACAGACTACATTTTCCACACTAGCCACTTCAAAAAGATTTAAAGAAGTAAAAAGCGCACTGGCATGAGCAAATTTGCAAAACCTCCATTGGCATATCTATATTACCCCTTTTAACCATCCTTTTTTTTTTTAATAGTGTTTAACACCTGTTTTTACTGCTGAGGCACCAGTGTCCACTGATGATACATATATACTCAGGATGCCCGAGGTTGTTAAGGCTCTAACTTGAGAGCTGGAGGTCTGGGGTTTGAATCCCACCAGGACCGTCCTCCCTGAATGAGATTTTTTCCAGGTTTTCCTCACTCCTCATAAATGGCAAAAGCAAGGGAGGTACCCTAAACTTAAGCCTGGAATGCTTCCTTCCTTTAAAAAAATCCTTTACCAATTTACCATTTCATTTCATGTATCATCAGTGTCAACTGCCTGCAGTGCCTCATTAGTAAAAATGGCCATTAACACTAATTAAAAAAAATCCATGTACAATGGTAATGTGGTGCCTTCTGGTTTCTAAAGTGAGAACTTTTTGGAGATACACAGTCATAATCCTATTTTAACTATTCAGCCCATAAAAGCATACATAACCATTAGGTCCTGTTGGCAAATACAAAACATGTGGATGGTCTGCAAAAGACTTCTGACCATACCTGTATTGCCAATTTTCATCACATTTCCCTCCAGTGATATTAAAAGAAAAGGGAACATTTTTCAAAAGAAAGTGAAGAAAATATTAATTAATGTATTTTTCATTTGCAATTGGGAGGACACATGGACCATGTGACCTTAAGGTAAACCACTGCTAGACATGATATTAGACATTTATTCTGTAAGTACCTTTGGTATAGATTACAGAAGGTATTCAAAGTGTCTGCCCTGAATCTGATACATTCATTATACTGATGTAGGAGTGCCTTTGGATTCTGCCAAACATTTCTGACCTGTGTCACATTTGATCAAAAGCAGCAAATATTTGCTCAATCAGTTTCTGTTTTGTGTCAACTGGATCATGCATATGATACTCTGCACATGCCCCCAAAGAAAAAACCTTTGGGCATTAAGTCAGGTGGATGGTTCCTCTAGCCTTACCATACACATTATCATGTTGGTCGACTCAAGAAGCATAGACTTCAATTCTCAGTGGATGCTTGCATTCAACTGCAATGCACTGACTACACACAAAAGTTCACAGGCAGAACAAAAGCATAATGTGGTTTAACATTGGAACCAGTACACAGTAACAGGTGTGCAGAACTTTCTAAATAATGTGTCATTGAACACATGATGTATAACGAAAGATGTTCCTCATTGTGAGATGTATTTCTCCTCCAGATTTGTTGCAGATATCCTGACTCATAATGTGTGTGTGTGTATGTGTATATATTATGTAAAATGATCTGATTGATATATATGCAAATTAATTATAAAATGACTATCTTTTCACAGGTAAGCCTGGACTCAAGGGTTCGGGAGATTGTGAATCGCAACATGGTTGACCCTACTCCTCACACGTTTGATGAGGCTCAGCTACAGATTTATACACTCATGCACCGAGACTCTTACCCTCGCTTTGTCAACTCCTCACTCTTCAAGCAACTTGCACAACTCAACAACAATGGCAGTGGAGGGGGAGGGGGTGGCAGTTCTGCAGGGACACCCACAACTACTCAGGGGAGTGGACGTAAGGAAAGCAACGCGTAATGGATATGATGGTCCTCTGCGGTGGTACAAAGCTCAAAGCATAGTAAAGGCAATATATAACACCATGATTTTATAGTGTTCCCATACCCAGTGGAATATATTTCATAGCAATGAGTAAAGGCCTACATGTGCTGGCTATGTATGTAACACTCCAAATGCACACCAACAAGAGCAAGCATGAAGGGCACAAGGCAAAACAAGTGAAGTGTTAAAAATTTCTGTGCCAAAACTGTGAAATGTTCAGATCTCCATCACATCAATCAAATCCTCACCCTAACAATAATTTCTGTTCGATATTCTAGCACATTTCGATAGAACGAGATGGAACAAGTTCCCCCCAGTGCCTCGTATCTGCAATATTCTCAAGGTACATCCACTACTTCATGCCCCCCCCTCACCAGGAACACAAGCTGTCACATGTCTATTAGAAATGTGTGTAATAAAAGAAAAAAGAAAACAAGTATTTATGGCAGAGCTGCAACTAAACCTGCTGGAATATTATGACATGCTTGAAAGCTATACTCATTACATTTATAATGTAATTAATCCTTTCAAAAGCTTTTCTGTAACAAAAAATGTGTGCACATACATTTGTTTGTTGAAGATGAAATGTGGTCAGACTGAAAAATATGCATTTGTGTCTTTTTATCTTATTATTCCAATTTGTTACTGTTGGTTTATTATGTTTTACATTCTTTGTTATGAAACAAGACAATATTAAGGTACTAGTTTCATTTCTTTTGAACGTTCAACTATATTTCAGTTCTCTTATGAAATGCTGATCAATGAAAAACATCATGAAACATGGACAATCTTATGCAAGGTTAAATAATTTGAAATTTACGGTGCTGGACAGTTTTGGGAGTTCATTCATGAATTTATTTGTATTACATGAAAAAAGATTTTTTATATTTGAAACATAACTTAATATAAAGACAGTATTAATGATACAAATAATTTTATGTTTTACATATGTAAGCATAACAATTCAATTCATGTTGTTGTTTAATGTACTTTAAAACTTTAGTTAATGTCACAACTATATTTTAGATATTTATATTCTGATTTGAAGTTGCTGGGAAATGTTTATTTTCTTGTTTTCTCACTGCACCCTTAAAATTTGGTCCTGCAAATTTTTTACCAGTTCAAAATGGAAATGTTCTGTAATTGGTTGCAAAATTATTTATTTTATTTATGCATATAAACACTTAAATAACTTTCCTGTATTATCATCATTAAAATAATGATGATATTGATGATGAGGATGATGATGATGACGACGACGACAATGACAACATCCAATGCCAAAATCACCTATCTGATCGATACTGAAATTTCATGCATCAGCAGCAGAGGGTGCTCGTGTAGTCCATTTTTTAGTTGCATACTTTGCAATGAACTACATTCTGCTTGATGATGATAGGAATAAGAATGACAAAGGTGCAAGTGGCGGTATGAGTGGCAGGAGATTTTGGAGCTCCCAGAGGAAACCTGCCCAAATACATCGAGCTACAGGGGTCGAACCCAGGCTTGGTGGAAGGCAAACAGTGTGATTACTCAGCCCAGCCCAGCACCATCGATATTATTACTGAAATAATTTCTAGTCATATATTGACCCTCCTGAATGTTTCTTTAGAACAGTGAGTCTCAAAATAAGTTCATCAAATGTACCAACATGTATTAGTCTGGCTAAATACATATACTTAATCTTTATTTGCTTTTATTTTTTCCCCATAAAACATTTCAATATATGATTGAAAAGTTGTGAAATACTATAGGGGTAGGAGTACACTGCCCATGCATATCAGTAGTAGATAAGTATTATTATTTTTAATAATTAATTCATTTTAAATGGAAATTTGTCCTATTCTCAAAGTTTGGGAAACATTGTTCTAAAGCTTTCTTCGGGTTCTGGATTTGAATGGCACAGGAGGTATAATAGAAATATTATGTGAAATGCTACAAATTTAATTATCAGTTGATTCGTTAATCTCCTTGTTTTTCCAACCTAAAATAGCACATGAAAAATTATGTATTTCAATTGTAAAATTATTCTATAAATGTTTAAATAGAAGTTTTCTCGATTCATGAAGCCAGTTTTTATGACTTTATTTTGCTTTGTTAACATATATTTTTCAAGCATTTACTGATTCTTCCCAAATTTACCATATCAGTGCAGAGCTAAAGAGCTGTATTTATGCAAATGCATAAAGCTGTAATTACCCTACTGTCTCTTTGGCAGCATAAGCAAGTGTGCATAATTTAATACATACAAAAATAATAATGGAAGCATTACCACTAATAATTACAACAAGCCAAAGTATAATTTTATGTACTAAATGTTTTTCTCTTTACTTCTTGAAATTCTTGTTTACTGTACAAGCAGCTGAATTCAGTTTATAAGGATGTTCTCAGCAAAACCTTATCCTGTTTGTTCTGAATGTGATAGCCACACAAAGATGGAAAAGCACATTAAAGTTTCAATCAACACTGTTACCATTCTTAGCACCACACTATATGTGTTGTGCACTAGGATATTTGATGGAAGTCTTCCAGGAATGCTCAGTGCAAGTATAAAAGATATGATATAAAATTATACAAAATAAAAACTGCCAGTTAATAGTAATGCTACACTTTAGAGAACATGTTTCAAGAGGCATTGCTCCCACTATAAGCTGTAGCTCAACTAGTATTATTTGTAGATGATCTGGAGACATCTGGTGGTTCCAATAACAATCACACAAGTTGTCCATTGGGGAAATTTGAAAATTCATTTCTTAAACTTTATTTTTCAGAATAAAAATTCTCTTCCAAATTTCTAACTTCGTTGGTTTCTTTACAACTTTCAATAAAGTTGCTTCTCTAGTGAAACTATGAATTATTGTCCAAAAATGTGCAGCAATCACTGATTTATCTACTTATATTTAACACTTTCAAAAATGTTATTTTGTCCCAGTTATAAATGTTTCTTCTTCTCTTCCATAAGCAGCATATGAAAAATTAAATGGATAAATCATTTTCCTTCTTTTTGTCTTTCTTCACCCTCCCATTAATTCTCTCTCTCTTTTTTTTTTGTTTAATCCTTTTGACTGTACACTCCTAAATCAATCATATTGCAAGGAAAGGATCCCAAGTGTTTCATATGATCTTGATTTCTATGTGGTGTGTTGGAAAGACTGTATCAAAATATACATACCAAAAGACAAATAGTTGCTCTGGACAATGAGCAGAGGAACTGTGACTCAAAATATAGAATCTACGTATGTACAATGACAAGGAAGGAACCCTATTACTTTTTGATGAGACTATTGATTTAATAATTTATAAATATACAAAAATAACTATAGTAATGTTTATCTATTGTGCATTTAAAAGCAGAAAATATGAAGGGTGATAATGGAACAGTACTCAACACAAATTTTGCAAATTCATTTTTGAAACAGAAATCTTAAGTTGTTTGAAAGGCCTCAGATACTAACTGGAATACCCTTATTTGACAAAAGCAAATCAGATGTTTTTTAATCTATTGGCTGAAAATTGGTAATGTGCAAAATTACTGAAGGCAAAGAAAGTTATTCCTTTGCAACACATTAAAGTTGGGTGATAATATAAGTGCATTGGGTTATGAACTTTACCAAGTTGAATGAATAAAAGCAAAAAAGATCAGCTGGTTGCACCAGTCCTGCACATTTTGCAGGAATAAGTTTTAGATGCAATTCTATACATTCTGAAGCTTTCTCTTTTTAAAGATTATCCTTGTATTATGTCCAGGAATTATCTAAAAGAAGAACATGATAACTAACCTGGCGATAAAACTAGCTACCAATTAATGTAGGATTTCTTTCTGAACATTAGTGATCTTATAAAGCTAATTTATCATTGAATTTCATCAACATCTGTAATTTCTTCATCATAGCATATCATACTCTTCAATACATCTTCTTTAATCAACTGCTATTTAATGCATTAAAAAGCTAGAAGCTCTTCCCTATTTGGTGTATCTTCCAAAAAAAAAAAAAAAAAAAAAAAAAAAAAAAAAAAAAAAAAAAAAAACCTGGCAAATTAACTATCACAGCTTGTTTCATTCTGTATGATGCATACAATGCCCCACACTTGTGTATTATTTACAACTAGCAGAACCAGTTCTGTATCTAATCTTCTTTCCCCTCTCTCCATTGGGCATATGCCCCATTCAAATATCAGTGATAACCGTCTGACTGCTTTCTTGTTAGCATTCTGCACTCATGATTAATAACCCAAAAATTTCAACACTAAAATGAATTTGAAGAGGCTACTAGTAATAATCATAATATTCTCTATTCTTTTCATTGTACCATTTCTCCTATACAAACACTTTCATGATCTACTGTATGGCACAGTGCTTAACAATTCAAAATGTACCCTAAAATTATTTATGTACTTAATGAGCAATATCTACTTGCATTATGAAATTCTACTAAATTGTGTAACTAATCTCTTATAATAGTAAAATTAGAATAATTAAACACTATTGCATTAGTCAAAATACCCACTGCAGTTGAATGTATGTTCAACATTTTATACAAAATAACCTGGAATCAAGTCTGGCAGGCAGGTAGTAGTTGACCGAAGAAGTATTATGCATAAATACTGAAAGACCAAAAATGGGTAATAAGTGAGGCAGTTTATAAAACATGTACAAATGGAAACAAAAGGGAATATAGATCATTAGTACTCTCCTATAGAATTTGAATGATTTTTTATTTATCCAAAGCTCATTTGTAGCAACTTGGCCATCAAGTGCCTTGTGATTCAGCAAAGTGGGGAGAATGAGATTGGTCAAATTTGCAGGATTTCAATTCTTCTACTGTTAAAGAAAAGGACAGATATCTTATTGTGCCATACCACTTTTGTAAAGATGTGCCTGTAGATAGTTGTCATTTGAAAAAGATCTAGGGGGACTTAATTGGGTATTTATCTTCCAGTTTTTGCCCTGAGCTGATAAATGCAGAGACTCAAACAGCATTATTTTTATCACATTGGCAATCCTTGAATAAACTGAGGTTATTGGTATGTGAACTAAAGGTTGATAAAACATACTGTCTTAGTTCAATAGCTAGCCCATTAATACCTGGCTAGGAATCCTTGATCCTGAACAATATTTGGTCTAATAATTAATATAATTATTGATAAAACAAAGAAAATAACCAAATACTTCACAACACCTCTAGAGGCGTAATATATTCTCTTAGCAACACATTTCATAAAAAACATGAAGCTAACCTTTGAAGATAAAGTAACGATGAGTAATTCTATTTCAATGAACTTATTTTACTGATATATGTGCATTAACAACAGAAAGTCTAAACCTATTCTGAAAATTTTCTAAAACTAATAATTTAATGAAATAAAATAATTCAATATTTTGGAAGTGTTTTGCTAATTTGCTGAACTATGTCCTAATTATTCTTTTACACTTTCTAATATAAAATGTTTATAGGAGTAAATGGCAAAAATAGAACTAATTTGAGCCTTAATGTATTGTAACTAAGTTTACCATAAAATCTTTTAAATATATCAAAAACTTTAAGAGTAGATTTATTTCAAATACTTTTGAAAGTGAAGACATACCTATAATGCATGATTTTCTACTATAATAACTACTGTATCTCTGAGCTGTTTTTCACATTTCTTAAGCTCCAATACTACATAACCCTGTGTCCATATTTCATTCACTAATATTCTCTCTAATATACATATCTCCCTGAATTATGCTCATCTTATATCATTAAGTCCCCTTAATTTCATGATTTTTCACTTTGATACTTATTATATTTTTTCATAATTTCTCTTTAACCATACTTGTTGCCTTCATAATTTTGTTTCTTCGCATTCTGGTATACAATAGTTATTGTTCTCAACTTATCTACAGCAATGAGCATATTCCCATAATATTATCATCCATTTTTACACCTCTCATCTTCATGGTTTTAACTCATACAAACACTTCCCATCATAATCTATTGCAAATTTCAATATAATTTTTTTCTTTCCCCAATCACTTTTTTTTACTTCCCTATATAATTTCTAAGAACATTCCTCTTTATAATCATTGAATATCTCTTTTTTTTCCATGTTCTCAATCCTAAATCTTACTTTCTTGCAGAGACTATTATCATTTCACCATTTTACCTTTTATACTTCACCCATTCCAATTCTAATTAAAAATTTCCTGAATCTGAACATTCAATCGTCATCTCTAATTTTTTCTTGATTATTTGCAGAAAAGATAGCGATGTTCCTTTCATTCAGCATTATTATTCTATACCATTATTTCATAAACCTTATTATAATCCCCTCCTACTATAAATCTTCTCAATTCTGTTTAGGCTAGCTTTTTGAATGAGTCCTTAAATTCTAAAATTAATCTACCAAAGGCCCTGTAAATTAAATTATCATTTTCCCATAATACATATATACCCATATTTCAAGCTCATAAAGCATTCCTCCATTGTTGCAGTATACATGACTTTCATTTCAAAGTATCAACGGCCTAAAGAAGATGTTTGATGAAATGAATGAGTAAATGAGCCCTAAGTCCACAATGCTTAAAGTAATCTGGCATTCACCTTTTCAGGAAAAATCCAGAAAAAAAAAAACCTTACCCAAGCAACTAACCTTATACAATTTGAACCCTGGAGCTCAGGATTTGCAGGCAGACACACTGACCACAAGACCACATATGTGGTCTTGCCATTCTAAATAACTATGTATTTAACATAAATGTCAATTTATATATTGGAGGAAAAGTTTAAAATCAATGTTGATTACATTTTAGGTTTCTCCCTTCAGCTCCAGCATCTCCAATTTGAAATTTAAAATGTATAATTTATGATACATAAATTATTAAAAGCATTAAATTGTTTTGACATTTTTTGTTTTCTATCATTAATGACAACCTCTATTATTGTTATTGTTGTTTGAATTTGGACAGAATAAAAGTCAGTCATTAGTTACATAATGAAAAAAAAGTTTAATTTGGGTAATATTACAATTATTAATACTACAGTAATATAGTCCATTTTGTAACTCCTGATTAATCTGCTTATATTCTGTTCTTTCTTGTAGGGTATACATTTGAAACAATTTATTACCCAAACACACCAATTACATTAAATGTTCAATAGTTCTTTCTGTTCTTTCTTGTAGGGTATACATTTGAAACAATTTATTACCCAAACACACCAATTACATTAAATGTTCAATAGTTTTTATAGTTTTGCTCTGTCCATATTCAATGAACAATAACACCCAAGTTGCCAGGCAACAATAAACAACCAAATATATTAATGGATATCATTGTATGATTAGTTGAACTACACACTCTTAAAGCTTCACTTACTTTTTATAAAAGTATGGAACCGGTTTCGAGAACATTTGTTCCCATCTTCAGCCATGCTAAGGTTCAACTGAACCTTAGCATGGCTGAAGATGGGAACAAATGTTCTCGAAACCGGTTCCATACTTTTATAAAAAGTAAGTGAAGCTTTAAGAGTGTGTAGTTCAACTAATCATACAATGATATCCATTAATATGATTGGCTTCACTGTGTTTAAGTTCCAATTTTACATTTAAGAAACCAAATATATGATAACAATTGTTGAACCCTCTTTAAAATTAAATATCATAAGATGGGGTGTCATTTTAAATTTCAAAGAGGGAGCGACTGGAGGTGAGGGAGTGAAACATAAAATGAAATCAATAATGGCTCTAAATTTTCCTTTCAGAAATTGATGTGATTTCATTGAAATTAAAATTGTTTTAATAGGTTTTCATACAGGCATGTTTTCAAATGAAAGCTCTGTATACCCTTTCCAAATATTTCATTCTCATCTTAGACATTTTTTAAACCATCTTCTTCCGCATCCACATCAACAATCTGTGCTTTTCCATTTTGTTAATGGTTGACCTATATTTCTTCTACCTTTTGGTTCATAATTATATCAAATGTATAGATTCTTTCAGGTGCCATTCTCTGTATGTATTCAAACCATGAAAGCATTTCATTATCTGGTATACTTAGTTCATTTCTTCTGTCTTTATATGTTTCCTGTCTCATAATGTAAGAACTTCACCCCTGCAGTTATTATTATCCTTCTGTCTGATTTGTTAATCCAGTTTTTGTAACCAAATATGAATGTGGGTACTATCATTAGTTTCTAAAATTTTAAATGCGTAATTTTGAGTCTTCAAATGTTTTTCAGGATTTTCCTCTGGACCTTTATCATTTTAGATAAGCCTCTGAAAATACATTATTTTCTTTTATTCATGAGCTCTTATAACATATTCAAACTGCTTCAACTACCTTGTTGTCCGACACTTTGACATCTCTTCTTGCCTCAGCTCTTCTCTAATCCTCTGATTACAAACTTAGTACAACCTATAAGAACTGCAACAGTCTGCAACAGTCTCAGCATGCTCACTCTGCTGCTATCACATTACTGATATCCCTTTCATACAATAACCAGCTTTCCCTTCATTAAAACATTTTTGGTAGACTTATAGTTTATCTTCCTTGTCACCTCCCACTTTAAGACTGAGGTTATACTACTGCCTTTTTTACTATGCTTGCCACTTCCTCTGTAATCTTTACAATCTGTTGAATAATAGTGCCAAGATTCATATATTTACAGTAGAACCTCAACTAACTGCCTCTCAATTAACTAATCACCAAATTATCCAAAAGTCTTCCAACTCATTAGCTTTTTTTCCATCATTAATTGTGAAAACCTGTCTGAAAAATTAATTTGTGTGCTTTAATATTATGGGTCTAACAAAGAATCTTGTTTAAGGCTACTGTAACAGTAGTTAAACTGACAAATTCTTAAAATTGACATTAAAATAAGGTCTTTTTTGATTTAACACATGACCTCTTCATTAGAACAAATAATTGAAGTTCTATTGTATTTGTCTGTTCCAGTTCATTGTTAAACAACCTTTCAACTTCCTTTTCTTTTTATGCACTGTATCACTTTGTTTTTGAAATGTTAACTATCATGACTTTTACCCTAAGAATCTTATTCCGCTTTGACATGACACTTCAGTTTCTCTTTACGCTTTTTTGCCTAAAGATCTCATTTCACTCAGTCACTGCTACTTATAATTTTTCTTTCATATATACTGTAAGAACTATATAATCAGAATGCCATTAATTTAATTATATCTCTTCAGGGTTATCAGCAATTAATAGTCTCTTAGTCCCTATATGAGTGCTGTGCAAGACTAGCTTGATGATGGGGGTGCCATAAGTTTCAGCTTCCAAACTACAGGGTACATTATTTGAAGTGCCTTTCTAGATACATTGCTTTCAATACAGCTTCAAGTTGCATTCATCTGTTCTGTCTACTCTTAGCTTCTTCCCATTCAGCTAATTTTCTTTTTTAATATTATTTTCTTCTGTAAATTCCATTCCCTGCTACTACTCAATCTCTCTCCTAGATAAATTTCCTTACCACATCTATTACAATAGACTGAGACCTTTACTATATCTTTTCTGCATTAATGTAAATTACCCCTCAGTTCCCTTAATACTTTGTATTCCTCATATTTATAATGTTTGAACACAAAAGAGAACATCTTTAAAGCTAAGGTTATCTCATAATTAACAAGTATTCAAAGAAACCTAATGGTTGAGTTAGTTTCCTGACTGAGATTTTTCCAAGAAAATTGTAACTGTTGAGTCAAAGATTGTGTTAAAAGATGCAGTCTATTTGACATTTAAAGTGTTATTGCTGTTGAAAAAAATATTCATTCTGTCGCTAGTAATGAAAAAAAAAAAAAAAACAACTTAAAATTGCTAAGCAATGGTTTGCAGAGCATATTACATAGCACCTATTTGTTTCATTAAAAGAAAAAGAAAAAAATACACACAATATCTAAATTAATTTAGTTTTTATTGATTTTCTATTTGTCTTCAGTTGTTATAAACAGCTATATTTTTATTATCTTTTTCTTATTATTTTCTTATTGTTCATATGTTTATTTCTAAAATCATTTCTCCACATTACCTTAGTTTCTTTGCTATCCTTCAATTAAGAATACATTCATCACAATCTATTTTTTCATTTTATTCCTTTGTACTCTTGTCTAATACACATTATGTTTTTCTTCTTTTCTTCTTCTTCTTTTTCTCCCAATGGTTTCATAATAGTTAGATATCTCACAAAGGCTACTATTAACAGCTTTCTGAGAATACATTTGAATACTGAGATTCAGAAATATTTGCTTTAATATTTATTTAGAGCTCGAAACTTCAAGTATGATTCTAGTAATAAATCATTTAATTCATTTATTTATTATTAATTTATTTCTATTTTATTTCTACTATCCAATATGAGCAGCTTTCCATGTATATTCCTTCAACTTTAATGCTGAAAGAGAGATTAAATAACCTATTTCAAGTCCAGCTAGACTATTTTTATTGATCATATTTAAATTTAAAGAATATGCAATTATTATCACAATTGTTATTTTTAAAGTTATGTATAAAGCTACAGAAATTAAGCATCATCTATAAATTCATTCTCTGGATCTTATAGAACATAATTTGTAGTATAAACCATTTCCTAATTCCAATAACATTACCAATGAAAAAGAATTATTTCAAAGCATCCCGTGGACTGTATTGAAATGTAATCACTGCCTTAGTTTGGCATTAGCATTTGCCATTCTCATGTGGCAGGCCAGAGTCTCTTCTTGGTTGGATTAGTTTTCTAATTTAGGTTTTTCCTCAGTTCTTTAGTGAATACCTGGGAAACTCACACCACAAAGTCCCCTGAACTCATTTGGCCAAGTATTATCTTTCACCTGACACAATAGATCTTCAGGTTGCAGTGTCATGATCCTAAAAATAAAGTGAAATGCACTACCACTTCATGTTAATGGTACACAAGACCCTGTTTTTTTTTATTAGTGTTTAACATCCGTCTTCTGAGGCACTACAGGTGGTGGACACCGATGATGCATGAGATGAAATGATATATAGAGAAAGGATTTTTTAAGGAAGGAAACATTCCAAGCCTTTGCCATTTATGAGGACTGAGGAAAACCTGGAAAAACCTAGTCAGGAAGGACGGTCCTGATGGGATTCGAACCCTAGACCTCCCGCTCGCGAGTCCGCGTCTTAACGATCTCGGCCACCCGTGGCAGTACAAGACACTGTGAAATGAACTTAATTTTTATATTACCAAAATTCATAAATATTTAAAACATTGCTTCTTTTGCACTGAAATATACAAAATTTATCTTCAAAGCAATCAAGTCATTAACCTGGCATTTTTGATAAGTCAGTTTCACAAAAGAGGAATAAAACATAAAGAAAGGAGAAAAAAAAAGATAAATGATGGAAAGCTCAGAAATATGCCAGCAATTAAACTTCCCACATTTAAGTACATACTGTTGGTATCTTCTCCTTAAAATAGATATCTAGGCCTGCATGTGCAGTTATGCAATACTATGATTGAGCCAGTTATAAACATGATGTCCATGAGCATTTCATGAAATTTTTAATGAAACTTGCATTCCCCATAGTTAACCATGTTATTAGTTTTAACTTATATTAAGTGTAATTTTTTTTCATAAAAGTCATGTTTATACTAAGGCTTTATAATTCAAGAGATTAAAAAAAAATTGAGGTCAGTGCCAGGACTTGAAATCTGCATGCTAACCATGCAGTTCTGGTCAGACTGCATGATAGTTCAATGGTAAGATAATCAGCATTATCCATGTTTCCAGTCCTGGACATGATCCTGAAGTTTTCATATCTAACACTGATTCAGAAATCTTTTGGCTTAAGTGAAAAAATGACATTTAACATTACAGTAAAATTGGCTTCACTAACATTTGTAAATACTAACAGTAGTTCACTACAAGCCCATACGAGCATGAATACCTTACATCTCTTAATTGACTGAAAAGCCATCAAAGCAGGACCTGTTGTTATGACAGGCAACTGTCATGATCTTGGACAAGTATGTTCTGCACTTAGCTGTGCAGGTCAAACATGACTTAGTATTTGAAGGAAACGTTTTCATGATGATGATAATAGATGAATATTTAAAGAATATTGCAACATTTACCTTTAATAGGAACAGTATGGATATAGCGCTTTAGTTGGAAAAAAATATTTGAAGACTCGTCTTTACAATAGTAGCTTACATAAATAAGGGTACTGCAGAGCCATATGTGAAGCCTTTTTTTTAATGACAGGCTTCTCATCTGCCTGTTAGAATGGCAAGATAGTTTTCATAAATTATTTGGAAAAATAACTTAAAATCCTGAATATGTAGGGAAATTCCATCCCACTATATTCCCCCTACCTTAACTAAAGAAGTGGATATACAGAATTTGTCACCTACAAATATTACCAAATCTTGCATTTATAAGTTGAAACACTGTTCCAATAAGTGGCCCTCCCCAATAAAGTATATGAGCCATTTGCACCTTTTCCATGCTGGATATTTTTATTTCTCTTTTTATTCATGCCAAGTTGAAAGATTAGCAATCAAATAATACCTGTGGAAATGCACAATGTACAATTTGAAGCCATTCTGTAACCTAAATATTAACTTCCTTCATTCTTGCATGCTATGAATTAAATACTAAAACTGTAACAAACACTATATAAGTATACGAATTTGAGGATTAATGATTATGCATACCTCAAAAACCTTCACCAGAAAAAAAAGAGATGAAATATTCTCTTACATTTTCACCATACAAGAGAAGCAAAAGTTGACAGGCAAATCAAGCAGCAATGCTCCTGGATAGAATGACTACACATTTCAATATTTTCTTTCTTTTTTACTTACAACTCTTTTATTTTCCCTCTTTTTTGACCATTTGTTGACATTTTTGTAATTATTCCTATCTGGCTACTTCCCTCCAAAAAAGCACTGATGTTACTAAACCCTAACTTAAAAAGATGAAATAATCATAATGTCCTTTTTTATTTTTAGTCTGTAATTCATCATTGTTTTATTTTAGTAATTTATGCTGCTCATTCAGTTAAATGCTGGCCACTGATCCATGTCACTTTATTTTGATTTAATGACTACTAACAACTTTTCAGTTAAAAATTGTGAATTATGTTTAAAAGAAATAGATATAACTTTGTTTTTAAATAACTATAGCACCAATGTGTATCAATATCATCGAGAATGTAAGTATAATAATTCACCAAATGGAAAGATATTAACTATGTATTCTTGTGCTATCTCTGTTAAAGAAAAAAAGTATTCTAAGCAACTGTCATTTTATTCTTTATTTAACATAACCTTCAGGAGTATTCTAGATTCAGTGAAAATGTGGCTGATTCTTATCACTTTACATAGCTTATAGCAAATGTAACAATAAACATGAACACTTAAAGAGCTAAATGATGAGTGAAATCATGAAAATGGTCTTATAACCTAAAAGCTGGAAAGTACACATCAGCCTGTTTTATCATAAACAGCTTGACAAGTCCTGCACGCAGTTCACGCTTGTACACCATACATTCATAAATCTTTTTTGTCACTATCATTATTGGAATGCTTGATATGCACTGTGAAATGAGGCAGTAAGTGATGCAGAACATGAACTTAGCTAAATTGCATACTGCATTAACCTTCAAAGTGAAAATGTTTAATGCATTAAAAATATGTTTCCTCACCACTTGAGTGGAAACATGCCACATATATATGTATATATAAACCTATATGTACATATATACATATGCATATATATATATTCATTTTCCTTATGCTATGATTTCTATTGCAGTTTTATGTTTTATTACAGATTAAGATCTGTGTTCTTAATGTTTAATGCTGTAAAGACTGTGTAAGTGTATGTGACTTCTTTTAAGCATTAGAGGAAAATTATAGAGGTATTCCATGTGACAACTTCTGCAGTAGTAAGAGTATAACATAAAAACAAAGGTTGTTACACGGTACACTTCACTGTAGCTGCTTCATCAAAGTTTTAACACATTCATGTCTTCCTTACACAGTGTAATGAGTGGAAAATTGATCAGAAAGCATTATGAAACAAAGCGCACAATGAACTATTTGTAGTGTTAATATATGTTTTAAATTTTAAAAAAAAAATTGTGGTAATTTTAAGAAGATAAAATTTAATGAACAAACTAACATGCAGAAGTGCTGTTAAAAAAAAATATATATACATACATAGAATATTTTTCTTCGTCTTTACAGTAGGCAATAGAACTTTAGAATATTAAACCTAATATCCCTATCATGTTGATTTATGTTAATGGAGAATTTTGAGATGTACAAGCTAATTTTAAAAAATATAATTGACATGCACATGTCAAGGATATAGATTTAATTTGACATATGCAAAAGTAAACATATTTATGTCAGTTTCTGAGGACATTTTTAGCATTTAACAATTATAATCCTTACAATGTATTCTTAAATGACATGTATTACTTTATCTAAAACATGCATATAGGTTTCTATGACATTAAATAGTCCATAAGACTAACTGCTGTTTTAACTGCCAAGTTTTCTTTGAAGCATGATATGCTTTAGAGTAATGCAATGCTTGGTTACAGAGTGCAACTGGATAAAAGACATCGGAAAGTGAAATATGGATTTGATTATAATAAATATTGAAGAAATATAGTTTCACTGTTCATTTTAACTAATTAACAGGCATGAGATTCACAAGTTAAAGAGTTATGATACCTTCGTAAATTTACCCCTTTTCTCTCCAGTGGTCATTTTTCACTATTTGCTGCATAATTTCTCGTGAATATTTTCATTTATCAGGAAATTTTCATCTTGAAGCCCTTATAAGAAGTTGCTTTATTTTGCACTGAAAATAAAATCCTCATTTTGTTTTATCTGTGGGTTATTAAAATTTTTGCCAACATATACCACACCCCATAGCAATAAATTATAATTATTTGGTTTAAGGACACTCTGATCATTAGCATGCCATTTAATTCAGGGTGTAAAATGGCCAATAAATTTTGTTTTCAGGCCTGAGGTTTTTTTTGTGCCATAAATCTATGGCATGGCTTTATTTCCCTTCTGAAGGAAGACTTACGATTCTATGCCCTAAAAATTTCAAATCAAGTCAGGTAAGAACCCATAACCTTGGGTCTACAAGGCAAGTACAGTTATAATTAGACCAGCAGGAATGACATATAGAAATAAAAAGAGGGCACTACTGATAGTGGGAAGATGCAAATGCATATGAAGTTCTGAAGTAATGGTGCAAATAGCATTGCCCTAAAGATGTGTTTTCTATGATTGAATGACGACGTGTATTTGCGTAAAAGAAATGCTATTAAAAGTCACGAGGTTCTGTGGGAAATATGTTCTATACATGAGAGGAAAGAATAGCCCAGCTAAGTGGAACTGTAGGGAAAAAGGATTTTACTGTACCATCTCCTGACAATGCAGTCACTTTGCAGAAGCGAAGGAAATTCACAGTAATGCCAACATGAAAATAAACTTATGCAAAAGTAAGTTAATTTGAAGGTTTATGTATAAAATGTTTCTATTAAAGATTTTTTGTTCTTTGATTCTTTTCACATTTTTTTTTTATTCTACACAGTAAAATTTTGCAATTTTTCTCTTCTATCTGTTGCTTTCTTTTAGGGTTGCCAGAAATATGATCTTTTAAGGAAAAGTAAATTCTTTTTTTTTATTCCATGTATTGAGTAAAGTGGCCAAACATACCTTGTTTTTGCTCTTTCAGTTAATAATAAGAATGTTTTAAATATTTACATACAAAATCATAAGATAAAACATATCTTCACATTTTCCGCAAAAAATGAGTAAGTAGCTTGTTTATGTTGATAGATTGAGGTTTAATAATAGTTTAATTTGTTGCATTATTATAATAGTTGGTATTCCAGTTTCCCTTGTTGTGCAATGATGCACTATCTATCGATCATTGTATCTATGCTATGCATCTTAACGAAATTGTGATGACAATACTACTTACTAAATGCACATGAGATGCAGGGTTTGAATTAATGGGGAGGATTAGGGGGGGGGATTTTTCTTTCTTTCATAAATGAAGACAAAACACCAATCTAGCAAACAAAGCATGTTTAATTGTCTATGTTTGTTGCATCTATGATGCAATTATTTCTATGATATGTAGTGTTAAATTCAGTAACAGGACAACATTTTGCTAACAATATTAAATGTTTTATTAGTAAAGGTATTCCTGGAGAGATTTTATCTGAGCAGTTAATAGGATCTGCTTGGATGGAGCTGTATAGTTGTAAAGATTTACATACCTTCTTGATAAATATAATCCTAATATTGTAGCTATTAATTGTTTGAATCATAATCTAGAACTTGCAGTACATTACGTAATAGATACCATGTCTGTTCTGCTCCAATTCAAGTTTTTCATGTAAACATTGAATTTACACTTTTCTGTGAGCCTGAAAAAATCAACATGAATTGATTGAAATTGACATGACATTGGAACTTAAACTTAAAAAAATTGGGAGGGTATTTGGCATTCTTTGTGTAGCACCCTCATGCAATACCACAACAGCTGCAATGTCAAGCTATACATCCCATATTCAGTATTTTACAAACCACGAATGATCGGTCCCTTCACACAGTAGAGTAACATTTTGCTGATTCCTCCAGAAATTGACTTAATGGAATTTTATCATGAAACCAGTGCTATTTAGTGATGTTCTGGAAACAATAAAGTCACTTTCCTTGTATCTGAAGTGTAGAAAATCTGACTATAGCTGCTTCTTCAAAACTAAAACTTTTTCATTGATACATTGGATTGCAATTAAAGACAAAAATGGTGTTCATCTTCAAGTCTCACAAGTCGAATATTCAGCTACAAAAACATTCTGAACCTTTGAACACAGTTAAAAAATTGTTCACATATTTCAAGAAACAACTTCTTCAAGGATTAGCCGACAATATAATTGCAAGATTTTTCCAATGCTAGTTCATTTTTTAAGAGTGAAAAATTTTAAATAAAATGTGGTGGCAAAAAGAAGAATATGAATTGGTGTTATTTGGTGATGAAAAAAGCAAGTCCTTTATATAACACTTTGAAATTAGTGCCCTCAAACTTTGACAGTCCTATTGTTGTGAAAACTTTGAAAGAGTTTTGCTATTTCAAGCAAGTGAAGAAAAAGCATTTATTAGTGAATGCAAAGGATAAAAATAACACTAGTGTCTACCACAGAATGTGAAAGGGATTTTTGTCATGAATAATAAATAATCTTAATAAACTCCAGAATTGAATGCAAACAAAAACATTAGTGTCTATGATGATTTTTGTAATCATTAATGGGCCATGTCTAAAAGATTTTCCTGCCAAGCGGTTTGCAGCAGAATGTATAAGGGGTGAACATTATTCTGTAACAGATACCCCACAAAAATAAGAGTCCTCCAGAATTTTGTCATATCAAAGCAAACTGTTACTTGTATTACTACATTTAATTTTTTTTATATGAAGTTAAATATAATTATGTTAGACTATATTGTACCAACATTTAACTTCGTTCCTTGTCAAAATGTTTGACTCAAACCCGGATCATATGTACTCTATAATAATTTCCTTTGAAGAAATTTACTGCCATAATAAATATGACACTTTCAAGACAAGATTAAGAGTATGCCAATAACTAAAAGATTGTCATTGACTTGATTGGTGAGAGAAAACCTAAAAATGTTTTGGTATTGGTGAAATTGTAATGAGTGGTTTCATCTAATGCTTTCACTGAAAGAATATTTTCTACAATAAACTTCAGATAGAGAGATGAAAGAAACAAGAGTTCAGTAAACTTAATAAAAATGAGTTGCTAACATTACAATTATGCCAAAACATGCAGAGAATCTTATGATAGTACTGTTTTCAATAATGCTTTGTTAAGTATGACTAGAAACCGCAGTAAATATGAAAACTAATTAGCTTCAATTCATTGCAAGCTGTGATGTATTTATACACATATAATTCAAATTACAAATACATAATATCTAAAAGCTTAAGCAATTGTAATTTTAGAAAGGAAGAATCAGATTTCAAACATTTGGATAAAGGCCAGAATTCAATCCATGGATCTTCAGCTTTCTGTGCTAATGATCAAACCAATGTTAACTAGTATGTTCTCCTCTAAGCATGGAACTATGAGTCTCTCTCATTTGATTCTATATATTCCAGAGACTACTCTAGTTTTTTGTAATTTGAGAGATTTATTTTAAGGGGTGACTTGTAACACTATGAGTACTTTTGACCCAGGCTTCTTTCACACTATCTGTGTTTAGGATATTAATTGAAAAGTAAGAATAAGAATTAAAAAATTCAGGTCAAGGTTGGGATTTGAACCACAAATCTTAAGCTTTCCATGCAGATGTTCTAACTAACTAAGCTACCATGTCCTTCTCCAATAACAGAACCATGAACCTCCCTCATCTGATTCTTCCTTTTCAACTAATGTTCTATACATGAATAGTGTGAAAGAACTATTTCTATATATAAATTCTAATTTTGCTTTAGAAAATAATAATTAATATGTTTTTATTTAAAGAAAATATATTTCCCCGTTTCCAAAATCTAGAAACACCATTCTAGTCCAGACCACAATAGTAATAAGTTTGTTCCTTATTTTCACTTTCAGTATTTGGCAACCCTACTTTCTTTAGTTGAATCAGAAGAGTATTATTAGCCACCTATTCATTACAGCAGCTGATTAGTCTTCTAACAAGCTCTCTCACTACCATGGACAGTGGCATCTTTTCTGCACACCTCTGACATTATTAAAATACCAGAGGAAATGGAAAAATGATCAGTAATAGTATAACAAACAATGAAGTTTAGCAATATTTTCAAATGCAGATAGGTATTCCAAACACCTGAATTCATAACATAAGCTACAAGCAAACTAATATTAATAAGTCTACCAGATGCTCATTAGAAGTATGCTTTGAAAACATGTACAGGACTGGGAAGTTGATGTCTCTAAGAGAATGCCATTGGGAACATAAATCTATTCTTTCCTTTCATGTACAGTAGCGTTGATATCTAGCCATAACAGATGATAGCATGTTGGATGTCTGCATTTCAGCAAGGATATGAAACTGGCCCTGGGGCCCTGGTACTCAGTACAGTACATGAATGTTTCAGCCTCCATTATAAATGGATAGTGAGGGATTTGAGGACAGAAGGGAAAATAACCCATCATGTTGCATATATTATAAGATTTGCTTGGACATCACAAAATTGCATTCCATTAGAGATGGAAGGTACTCGAACATCCTCCATATTTACAAGACATGAGCACCTTTGACTATGACCTCTTTCTTGAATTAAAAGAACCACTCAGAGGAAAGTATTGCCAAACAAAAGAAGCAATTTAAATGCAAAATTGGAACTTAAACACAGTGAAGCCAATCATATTAATGGATATCATTAAACCTTAAATCAGTTGAACCTTAGCATGGCTGAAGATGGGAACAAATGTTCTCGAAACCGGTTCCATACTTTTATAAAAAGTAAGTGAAGCTTTAAGAGTGTGTAGTTCAACTAATCATACAATGATATCCATTAAAAGAAGCAATTCTTTGAGCAATAAGAATATCATTAATATACATCAACAAAAACCACCTCCTTGATCTAGTGATTACCGTTGCTGACTGCTGCTCCAGAGGCCCATGTTCCATTTCCGGTACCTGCTTAGGAATTTTTCTAAGTTAGGGAGATCTGAAAGGGGACCCACCCAGCCTCATGAGGACAATTGGAAAGCTGCGTGATGGAGAGATGGCATTCTTTGATCTCGAAAGCAATGTGATAGGTCCAGCATGCTCATCACATGCTTCCCTGCAATACTACCCTGAATCAGTGAAGTCATAAGATGGAGGTAGAGAAAGCAGAGGTCACCATTGCAGGCCAAGGCTCACCCTAGGCGGTAGCATCAAATAAGAAGAAAAATAACAACAAACACAGTATTGCTATTGCATTCTGTACCTTTCAGAAATATGCAAAAGGGTGATCTTATTCTATACCAATATCTTTATCAGATATAGATGAACTTTTATAATCCTCATTTATCTAGAGGCTCAAGAAGTACCATAAACATTGGGGATGAAAAGCATGTTATTTCAAGCAGAATTTCCTACCAATAGCAGTTCTAAAAAGTTATAGTTCAGATATCAAAAAGCATCAATTAATCTTGATGTTAAATATTACCCACTCCAGTCTTATTCAGTAATATTCTTAATTATAAGGGCTGTGATCTAACCAAAGTGCAATCAGGAACAGCCCATAAATTGGAGATTGTGTCAACTTCAATGTGGATGAGATAAGATAAAGAAATTCTATAGTTGATATTATTACATGATTTAGTCGAACTACACACTCTTAATGCTTCACATACTTGTCATAATGTATAGATCAGTTTTTAGAACATTTCATTCTCATCTTCAGTTAGGCTAAAATTCAACTCTGCAGTGTCATACTCCCTGATAGGATAACTCATAGATCCTCTTATTACCCCTGCTACTTTTCCACAATGCTGAACATCTGGTGAGTGCAGGGCAACTTTCCCATTCTGTCCAGAATTGAGGTTCCAGACACAAGCAAGTCCTCATGAATGTCACAATGTCAGGTGGAGAAAGTGAAAAGAGAGCCTCAAGTGAACCTGCTAGGCACATGTAATATAATTACCTATGACTGCAACCAGAACATCTATTTAAGACATGATTGTATGAATGAGATGAAGAGGAGGGAAAATAAATGAAGAAGATTTGTGGAAGAAACTAGGGAAATGGGAGAACCCTCAGAAAACATCTGAACCACCCAACTTTGTCAAGTATAAATACCACAAGCACCGAGTCTGCAGTTGACAAAGCAACCAGGACAGTTGTCATTATATAAATTAACACCAACACTCAAACAAGTTTACTATATTTCCCTCCAATAAGCATTCAAACATGCAGAAATTTTTATAAATTCTTCACTCTTTTCCCACACTAAAAACTTTCAAGAGTACAAAGGTAAAAGTAAAAAATAATGGTATTACACAATCCACATTTTAATCATGCATCAGATTAAACATTATAATTTAAAAATTAAATTTAATAAAAAAAAAGAAAGAAAAAACAGTCACCTTAAAAGAGACTACCACGGTTTGGCCAAGGTCATTAAGGCATGAACTCATAAGTGGGAGGCGGGAGCTCTGGGGTTCCATTCCCATCAGGACTGTCCTTCTTGACTGAGGTTTTTTCCAGGTTTTTCTCAGTTCTCATAAATGGCAAATGTTGGGGAGATATCCGAAACTGAGGACTGGAACACTTCCTTCCTTTATATATATTTTTAAAAAAATCCTTTTCCAATTTATCATTTCATCTCGTGTATCATCAGTGTCAGCCACATGAGGTACCTCAGCAGTAAAATAAAAAAAGTAGAGGACCCACGGGGGGAGGGATTCCAACTCCCACCCCAAAACCTATGTAGCTGCACTCCTGCAAAAGAATTCTCATACCTCCCTCTCCTTTCATTTGCTGTGAGTGGTAGTCACCTGCTGAGCCAATGTAATAACCATAATCATTTCATTTCATTTAAAAACTGGTGGTCCATTGAATTTTATGAACATTACATACAAAACATTGTTGACTTTTGCATTCATTTTGTCTAATATTTTAAGAATAATTTACAATATTAAAAAGTTTTCCAGATGCCGAAATGACATATAATATTTACTTCCATGATGGAGGAATTTTATTTTTATTATTATTTTAAAAAGTAAATATAGTTGAAGAAACAATACTAGAGCAGTACTCTGGCATAACTACACTCCTGACTAAAAGACCTCACATTGCTATTTTCGAAAGTTTATAACAGTATTTGTGGCATGAATAGGTGTTTTTTTTTAATTATGAGAAACTACATAGATTCAAAGCTCTAGTGATCTGTTTTCCTAAATTAATAATTAAGTCAATCTCTGTGTTTTTCATGTTAAATGCAAGTACACACTAATTCAAATAAGTGTACTTACGAAGCTGTTGACAATGGAGTGGTATATATATAAACAATGTATACAGTTTTTTTTCACACTAACTCCATTCACTTACATAAATTTGGAACATATGTTTCGGGAGCGATCCCTCCCATCTTCAGCCTGTTGACAAACTGTCGTTAAACGTGGCGGTTGGGTCTCTTGATGTTCTTGTGGCGGCATCTGTTGGTATTATTAGGAATTTGCTGAGTTCATCCAATGGAGGGATATCGAAATTCATCAAATTATCCTTATTTTTTGTAATGAAAATGTTTTCCCAAGTGGAAAGTTCTATTGCATTATGAAGTTGTTTAAGTAGTTTTATCTCTGATTTAATTTCATGATTTTTATTCCAAAAGTGCGCTGCTATTGCTGATTTATCAATTTGTTTTAAGCGAATATTTCTGAAGTGTTCTTTTTTCCGGATTCTCAAATTCCTCTTCGTTTTTCCAATGTATTTTTTGTCGCACTCTGCACATTCTATTTCATAGATACCTGACTTTTGTTCTGTTGGCATGTAGTCCTTTACTCTGCAACCCAATAAGTTCTTTATATTAAAATTGTTCTTTGGGGCTAACATAATTCCTTGTTCTTTGAATATCTTTTTGAACTTATTGTGATAAATTGGGTGGTATGTGAAACTTTTGAATTTGTACCTTTCTTTGGCACTTTTAAGAGTGGAAACATCTCTTATTGCCTTTTGTTTTTTGGTTTTATTGATGATTGATGATATTGATGATTTTATTTTAAGAGATGTTTCCACTCTTAAAAGTGCCAAAGAAAGGTACAAATTCAAAAGTTTCACATACCACCCAATTTATCACAATAAGTTCAAAAAGATATTCAAAGAACAAGGAATTATGTTAGCCCCAAAGAACAATTTTAATATAAAGAACTTATTGGGTTGCAGAGTAAAGGACTACATGCCAACAGAACAAAAGTCAGGTATCTATGAAATAGAATGTGCAGAGTGCGACAAAAAATACATTGGAAAAACGAAGAGGAATTTGAGAATCCGGAAAAAAGAACACTTCAGAAATATTCGCTTAAAACAAATTGATAAATCAGCAATAGCAGCGCACTTTTGGAATAAAAATCATGAAATTAAATCAGAGATAAAACTACTTAAACAACTTCATAATGCAATAGAACTTTCCACTTGGGAAAACATTTTCATTACAAAAAATAAGGATAATTTGATGAATTTCGATATCCCTCCATTGGATGAACTCAGCAAATTCCTAATAATACCAACAGATGCCGCCACAAGAACATCAAGAGACCCAACCGCCACGTTTAACGACAGTTTGTCAACAGGCTGAAGATGGGAGGGATCGCTCCCGAAACATATGTTCCAAATTTATGTAAGTGAATGGAGTTAGTGTGAAAAAAAACTGTATACATTGTTTATACACACTAATTATTATTAAAACATTTCCTAAAGACATAATTCATCTCCTACTGTTTGTGATACTTATGATGGCTTGTACCTTTGACAGCAGAAATTACTAATGCTTTTCATTCTTTTCTAGTAAACTAAAATATCAATTATTATTTAATCACTAAAAGGCATATAAATAGTTTTTTTGCTGATGAACTTTAAAGTTCTTTTTATTTAGAATGCATTATATGAAGGAAAGCTATTAAATAACAGAAACTTTATTTGCGTTCAATTTGCTGTTCCACTGTCTTCAGTTGAAATATAAACTGGCATCCCACTCTGGTGATCATCACTTTAAGTTGTTTTCCATTTTTAATCCTTATCACACATTCATACACTCTTCCAATCCATATGATCTTTATTTAGCTGTAAATTTCTGAATGTTTCAATCTAACAATAAATAAATTAATAATGCTCTTCTTCAGTGCAATTCTATAGTGGAGCAACTATATTTTACAAGTTATTGCAACAGTGCACACTGCTTGGTTGTCATTACCTCTACATGGTATTTTGTTAACATTATGGATACCATAAACTTTAAGATTAAATTACTGTTACGTTCTTAATTATCTAGTGAGTCAATTTGATAATCTTACGCTCCACTTACTATTGAATTATGCAAAACTAGTTTCACAGGCTTTTGCCTGCATCCTCAGTTGCGAGTCGACTGTCAGCTTCATTGTTGGTTGGCTGGACTTGGTGTAGCTCTCGTGGACATTTTATGAACTTCTGGATTAATTTATCTTCAGTTGAGGTCTCAAAGTTCATAACCTTATCCTCATATTTTTTTATATAAATGTTTCACATATTCCCAGCTCAACAGGTCAATCTACAAATTTCAATAATTTCACTCCCATTTCTATATCATGTTTATCTCTCCAAAAGTGATGTGCAACCGCTGACTTCTCTATCTGATTGTACCTGATGTTTCTCCAGTGTTCCTTCAGCCTGATTCAAATGCTTCTTTTTGTTTTTCCAATATATACTTTGTTACATTCTGAACAGTTGATTTTATATATTCCTGGCTTCTTCTCCTCTGGTATTCTATCATTATCACCAGAATTGAGCAGAATTTTTAGGCTAAACTTGTTCACTGGGGACAAAGTAATCCCAAACTCTCTGAGTATTTTTTGGAATTTTTTGGTGGCCCAAGGATGATGAGTGAATTTCATGTGGATGGTGGATTCTTTTATTGCTGTCAATGTTGTAACCTGCTTTAACCTCTTCTTTTGTTTGAATTAATACTTAGAGAGTTTGGGATTACTTTGTCCCCAGTGAACAAGTTTAGCCTAAAAAATCTGCTTAATTCTGGTGATAATGATAGAACACCAGAGGGGAAGAGGCCAGGAATATACAAAATCAACTGTTCAGAATGTAACAAAGTATATATTGGAAAAACAAAAAGAAGCATTGGAATCAGGCTGAAGGAACACTGGAGAAACATAAGGTACAATCAGGTAGAGAAGTCAGTGGTTGCACATCAATTTTGGAGAGATAAACATGATATAGAAATGGGAGTGAAATTATTGAAATTTGTAGATTGACCCATTGAGCTGGGAATATGTGAAAACATTTATATAAAAAAATATGAGGATAAGGTTATGAACTTTGAGACCTCAACTGAAGATAAATTAATCCAGAAGTTCATAAAATGTCCACGATTGCTACACCAAGTCCAGCCAACCAACAACAAAGCCGACAGTCGACTCGCTACTGAGGATGCAGGCAAAAGCCTGCGAAACTAGTTTTGCATAATTCAACAGTAAGTGGAGCATAAGATTATCAAATTCACTCACTAGATAATAAGAACATTATTTTAGAACATAAGAACTTAATAGTTGCTTCATTGTATTGGTTCCGACACGAAATTAAATGCTATATTTAATAAATTTCTGTTACTTAATAGTCTTCCCTTGTCACTCAAAAATAGTATTTGAGATGTGGATGCAGCAACATTTGTGCAATCTTTATATAAAGATGAATGACTAATAGTTCTATTCTTAAGATATAAAACATTTTACAACTAAGTTGAATTACAAATATTGATTTTACATTAACTTTCTGCTACAGTAAAGTGTAGTTATTTCAATTCTTTGATATAAATGACCCTAAAAATTCTCAAGCCTTATTTTTCTTCATATTTAATTAAAATATATGCCTACCTATGATGAAAGTATGGCTTATTATTTGAACACCATAAAAACCAAGTTTTCCTTGGAAAAATTGCCCAGGAATATTATTGAAAATAGTTTATAACTTTATTAAATGCCAATTTTAATGTGTCAATCCTGATGCAGAAAAGTATATATGCATTAGAAAAATTAAATGTGTTTAATTAAAGCCCCTGTAGTGAGGTAATTTTGAAAGACTAAAGGCAATATTCATGAGAAAAAAGGTGCCTTTACTGTAAGATGGAGAATTGATTTTCCTTTCCTCTGAAAATGGAATCTTTTACACAGTAAACAAAAGTTTAGTTTTAACTTTAGATTTGATGTTTATTGAACAGGCTATAAAATATACAAGCTAAAAATGTTTTATTCCCGAAGATTTTAATGCAGACCTAATGAAAAAAATTTTCAATGGACAATACTGCTTGCAAGAATGCAAAAACAGCAGCATGAGAAAAAAATTTTGAATAGGAGTTTACATTAAAACAATTTCCCATTATGAAGAGAAACTAATAATTTCCAGAATTGGCAATAAGTATAAATTCATTGCTTTGTCATTAATGATGAACCTAATTCAGCTAGACGTGACAGAAACAGCATTGCTTTACTAATCTACTTCTTTGTGTTCTCTTATCTTCAAATAGGATATGTATACAATTTTGGAATTATGGACTGCCTGTGGTGCACCAGTAATAAAAATGGGCATTAACACTAATTTAAAAAATTGGAATTATGGTGCAATGAATTCCAGTTAACATCTTATTGTCATTTTTGTAAATATTAAAAATAATACATATGCAATTCTGGAACAGATTTTTGCTTCTTGCTTTGATGGTTGTGATAAGCAGATGATATAATGGTATCACCAATGTTGTGAATGCAGTATTTGTATGTGTGTACGTATATATATATATATATATATATATATATATATATATATATGTGTGTGTGTGTGTGTGTATGTGTGCATATATATACGTAATGAATGAATAAGAATATGTGTGATGGTATGAATGTGCATGCATTTTTCTCCCTCTTTTATTTAATCATAATCTCAGTTTTTTTTGCTTTGATGGCACACATACAAAGACTGGTAAGTGTTTCCCGCATATGTATGCAATTTATGAGGTCACACCAAAAGCTTCTGCAAACTGGTATGTAGAGCAAAAATTATTTCTGTTTTTAGCTTTATTGCTTCTCAAAATATTCCCCTTTAAATCCTATACACTTGTCAATTTGATGGAACAAGTCATCAAAGCACTGCACTCAACTTTCTAGAGGCATTTCAAACAGCAGCTCATTGAAGGTCTCAATCACAGCTTCAGCAGTATTAACGGAAAATCTACACATTTTCTTTTTATGTTTGAGAACAAGAAGAATTTACATGGTGCTAAATCATGACTGTATGAGTTGACAATTTTTCACCTGGAGTCACCAAAAAGTCCACTATCTGCATAAGAGGACAAAGTATTGTCATGGTGGAGGAGGATACAATTTGAAATCATTCTGTAAACACTTTTTCCAACAATGGTGGTATACTAGTTTGCATTAACCATATATCTCCAGAGGAAGATAGAACCAGAATGATGAAATACAAGGCAACCACCTTCTTACCCATTCTTTGTTCTCTTTGGACTATGTTGTATTATCTTTGTCTGAGAATCCATTCTGTTGCTTGCCATTTATTTTTCTGACTTATATGAAGACCTGATGTTCAAGCATTAACAAAGGTACAAAAAGGGCAGGCAAAAAGGCACTGAAAATATGTAAAATATACAGTAATAAAAGGAATTCCATACTACTGCTGGTAATCAAAACTTCATTTGTAATCATCAAATTTGGAAAAATAAATAACTTGTTCAACTTGTTCACAGTAACTCCATTTACTTACGTAACACTAGGATATGTTTCAGAAGCCCAAGCTCCCATCATCAGCTTTTGCCAGACTACTCAAATTGGTGGCTAGATTCCAAGATGCTTTTGTGGAAGTCTCTGGTGCTTCTAGTAGGAATTGCTGAGTTCATCCATGGGTGGAAAATAAAAATTCGTGAAGTATTTCTTATTTTTTAAGATGAAAATCTTTTCCCAAGTGGATAGCTCTATTGGGTTGTGAAGTCCTTTCAGCAGCTTAGCCTCTGGATTAATTTAATGATTTTTGGTACAAAAGTGAGTTGCTACTGCTGATTTATCAACCTATTTAAAACAAATATTCCAAAAGGTTATTTTTTCCAAATTTCCAACTTTCTCTTTGTTTTTTCAAGGTATCTCTAATCACAATCTCCATATTTGATTTCATAAATTCCTGGTTTCTGTTCTGCTGGTATGGTTGATTTTCTACCCATGGACGAACTCAACAAGTTCCTACAAGAAGCACCAAAGACTGCCACAAAAACATTTTGGGATCTGCCACCAATTCCAGTGGTCAGTTAACAGCTGGCGATAAGGGCATGGGCATCTGAAACATGTCCTAGTGTTATGTAAGTAAATAGAGTTACTGCAAACAAGCTGAATACATTAATGTATGATATATTCCACTCCACTGTCTACAGCTTTGTAAGTACAATATTCATTTAAATTATTAATTTCCTATGGTTATATGCAATCTCTTTTGATATAGAAAGAAAATATTTTAATTAATAATTCTCATAATTTTTAAAAATATTATTTGTAAAGAAAAATTACAAAAACATGCAAGACATCTACAAACCAGTTGATTTTTCTCTACAATATTTTTGTATTAGCAATGTGCAGATTGTAACAGCAGAGCATATTGTTAAGTCTAACAAAGGATGCTGCTAGAAATTCTAAGGCAATAATACAAGTCGGTATTTCAGTGAAAATTTACAATGGCAAATCAGAAATAGTACTCTCACTTTCATTTAAGACAGATAGCATCTAAAAAGTTTTTCTTATCAAGTCTCTGTTGCTGTTTAAGCCTTTGTGAACAGAATCATGCTATGTTAAAATTACAGTGATTATTTTTACTAGTCAATTACCCAAACTGAGGTCAGCAGCTAACAAATGAAGCCTGATTGCCCACAATCAAAATGAGGATACTATAAGAAATTACTATTTAATCACTGTCATAGTCTAATGGTAGTATTTGTGCTTTCTGGACTCAAGTTCAATTCTTGTTTCAGTCAGTTTCCTAACTAGGTTTTTTCAAGGCTTTACCCCCAATGTCCAATGCTTTAAGCAAATGCTTAGGATACTTAGACCACAAAGTCCCCTAAATTCATTCAGACAAATATAAAATCCATGACAAAATATTCTTTACACAACTGCATTGGAGTAGTTCCTTATTATTCCTGCCAATGAAGAACTAAATTATAATAGCAGAAAAATTGAAAAAAATAAGGAAATACAAAAATGGCAGGAATAGGCAGCAAAGTACAAAAAGAGCAAAAATAAAGACAGATGATGAAGGCAATGGCCTTTGAAAGATATCCAAGTAAGTGGAACAAAACTAGTGAAATTTGAGTGAATTCTCATAAATAATTTGTTATATTGTATTATATTTCACTGTGAAAATCCCCACTATTTAAACCTTCCTATAATGTTTGATAGTTCCTAAATAACATTTCTATATATTAAGATCTATTTTCAACCACCAATTAAAGAATATATCATTTTGCCATAAATCTAGGCTCTGCTTACAACAGTAAATTCATGTTTTATCACTTGGTAAGGAAACATAATTTGATCAGCTTCAATTAAATAGTTTTAGGTATTTTCTAATGTATTTCACAGCTTCCTCACGGCAAGGCAATTATGGGGGATCTTTTGTCATTCATACCTATTCTCAAAAATGCTAAAACTTGATCATTTGATGTACCACTTCAATATTATTGTTCCTGATCCCTGTAGCAGGTCAACCCTTGTGGAAATTGTTGCTGAAATAACTAGATTCACATTTGAATTCTGCAAACTCATACACAATCATTGCTGAAACTGGTTATCTTCATAATCATTTTGAAGCTGCATTTATTATTTTGGTATAAATGTTCATTTAAAATCATAAAAAATAGTATGAAACTCTTTTTGACTTTATCCATTATTTTTGTACACTGTTAACTTCAAAAATACATAGCAGCTGAATTAGGAAATATATTTTGGATTTGTAAACAGCATTTATGTTGGATACTAAAGTGTACATATTATCAAGCAAAAGATAATCTGGTTTATTGCTATGCATATCAACTTGCAGTAACTTTCAGTGTGATCTATGTACATCTGAACTGCTTTATTACATTTTTTCTTTCATTATTACTCCTATTCTCCAATGCCCTATCTCTTTCTCATAACTGTAACTTACAAATGATTTTTATATATTTTATCTCTGGTGCATATCAGGCATTCCATTTTAAAGCTTGTTGAGTTACTAACAATGTGTGTTAACAGTTAATAAATAAGATTAAATTGCAGAAGAAAATCGGTCCTCATGGCACATGCTTGCATGCTAAGAATGATCAACAATCTATTAAATAGCCTTTGCTACTTTCTTAGCCACATCTGGTTGCTGCAGCTTATCCAAGACAAGCTCAAAGGCCTTTCTTACCTTCTAAACAATATCTGCCTTATAAAAGGAAGAGAATGAAGAATGGTAGAAATAATTAATTAATACTTAATTTGATTAATTATCAATTAAATTTTAAAAAAATTAAGAAATGAGTTGCAAATGAGTTTCACTGGCATCTAGTTCACATATTCAGTATAATACCTATTTTCCATGTTCAAAGTTAAAGGGAGAGAAAATCCTGTAATAAAACTTGCATCCTGACACAATCATGGCATAGCTTTATGGGTGTAAAGTAAAATTGTTGAATTTTGAAGAAAGGCTTAATAATTCCTTATAGTACCATCCTGAAGCATGAGAAGATTATCTCCAATGCTTAGCTACAAAGCTAACTCTGTGATAGGAATATTTGCTCTCCATTAAAAATTTGCAGCTTATTTCATTACGTCACTTGAGCCACAGAAAGGGAAGTTTTGCCAAAGGGTACTGGGATGTGACCACTGCATATTTTTGCCTCCTCTCCAAAACATTATCTGAATACTTCAATACAGGTCTTACTGTGATATAAAATGTATACAAATTCACTTGATCATAAAGGCACTTTTCCTGTAATGCAATAAAATAACAAAAATTTGTCTCAGTACACAGAGTATACAAAAATAATGTGCAGAAAATTGAAAAATAAAGGCAGCATCAAACTAAGCATTTTGAGGTTGGGGGCAAGGAGTTGCAGATGCAGTGTTATAACAGGAGTGCCGCATGAGCACAATTGAAGTCTGATGTTGTGAAACATCTTCATTTGCCAGTCAAAATGAAATGTAACTCACAGTGTGTGTACTATCTTAACTAATGAGCACTGGTACACAATGAGAAACTAAATATTACATCAACATACTTAATTGATGTACCATGGAGGTCATCTCATTTGTTCACTGTGCAAGATCCATCTATCATCAAATGTTCTGTTTAGGTGATTTTGAGCTGCAAATGAAAAATGTGCAGGGAATCACCAAATTGGAATCATAAGTTTTGCCTAATTTCAAGAAAAGCATCCAGTAGGCTTCAAAACACAAATCAGACACACCTAGGGACAATGACTAGTACTGTACACAACTTCACAATCTGAAACCGTAACTATCTGTGACAGGTAATGGGTCTTGCTCTAACATGACAGATTTAATGTTGATGCATGTAGGGCAGTAAAAAAGCTTCTTTGACTCCTTGTTCCTATCCTCAAAATATTAGTATGGAGTGCCTTTCTACTCCTCAATTTTTGGCATATTTTTTTCCACACCCAACAAATTGATAACGATTCTAAACAAGCATACAAAATAGATATTTCAAAAATATATCTCATTTATAGATACACTTTTCTGCAACAATTTTGCTCTTAAACTATTTTTCCCTTGTGTATACTTATAATATGCTGCCTGACTAAATGAATGGCTTCATTTTGTTTTAGACAAACTTTATGACAATTTATGAGTCAAGGGAAAAATTATTATAAATTTACGCTACTCTAATTCGATGCAGTTTCTTTATGAGAGGCTTCACACTTTGCAAGTCAATTTGAAGTGGTTCATTGTTGTTTTTATTGATTGCCTCAGCCTGTTGCCTATACTATAAGACAACAGAATCTCAAAATAATTTTAGCTGTTTTGTTGAACCATGCCCAATAGGATTGGGCAAGGATACTTTTCATTACAATAATTACACAACATAACATTTTACATTACACTATTTATTGATCGTAATGTTGTTTATATTTAGAAAGCGTTTCTGAAAATAACCAAGTTCCATGTAGTGAACTTGACCTACATCTGATCCTCGGAACATACCTTGCGACGGAAATGGTAATTAGAATCTGATTTTGATCTTAGGACTGCACCTGTCCTTACGTTTGGGCCACCGGCCCTCTAATTATTATTGGTAAATTTTCCGATAGTCAATCGAAGCCACTTCAAAATGGGACGCCGGGAGAGTAAGACCTGCTCCATCCAATCAGCACGCACCTCTCGACAACCAGCGCCTCGTCTCACCGCTCCTCAGTCAGAAGCTGCCAACCCCGTCACTCCCCAACCCCTGACTCTTCAATACCTCCCGCCTCGTCGCTGAATGTACCAGCCCGGGATCTGGTTGCTACTACTTCGATAAACAAAGGGGATGGCCACGTGCAACCTGACCCTCAGGAACGACTTCTACTTCACAAAGAACATCTCACCTATCCCCAGATCGCCTAACACAGATATCCCCACCACCGTCGAATCGGACCAACACCTGCACCTGCCGCCCAGTGCAGCGCCGTTCTCCACGATGATCCACGGAGCCTGCCCGGCCCGTTCATTCTACGGGCCGTGCAGTTGCATTGGCAGTCAGCCTATAACGCAAACGCATCTATTCACACAGAGGCCCGACACCACTTGTTTGATTGACCTTTTTGGAGCCCGCTGAATGTGAGGCAGCCATTGGACACTACCTCACCATCGAGCCCAGCCTCTGCCGCCATTCTGCTCCACGTCGATGCTGCTGCGGGTACGGACACTCAGACCATGACTGCGCTGTCATTACTGTGGGGCTGAGTCTCTCACTCTGAGTGCACGAATGGCCCGCCGCTGCAGATATTTTACAGGACTGGTCACCTGCCCTCTACAGCCATGGTCACTGTCGCAGCGACTCACCATGGCAGCACCCGCAGAAACTCACCCAGCACAACCATCTCTGTATCCTGTCAACATCACTGAGCCAATCAACACACTATCAGCACTGATCCGGGAAACAGAAGCCACTATTAAGAACCAACTGTCCGAAACCTTTCAAGAAATCGAGGACATTATCACCGCAGCTACAAACCATCTAGCCTCCGCCATCCAACAGACAACCAAACGCTTTGATCAGTTGGAAAAAGCCTTCACTGAACTTCACACAATAGCACGCAACTCAACTGACAACATTAAAACTCACACTCAGGACGTCAAGACCCACAGAAGAAAAAGTACATGACATCGCCAACATCCTTTACATCACATACTCCAACCGCTATCCTGAAATCATAGATATCCACGAGAAACTTGACACACTTGTGAACTATTCAACAGGCAGCACCAACATGGAAGAATGGACACTTGCTAGAGGCAGAGATACGGCTCGTACACGAGCCACAGGCATTTTAAGGCCTTTTCAACCATCAGCACCACAAGGAGACACACCAAAAGTCACAAAACCGCCAAACCAGCGATGAAAAATTCTCACAATATTTTATTAAAACTTAACGTCTAGCTGCTCTCAGTCATTGGCTGACAGCTTTTGCAACTAACCTCTAATTACGGGAGCGGGCAAGGGGGATCCCAAGCATCTTTTCTTCTACCCTATCCACTTATCCTTTCTACCTTCCACTTACACCACATTACATCCCTTAATTATAGTTAAAAAAAAACTTGTCACTATCAATTTAACTCTTAACACCGATCACTTTGTTCTTGAGCCCGCAGGCCAAATGCACTCTATATACAAGGGTTAGTACATAAGTTTCAAGGCATAACCATTTTCTAGATATGATAAATACAAAAACCATATTTCACTTTTCAATATAGTTACCTTCTATTGCAATACACTTATCACGTCTTTGAATTAGCATTTCCCCTTCCCTCTCCAAAATAGCCAGAAGTCTTGTCTGCAAAATGGGCATAAACAGCATCCATAACTTCTTCGTCACACTTAAATTTCCTTCCTCGAAGGTCCTTCTTGAGTTTTGAGAAGAGGAAATAGTCCCTAGGAGCTATATCTCGGCTGTTGGATGCATGGTCCATCTCCTTGAAGCCACATTTCTTCACAGCTTCCTTTGCAACAAGAGCTGTGAGCACAGGCGCGTTCTCGTGAAGAAGGCGCAAACCACCACTTAGCTTTCCTCGCCTTTTCTCTTTGATGGAAGCACGTAGTCTGTGCAATAGGCCAGCATAGTACTCCCCATTTATTGTGGTGTTCCTCTACTTGGAAGTCAATTTTTTTTTAATGATTTATTTATGGACACTCTTTAACAGCTCAGGTCATCAGCGTCCCATTCAATTCAGGGCGTGAAACAGCCGACAAATTTTGCTCAGAGGCCTCTTTCAGGCCTGAGATTCTTTTTCGTGCCGTAAATGTACGACACGGACACACGGCTTTACTTCCCTTCCTTAGGAAGCCATATTTAGGATTTTTACGCCCCGAAATTGAAGTCAATGAAGAGTATTCCTTCACAGTCCCAAAAGATTGTGACCATGATCTTCTTGGTTGACTGAGTGACCTTGGCTTTTAGAGGAGGTGCTTCGTCAGGTTTACACCACTCCATTGGTTCTCTTTTGGACATGGGATCATAGTAGAGAATCATAGTTTCATCTCCTTTAACAGCGGTTTGCAGAACTTCTCTCTCGTTGCCACGGCAGAGCTCCAAAAATGCCTGACAACAGATGACTCGTTGCTGCTTTTGGACTGAGAAAAGAAGTATGTGCACGCATCTTGCAATAACCTTATTCATGTTTAAATGTTCATGAATAATTCGAAGGACTGTTGTTTTAGAAAGGCCCAACTTTACTGCCATTTCTGTAACTCTGAGCCGCCGGTCTTCCATAATTTCTCCTCCTACAAGGGCGATGTTTTAAGGAGTGAGCACCTCCAAGGACCGACTTGCACGCTCTTCGTTTTCAATGCTTTCTCGACCCATTCTTTTTAAAGTAGAATATGAGAGGGGTGCTTCCACATATACACCGTCCAATCCCTGTTTAATTTCATTGGGAGTAAGTCCTCCTTTTGTGAAGAACTTAATAACAGCTCGAAACTCCATTTTGAACATGTCACAATCTTCTACACATAGCCTTCTTTATACAACTATATCTGAACAACTCAACACAGCGAAGTGAAAGCTATAGTTGCAATTATTTACTTAACAGATAAAGTATGACACTAGATAAGAATTTTGATAAGGCGATAAACCTTATCGGCGAGGCAGGAAACTTATGGGCCTACCCTCGTAACAGTAGATTGATTACATCGAAAATAATGTGCGACGAAGTATTCGAAGTCTTGTCGAAGTGATTAAGAAATGGTTGAGTGATCCCAAACGAGGCGAGTTGCCCCTTGGTTTACAGACGCCTAAGGGGTTCATAAATGTAAGCTCGCCCTACCCGTGGTGCTTTAAAATTTCAAAAAAGACCAAATTTCCCTTTCGTGTTCACCTTTTGTGCAATTTTATAATCTTGAAATTCTTTCCTGTTAGCATTTAGTTATACAAAGAGCTATCATATAAAAACTTATCTAGAATTATACATTAGAATGAATATGGAAACGAACATTGTAAATTAAACATAATAATCTATTATTAAAATTATATCATAATACATTGAAATTATAACAGAGGCAAGCGATAAATGCTGCTTCAAATTTATTAAACTACATTATATTATAATTTGCTTTTAAATGTTTATATATTATATAAATATAAAACTTTTTATAAAAATGTGTCTCCTTTCAAAGGATAAATCCACAAAATGAAAGATGGGGGGGTGAACCGAAAATATTTAGTGGCAAGCTCTTGATAAGTTCCTGGATGACTCACCAGTTTTGCCACTTTAGCAATAGCCGCACATTGTGTGGTCATGCTAAGTAACCCACGTTAACCAGAACATGCCCATATTGCTGAAAACCCGGGCTGGTTCAAGCATTCCTTCCGCTGAGGAGCTCCAACTCAATCTCCCCTCTACATTAACTCTAAACCTCGAAAAGCATCATACATAAACAACCTACGAACGCAGCAGGCGCACAAGGACTGGCTATTAATCCAGCCTGTACTACTGACTGATGTAACTTTTATTTTTACAGAATCAACAATGGTTCTTATATATTTCTGAGGAATGTCATCCATGCTTTCGTTTTCTACTCCCAATATTTCAATTAAAAACAAGAGAAACGTTTGCTAGAAAACCATTGTGCCAAGCCTTTAGTACGCCACTAATAACAACGCAATGAAAATGTAATCACTTTTTTAATTCGTTGTAAGTTTTACATATAACTAAGGTGCTTAATATATCGATTAGAACGCTCCTTTTCACATTATATGTCTATTACACAAACAATTATTATAATATTCTATGCTAGAAGTAAATAAAAGGAACTATGTACTGCTGGAGGAGGCAAAACATGTTCTAAAGAGACCAGTTCAACTTACTGCTGGGAGCTGGAGAAATGGTTAGTCAGAGGAATGTGTTGATAACGTTCAACTGTTCACTATTAATATGCTGCTTCTTATAAAATGCTAAGTCAATATTTGCTGAGTAGTCTATGGCTTGAAACAATACTGTTATGATTTGAATTCCTAGACATATTCCTAATAGAGAACTAAAATTTCATCATTGTTGTTTTTATTGAATGAGCGTTATTAACACTAAATTCTATGAGCGAAGAGATGTGCCGACTATTAGGTATTTGAATAGATAATGATACACATGCAATGCGTAATATTTTCTCTCCAGCTCCCAGCAGTGCCTTGCTTGGTCTTTGCATTTCACGTCCATGATTATGTTCGTGGAAAATGCTAACGCAGAGATTGTTGTTCCGCAAACAGAAGGTAGTTTTTTTTATAACATCAGCTGTGCATCAATTACACAAGTCTTTTGGCAACCTCCATGAGTTTGACAACATGCCCAACCTAGCTAACTAATTTTATGCTTGGCTCTTACGTTACAATCGAGACTGAAAACCTTCCGCTCGTGGATATTTTTACATACTGCTTTTTGTGTTTTGTAAACACGTGCATCTGCACAAGTAATGTTCACTACGTTATAGACAAACGTGCCTTCATTACCAGAAACTTCATTAACAATTTATTACATTCCGTGACGAATGAAGAAAAGGTATTTTATAGAGCAACTACTTTAGAGAGCTTCCTTGTACATACATACATTAGGTAAGATAATTGAAATATACTGATATTTTTTTTTTTTTTTTTTTTTTTTTTTTTGCATTTGATTGAAAAATATGATCATTTATTTTATTTTTGTCATGCTATAACACATTCTCACTCTGAATTATAACCCGTGTAGTTATCATAAAATCAATGTTTGGGCAACTTTAAAACTGACCAATCGCTATGACAGTTGTATGCAGGACGAAATGTTTTGAAATAAGTGTTTCTTACTCAGGTTTCTTATTTTGTTTCCTTTCAACTTAGAGATGAACATCATACGCTATAGTTGCTGAAAATGACAAATTTCTATGTATTCGATTTTTACTGTACAAATATGAAACAAATAAAGCGAAACGCGTACACTTTTGATATTACTTTATATTTTTTAGGTCGCGAACTTGTCCGTTCTAAATATGAAAACATATGAGCAAAATAAATGTACGAATGAGGCAAATAAGTAAATCTGGCGGGAGGGCCAATCAGATATTCCGCTAAAAGCAATGCCAAACAAATCTGGAAAAAATCAACATGGCTGCCTAGTGCCGCAGTCACCTAAAGCGATCGATAATTTAACTCGCCCCCTGTTAAGTTTAACTGTTATAGCAGTTAGAGGAGTGTTCAGTAATTTTAAGAATGTGATCATCTATTTCTGAACGTGTGTAAGAAAGTGAAACTGAACATTACGCCTCGCTGAGGTATTATAGTTGAACTTTATCGCTATCTATTGTTAACAGTTTTCTCTACGTCACAAATTCGCAATTAACTATCACACGCTACTGAGAAGAAAGAGGGGGGAAATCCCACAATGCACAGTGTACACACACATCACAAAAATTACCAAAAATATTTCCCAATAATTGAGGCTCCATTGTTTTGCTAATAATTTACGTTTTTTTTTTTTTCCTGAAATGTGGGAATCAGCATAAAAATTGGCAGACTTTAAAATATTACATTTACATTGATTCATATATGTGCAATGTTAAGCATTCAGTATAAACACTGAAAGCTTGCCAACAATAGCTTTAAAAATATTCCTAACTTCCCTAAAGTCCTGTCATTTGCTTTTTAGAGAGCAAAATCCTTTCTGTTATTGCTGAATGTGTTGTTAAATGTGACTCATTCAAACTATCTAAGCACAGCCCTTTTTAGGAGCTATGTTTATCATCACATCATATTCAGTTTTTATCAGAACATACATGGTCAGCATTCTTCTTTTACTTTTTGAATAGAATTTTGCAGAACTTTAATAATCACATATGAGTAATTAACCATTTTTGCTTGTCTTGCTTTATACAGATGGTCATAAAAGAGTTAAGATGCCTTTTTTAATGAGGCAAATCATGTTGATCAGTTCTGTGGCTACAAGTGTCATTACATTTTTAGTAACTGTATAGAGAAACAAAATATATGAAGTATTAAATATTTCTGATTAGCATGTATGTTTCTAAAAATTAGCTTTCTTCAATGAATAAAGAAGTTTCAGAACATCTCTAGAATTTAGCTCCAACTACAAATTAATGGATGATGTCAGTACCATAGGACATTTCCATATATTTTGCAGCTTCTTCAAATATCAACACATGGTTATATTGAAATTAAAGGAGCATATATGTATAATAATTTCATAATGTTACACAGATTACTGATTCTTATGCTCCACTCCTGACCCACTTCTAGTTGAGCTAATATTTTTATTTCATGGCACACAAAAATTCCTGAAATGTATAAATGCTGCAATGCCAATTTCAATTTCATACATTGTTACATTAGATCATCGTATCTCTTGAAATAATAAGAAGTGCTGACTCATTAGGAAAATGGAGGATATGAGCTATGGACTGTAAATTACGGAAATCTATTGTTTTGAAATTCAATAAGACATGTCGCCAACTTTGGGGGAATGTGCTCTTTAAAAAGATGGTGTCATAAAACTGATATTATTGTATGATTTAGTTTAATTACACACTCTTAATGCTTCACTTACTTGTCATAATGTATAAAACCAGTTTCAAGAACATTTAGTTCTCATCATCAGTTAAAAACCGGTTCTATACATTATGACAAATAAGTGAAGCATTAAGAGTGTGTAATTCAACTGAATCATACAATAATATCAATGATTGGCTTCACTGGACAAGTTCCAATTTAAATTTTAAAATAAAAAAAAAATGGTGTCATACATGTAAATCCTGTGAAGATGAGTATGGTATTAATCCTAAGAAAATTGTCACACCAGATGAAAAAACATAAAGTGAATGATTTAATGTAACAAAATTGACAAGTAACTATCAAGGAATATAGTAGAGGAATTAAGTATTTCATACCATATTTTAACTAAATAATTAGAAATGAAAAAAAATTAACTGCAATATGCTCTATATTATATTTATACTTAACATTATGTCTATGTCTATTTTACGCAAAATATTTATAATAAAGCTTAATAAAGTGATGATAATGATTTTACAGTTAGGTACATATAAAACCCAAGGAAAATATAATGCTAAATGTTAAATTCATAAAGTACAAAAAGGTTGGACCAAATGGAAATTTAATATCACTCCGTAATGTTTGTCAAGTATAACCATAAATTTCGGCAGTGATATAGCATTAATTAGGCTTACAAAGTCAGCACTGTTATTATTGAAATTGATCATTACCAGTCTATTTTTCTAGGGTCATTGGTTTAATTTAATTTAATTTTATGTTTTGAAAATTAATTTAAATCAACAACCATGGCTAAATACCTGAGTAATGATCAATATCAATTATAATTTCAGCAAAGTTGTTTCCTATTCTATGTCATGTTTGAGTCTGAACCCTATACTTTCTTTGCTTTCCTTTTATATATATATATAACATTAACTGCTCAAAGTGTATGTATGTGTGTATGTGTGTGTGTGTAGTATAAATGAAAAATAATGTAACTACAATAACAATAACTGGAAAAGCAGAAAAGGATTAAACACTAAGAAAAAGTCACAGATTAGTAATAGCTGTATTTGAACTCAGTTCAAATGGCAAGACTTCACTTAGTCTTCTTGCCATAGAAGAATTCAAGCACTTCGAAATACAGCTCTTACCAATTCGTGACTTTTTCTTAGTGTTTCATCCTTTTCTGCTTTTCTAGTTATTGTTATATATACTTTGCTACACTCTGAGCAATTATTCTATATATCCTGGTTTATTCTCATTAGTGATTTTATCATTATCTTCAAAATTAAGCAGAGTGTTTAGACTGAATTTATTTACTGCAGACAAAGTAATATTGAAATCTATGAAACATTCTTAAAACTTTCTGGTGACCCAAGTAAAATAGGTAAATAGTTGAATCTCTTGTTAATGGTTGATTCTTTACCAGCTGTCAAAGCTGTAAGTTAAACAGGTTCAGTCGAAATAATCTGCTTAATTCCAGATATGATCAAATCCCTAATGAGAAGACCCCAGGTATATAGAGAAATAATTACTCATAATGCAACAATGCATATATCAGGGAAGCAAAAATAAGTATAAGGCTCATACTCAAAGAACACTGGAGAAATATCAAACACAAACAGAAAGAAAAAATTGGCATTTGCATATCACTTTTGGAAGAACAAACACAAAATGGAAATACAGCAATGAAATTTGTGAACAAACCAATGGAGCTGGGAATATGGGAAAAAAATTTTAGAAAAAAATATGAGCATAAGGTTTTGAACATTCAGATCAAAACAGAGGACAAATTAGTTAAAAAATTCACAAAGTATCTCTGTCCAATCATCAGGATGTCAAATAGTTGGCATGCAATTGGTGTGGGAAATAGCCTGTGAAACATGTTCTGAGTAGTTGAATGTTTTTCCCCCTTCCAATGCCAGAAATTGCTCTCATGGCAGTATTGTAGCAGATTTCTGAGGCAGGATGCCCATAGGGTGCTGCTAGGCTGTCCTTGTGAAGATGATTGTAAAGGTGCTATGGTAAAGATGCACCAGGGAGATGCATAGAACTTATGGATGAATGAAATTAAATGCATTAATGATAGTGCAAACAAGCTTGGTGTGTAGATTTTAAGGTTATTTTATTTAAAGGATGCTCTTTAACATCTTTGTCATTAGCATTCCATTCTTTCAGGGTGTGAAATGGCAGATAAATTTTGCTCAGGGGCCTATACTTACAGGCTTGAGGTTTTTTTTTTTACATACCACAAATTTATGATGTGGTAGCAACAACTTTCCTTCCCTTACAAGCACTTTGATTTTTATGCTTTAAAAATCCATCAACCCTGGCTGGGAACAGTTTGGAGTCCTTGGCACCTCCTCAGGGTAGGGAAAAACTCTGGAAATAACCTTACCCTGACAATTTGACTTGCCTGAGAATCAAACTCAGGACCTCCAGATTAGTGGTCACAAACACTACCATTAGACCATGGAGGCAGTTGAGAAGTTCAAAAGTAAGTGGAACATAAGAGTATAAAATCAACTCATCAGTTATTTTTGAAAAGTGTATCATGTATAAATTCAATATGGTGCAGTAAGAATTATATGGAAAGAGACACAACAAATATAATGGGAAAAAATTTTAGTTGAATTACTGAAATGAAAAGTGGATTATGAATTAAAAATATAGAAAAAGAATTTTGATTATAGAAACGGATTACTTTAGACAAAATTGCAAGAATTTCAAGGTTTGTCCTGCAAGAAATGAATCAATTAGAAGTATATTGAATGCAGAAGTAAAATACATCAATTAGTATAAATCTAAGAAGTCCAAAATGTTCAGGACATCTGATAAAGTTGAATGGAGGGAGATGGGGGGGAAAATAGAAAACAAAAAAAAAACAAAAAGCATATATTTGGAATAATAATAAATTGAATATATGTATATATATATGACCAGTGACTGAAGAAATATTAACAGCCAAATGAGAGGAAATTGAGGATCAAACATACTTCAGATAGGCAGTTTTGAATAGTTGACCCAGGAAGATGGCAACCAGTTATATAATCCTGGACATATATACTTTCTACTAAAAGCCTCCTATTTAAAAAATTATACTGTCAAGTTTAAATAATGCAACAAGAAGAGCAATATGACATGTCTTATTTTATTATTCAATGACTACAGTATTGATGATTCAAATATTCATTAGTGTCCTAATCAACAGGTATTTACTTTCTCACAAATATAAAGAGAGAAAGAAAGAGGAAAAGGGAGGAAGGGAGGTAAATGTTTCTTTGCCAAGCAGCTGACACTACTGAGTTTGACAGTTTTGGTATATATAATTATTTTTGGCAAACATGTCTTTATGGCCAATGCTGGTTTAAAAATGTGCTGTTACCATACCCTTTTAAATTTCTTTGCAGATCACATGGTTTGGATAATCATGGTGGGAAATCCCTATCGATATAGAGCAGCACTGCAGCAACTAGAGAACAGGCATGCCACTGCAGGTAAATACTGAAATTGTGTAAATGTAAATAAAGCTAAATTTAAATAAGATAATGTTAGACTTATTTGGGAATCAACCTACTGTATTAAAAAAAGGCAAGTGTGAAGAAAAAAATATGTATTATGAACAAATGTAAATTACATATCCACACTGCTGCTCCACATAAGCATTGTCTACTGTGTGTCATAGCTTGGCATAAGTTTCTGTTGCCCTCATCATAGAATGGGCTCTGTTTCATAAAATTCACAAGTTCTTTCTTAAAAGTAACAAGTTACAAATCTGTAATTTGCAAATTGACTTCTGTTTCATAAATAACAATTAAAAGCTATAAATCAGAAATGGAATTAACAATTTACAAGTTCATTATGCATGATAATTTCCATTTCTATGTCATAAACCATACTTTACAAATGCAAGTAAATGTAAAACAAGTGTCATTTCTGTCCTGGGGATTGTAAAGTGAAATTTATTTTACTGAAAATTAGTACACTTAGACCAATATATAAAAAAGGTAACAAGAAAGAAATAGGAAATTACAGATCAATTGCGCTAACTACCATCTTTGCCAAAATATATAAAGAAGTACTAAGCATAAGATTATTAGATTTCTTTACCAAAAATAATGTACTAAGTAAATCAAGCATGGCTTCAGAAAAGGCTCATTCACAACAATAGCAGTAGCAGATCTAATACTTAAAGCTCTAGATGATGATTATAAAAAAAATGGGATTATTTCTTTATCTATTCATGACATTTGATTCAGTGTCTCATAAAATATTATTGGAAAAAACAGCAAAAATATGCAATTTGGAGTAAAGACAAAGAAATTCTAAAATTATATCTACAAAACTGCAAACAATGAACAGAAATGCACTATAAAAATGGAAATGTCATAACTATAGCTAAATCAAACTGTAAAATGGTTAAAGTTGGAATAGCTCAGGGATCTGCACTGGGCCCACTATTATTTCTGATATATGATTTGCCCAAACTTGACCAAGGTAACAATATATCATATGCTGACATACAACTCTGTTATTTTCTTGTAAATATCTTACTGGATTAGAAGAAATTTTAGTGGAACAGAGGTTCTTTTTCGTGCTGTAAATGTACGACAAAGGACCCACAGCTTTACTTCCCTTCCAAACGAAGCCATACTTAGGATTTTTACACCCGAAAAAAACCATCAGTCCTGGCTGGGTTCAAACCCACAATCTTGGGTTTAGGAGGCAAGTATGGTAACCACTACGCCACCAGGACCGACGTACATCAGCTAAGTGAGGTCATTACCTGTATGGTGTTTCACTGTCAAATAGGTCTACCATGTGTCCTTCATTTATGATTGGTCTTCTCTTGATTCCTGTTGTGAAGTTGCATAAGTTATGATTTCTTTAAGTGCTATCTGTTTGTGTGAAATTTTTCATCATCAGCACCAATTCAGGTATTTTCATTAAATGAAATTTGAGTTATTCTTGTTGTTAGAATTAAATGATTAATGTCTATTTGCAATCTAGAAGAGGAGAGAAAAATTATTTTTTTTTACAAGGTTGAAGAATAAAAACATTACAAATACTGCAGCACTCATAAGAACCCAAGAATATAATAGAAACATTCATTTGTCCAGCCATAGTTTTGAGTAACGGAGGTTCAGTGAGCAACTGAAGATGGGAGAGATTCTCCAGAAATGCGTCTTACTTTTATGTAAGTGAATGGAGTATAGTGTAAGAAATATGAATACATGAGTTGAGGTTATAATACATTGTATTTACCAAAAATGCATGGTAAGGAGATATTCTGTATCAGCTAATAAGTGAGTAGAAATACTGAATGGACTTTCTAGCTTAGAGGCATAACAAATAGAAGACAAAGTGCAATCACTTCCCTACTGAAGGAAGTGAAGTAGGAACTGAAGGTAAGGAATCATGGTGAAACTGCAAACTAGCAGCTGCAAAGTTAGTTGAGTTTGATTGGTATGTGTGAAATGTTATCTGCTGTTAGCATAAATAAATATCTGAAAATGTCTACTTGCTTATTTCCTAGTTATAAAACATGAGAAAATATTAAAATAAACATTTCTTTCAGCTGCCCAAACCCAAATCAAGGAGCTTTCTATTTTCAAAACTTGACCATATCTCTTACCTCTATATATCTTCTATCCTTCTTTTTACTTCCTACCAAAATTATTTTACCCTGCTGCCACACATTCCCTAAATCAATCTCTTCCACCACTTTACATTGTGCAAAACTGCTCTTTGGTAATTCATACAAATTTGAATTATATTATTACATTCTAGTTTCAAACTCCTGTACCAATATTTCAAAACCTTTTCAACTACCACTCCTTTTCTTCCTGTTCTCTTAATTCATCCAATGCCACGCCTCTTGATGATGCTTTCGATAATCTAATAACTCTGTAAAAATATCCTATATATTATATCAATTTTAGCAGTAATCCCTGCTAATCCTCTTATTTCTACTCCATATAACAATTATGAATCTATCATTGCTTCATAGAATCTCTCTTATCAAATTTACAAACATTTCTACCCTTTTATACAAACATACTCTCATCCCTCTCAGTTATTTTTCATTTAGCAACCACTTTCCTATCCTGTGCTTTCCATCCTTCACTACTGCTTAATCTCATACCCTAATCAAATTCCTTCACTACTTCAACTGCTCTCCAATCAAATACCATTTTTCATCTTTTCTTAATCATTTCCTTTTTTAAAAAAAACATTATTTTAGATTTCTTATCATTTATTCTAATGCCCCACTATACAAAATTTATTAATTTCAAGCTGTGAGATTAGTGGAGAGATGGCAATCTAAACATTCTGATAAACTGGAGGGTTGGGTATGACAGATCCTCATGTAGAACTGATTATTTATTAACTAGATTAAATATAAGTTTGTTGGAATTCATTGAATTGTTATATTAAACTATGTTTATAATGTTGATAATATAGAAGAGTTGATGATTAATAAAATAAATTCAATACTGACCACATCAATTTTCTTTAAATGTAAAATAGAAACCTTCCCAAGGACATAATTTGGAGTTAGTCCTGATATATTTTATTAAGAGCCACTTTTCTCTAATCTCAAGCCATTTTCTTTTATCATACTTTTCCTTTATTCTATTGTTCCATGAAACATAAAAGTGAGTCTGAATAGTTCTTCATCCACAAACAGGTCCAATGTCTTGATTCAGTTTTAACTTATCTGTAAAAGTTTTGTAATTTATAAATCCTGTACTTTCCAGGTTACCTACAACTGTTGGAAGTTTTACTAATAAAATATTTAAAACATATATGCATTCTATTTTACAGGCTGTCTCCTGGCACTTCTGTTTCTGATTCCCTTAGCAGCTAGACTATATAGCATGACCATTCTGCTCATAATTGCACTTGTATATGTCTCACTGGTGGTACCAATGGCAACAGGTTTCGTGACTGCTGGGTCACTCTTTGCTAAACTGAGGTGCGTCTTCAAGAGGTGATGTCCAACCCTGGTCCCTAACAAGGTAAACCTTTACTCCCATGTTCACATCAACTTAATTCCCTCTCTTCAAACTATTTCAGATAAATAATTTTAAGTTTTCAATGCAAAATACTGCAAGAAATGTGCATTAAAATGTTCAGTTAAAATCTCTCTAAACTCTGCATGCTCTGATATATTCCAATAGCTATTTTTGGAAAACTTTTAAGATTAGGTAAAAGGTGCCAATTCTTATGAATGTATATAAACAGCACAATATGTCAACTACTTCCCTCCATTAATTCTCCTAAACATCATTATTGACCCACTCTTCTCTTACTATCAATTATAACAACTTCTTGCCAAAGACAATAGTTTCATGCATTGTTTAAGCTCTTTAACATTTTGCTTAGCTTCACTCACATATTTGAAAGCAGATGCTGAATACTCATAAAGGAAGTTATTGAATACGACCTACTGGTGGGCAGATTGTCTATGAAACATAGCACAGTTCAACTTCAGTTTTTTTTTTTTTTTTGAGTAGTGTTTAATGCCTGTTTTCACTACTGAGGCACCACAGGCGGTGGACACTGATGATACACAGATGAAATGATAAATTGGGAAAGGATATTTTTTTTTTAAGGAAGGAAGCGTTCCAGGTACCTCCAGATACCTCCCCGGCATTTGCCGGTTATGAAGACTGAGGAAAACCTGGAAAAAACCCCAGTCAGGGAGGACGGTCCTGGCGGGATTCGAACCCCAGACCTCCCGCTCACGAGTCCGTGCCTTAACGACCTCGGCCACCCATGGCAGTGTCAACTTCAGTGGGAGGTTAGCCTGGCCTTGACTGAAATTTTAGGTGGAGGGGAGATTTGGTTTGATTTATTTTATTTAAAGATGCTCTTTGATAGCTTTAGTCATTAGCATCCCATTCAATTCAGGGCAGGAAATGGCCAAAAAACTTTGTTCAGAAGCCTCTACTTTCAGGTTTGAGGTTCTTTTATGTGCCATAAATCGTATGACATGGGGCCAATGGCTTTACTTCTCTTCCAAAGGAAGCCATACTTAATATTTTTACGCCTAAAAATCCATTGATCCTGATCTGCAATCTTGGGTCTATGAGGCAAGCATTGTTATCAGTAGATAGAATGGAGGGGATTTTTGATTTAATGTAACTTATTTACGGATGCTCTTTAACATCTCAGGTCATCAGCATCCCATTCTATTTAGGGCGTAAAACACCCGACAAATTTTGCTTAGAGGCCTCTTCTTTCAGGCTTCAGGTTCTTTTTCGTGCCGTAAATGTATGACACGGGACCCAAAGCTTTACTTCCCTTCTGAAGGAAGCCATACTTTGGATTTTTATGCCCGAAAAAATCCATCGATCCTGGCTGGGTTTGAACCTGAGATCTTGGGTTTAGAAGGCAAGTATGGTTACCACTATACCACCAGGACCAACAGATGGAGGGGAGTCTACTATAACAGTCAAATGGGATATACATTGTGATGAGATATGCAGTCTCTTAGGAGAGTGGAATAAATGTACATAAATGACAATGAAGGAAATTTGCCTTTGAAACATGTCCAAGTAAATGGAATAAAAACTAGTGAAATATGAGTGACTTCCTCATAAATAATTTGTTATATAATAATTATACATGTTTGTTGGTGATTTGGATACAGCCTGCTAGAAAAAATCAAATGAAAAAAGGGCAAAATTATTATATTCCTTCACAAATATTTAGGATTTGCATGTTCAGACAGAATTTCTCTAATGTCGGAAGAGTACTTTAAGGGAAATTTTCATATAATCAACTTTCAGGTCTCAAGATAAATTACTGACATCACTTATCTTAATAATAACATGGCTATTAAATTCATTTAGGTATTTAATCTCAATGTATAAATGTGAATAAAAGCACCTGAAACAGCACCAATATTTTAGATGTGGAGAATCAAATATAGATTTCAGATCTATACAAATTTCAGACCTTGAATAATCTTTAAAAGTTGTGTTAATTATGCTGTTGAAATGTGCATTATTTAAATGTGCTGAAATCTTAATAAATCAGTTAAAAAATACAACATTCCCTAACATACACTACAATACAACATTCTTTAATTTTAGAATATCTCCAGAAACAAGCCTTGATAACCTTTTATCCTGGAACTGAGATTACAGTTATCTAACTGCATTTTTGTTATGTTGATATGATACATGTGAGGAATAAGGTGTATCAGATTTTGCTCAGGAAAACAATATTGTTATGTCTCTTCACCTTTTTCAATACATGCTTAAAGCTAAAAGAGATTGGGTGTGGAAATGAGAATATGTAATTTATTCATTAATTCTGTATTTATATATTAAGGTACTGTCAGATATTCTTAATATCAGAAAGAAAAAATATTCATAGTTTCTGCTCAATCTTTGATGTCAAGTGGTAATACTGGAGAGCTACCAGGCATCTAGTGGCAGTGTGTTACCTTATAAGAAAGCAATAACTATATACATGCAACTCCATTGGGATGGAGCAAGGTTATTAAGGTTTTGTCCCATGCTGTACTATTTCTATAAAATATTGCATTAAAAGAAACAATATTTGTCCCTTAATGCTGCTTTACAACAAAGATCACCCAACTACTAAAATGTTCTATGTTTGCAGAGCATATCTATGTTTATTCTGAATGTAAATAAGTGTAGTAGGGGTATAATGCAAGGAACCAGTACTAATTCCTTATACTTTTCTTTCCTTGTAATTTGCTTACTTTTTTCTTTCATAAATAGTGCAGAAAGGGAGATAATAATAATAATAAGAAGAAAATATATTATTTCATCAAATCTGGCATCAAAATCCTCTTTCTGATTCACTGTTTTTTGTTTATAGTTATCTTATAAGGTTTCATACTAAACATGATAGTGCAACTTCTTTGAAGTTTAAACTAATAGATACTCTATGCATTACTGTAGATGCAAAATTATATTTAAATTTGCTATATGGTCATTCACTACTAAAAATTATATAGGTTACTTTTCAACTGCAGTAACCTGGAAATATAGCAAACATGGACAAAGGAGATCATCAAAAGCAAATATCTTTAAACTTATGTAAAGAGTACTTCCAATTATCTCAGTTCAATCATACATGTTCTCAAGATGTATGCAATTTCAAGATTGATGCCTCATCTAATTATTTGCATTTCATTTGCTCTGAGCTTATGATTTTCCCTTATAACTTTCAAACTAATGGTCATAATTCAGTGAAATTTAATATGGATATGTCTCCATGTACTTATAGGATAATGCTGAAGTACTACTCTCCAGTCCATGTGTTGCACTTGTCCCTGAAGGCCAATTCCATGTCCTTGGCAGTAGTAAACACATGTGTTTTTAGGTCAATAGTCATTAATGCTGTGAAAAATGAAACAGCATGTTTATAGTCCATAGGCACTGGAAAACTTTAATAATAAATGTCAAAGATAATTTATTCAGAAACCACCACCAAAATCCTTCATTCATTATCTGGTGGAAAATACTATACACCACATGAACATCGTTGGATGTACACAAAAGGTGATGTTTGAAACTGCTAGAAGCAACAGTGTAGGGGATCAAAAACAAGCTATAAGGCTACCAACAAAGTCCTTGTATAAAATGTAGCAGGAAAAGGGGGTTTCCATAAGTAAAGTTAACAAGCTTAAAAAAAGTTTTATATAAATAAAGCTGCTTACAGACAAGAGCTGTGAATCTCTGCTGGTGAACAGAAGAGACTTAATTACTGTCATTTCCAAGTAGTTGGTAAATGCACATCCAGAAATAACTGGACTACACATGGTTCCTCAAAGAGATGTTAATATTTAGACCATCCATAAATGGGCTATACTCCATCTTCCAGCATGTAATGGTGCATGCCATAGTGTACAGGGAAATCTTCCATATATTTGTAAATCAGTTAGACCATGCAAAATTCAATACTGTTTGTTTTCAGCAGGATGCCCCTGCCACACTTCCAAAGTCAGTATGGCTAGTTGTTTCCATCTTTGAAAATTATGGCCACCATGATCAGCTGACCTTACTCCACAAATTTATTTTATGAGGCATGCTGAAAGGAAAAGTGTACTGCAATAAGCCATGGGCTCTCATGAAACTACAGGAAAACATTCAGCAGAAAATTGAGCTTGAGATTCCCAACATATTGAATACATTTTGCATTAGACATGTGCAGGCAAGCCTTGATTTGGTGACTACCACTTTTAACATTTTCTTTGAGATCTTATACATCAAAATATGTTAATGTCAAATGCCACTGAATTATGTACATTAGTTTGAAAGTTATAAGCAAAAATCTGGAGCCAAGAGTGAGTGAAATGCCAGTAGTTAATATTTCTACAGTTGAAGTGCATGCTCATTTGAATTTAATCATTCTACTAGCTAGTGTGCACTCCAACATGTAAGGTTTTACCATTGGGTTGTTTGAATATGACAATTTATGTACATTTTTTTTTTTTTGTTGATAAGTTCAAATTGGGTATAAGTTTCAATTCTTGAAGCTTTAACTGTATCCTGTTTAAATGTTTAGATTTCGCTCTTAACAAATCTCTTGTATGCGCAGGAACATGATCTTTGGCTTATGGGACCTGAAAGTGCTGCATTACGTGCTAAGACAAACATGGGCTTTTATGCTATGTTTCCATCATGTATACATGCATCTGGATAACATTCATACAACCACCAACCAGGTGCTTAATATATCTTAGTTTTAAAGGATAATTATAGATCTACAATTACCTCTGCTCTCCATTATGGGTGCAGAAGAAATACAAAGGAACTGTTTTAAGACAATTATTAACTGTGTAATAATTTATTCAGAGAATTAATTAAAAAATTATTCAATACACACATAGACACTTCTATAATAATTGAAGGGAGTTAAACCTAATGTTTAAGTACCTGGAGAGCAAATTTTCAAGAGCAGAAAAATATTAAACACTGCAGTGAAAATTATTGCTTGAAATAAATTATATTTGTACAAAAAAAAAAAAAGTTCAAAAGTTGTATAAAACTGGTTTTTAATTAATAGAATAAAAATTATAACTTATCAAAATGAAAGTTTAATTTTTGCATATTTTACAAAATGTGAAACATTTTATAAAATGTTATATCTGCAAATGTATTGCACCTCCAATAAACATTTATAAAAACAATATTCTCTTATAGTAGGTAGGGCATTAGTGCATTTTTGACAATTTTCTTTTCATTTGGCAATGGATGTAGAATTGCTTCATTCTGATGTCCAGTTATTGAAAACTCACTTTTGAAAAATGTTTCTCAAAATACTGATTAAGTGCCATGGATAACCTTTGTTCACTTCCATGCTATCACTTCCAGTTTATCACTGCTCCTTTGAATTTTCTTCTGTAAAACACAATGGGTGGTTTTGAACATGTTCTTGTCATTGAGAGATCCCGTCTCTCGTAACTTTTTAACAATTTGGTGTTTCCTTATCTGGAACATGATTGCCAGGATATTCTCTTGTAAATCCCCTTACAACTTCTTTGCAAGAATTATTTTCACATATTTATCATGCATAAAATTCCGTTCCAGATTATATTTATATAGTGGCAAACTAATGAAGAACATTTAGTACATAATTACATAGAATGAAACCACTGAGTAACACTTGAACATACAACCACTCACTGACAAAACTTCCCTCAAACTAACTATAAGCTGCTACCTACACATGCATTATATAACTTTGACAATTAACTTATCCCAGTATGCAGCCGCACTTTGTCTCTTGTAATTCAAATCCCACTGTACAATTTTAGTGCCCAAATATGTTTCTGCAATTTTCATCCAAATAAAGAATTCTGATATGAATAGTTTGGAATTTTCACAGTAAAATATAGTATCGTATAACAAATTATTTATCATCAACCACTGTGCTAAACCTACAAGACAGCAACATAAAATTCACAATGGAAATGGAGAACAACCAGGTTCTTCATTTGCTGGATATAAAAATTATAAAAAATGATAACATACTGGAATTTAGCATATTCAGAAAGAATACCATACGGATAATTATATAAAAAGCAACAGCCACAATCCAAAACAAGATAAATTCGCTATAATGAATAGCCTCAGATTAACAAACCTTACCAATAAGAGAGACAGAATACGAATTGGAGTACCAAAAAATCATGGATATAGCACAGAAAAATAGCTACACAACAGATGTGGTCAAGAAAAAGATCAAAAAATTCAAAAAATAAAAACAAATAAAAGATATCACCATACTGAAAGGTTACAAAGGAGAGCAGATATATAAGAAATTTACATTCCATCCAGGGCACACCAAAAATTTCAAAAGATTTTTAAAGATGCCAACATTATTTTAACTCCAGTGAATAAATGAAGTTTGAAAAATCTCCTAAAAACCAACTCAAAGGACAAAATCCTGCCTGGAAAACAATCAGGCATTTAGGAAATCAGTTGCAAAGATTGCAATAATAAATATATAGGTGAAACAAAAAGGGTTTAAGGAACACATGAGAAATGTAAAATATAAACATATGGAAAAATTAGCAACAGCATAAAAAAAAACCATAGGTTCCAAAATGAACCAAAACTCTTAAAAGCTCTTCATAGAATTATCAGTGATGGAAAATATATTCTTGATTGAATACAAAGAAAATTTAGTTAATTTTGATCTTCCAAACAACAGTAACTTCATCAAAAAGTTTATAAAAGCCAAAGAGTGACATTTTAATACCACTCTGGAAAAATTACAGTGGAACCGTGCTGACTATGAAGGAAATTTGCCTTTGAAACATATCCAAGTAAGGAAAATTTCCTTCCTCATCTGCATGATAAATAATCTGCTTTATGAAGATTACATTTTAAGAGAAATTGTATTGGAAGAGCTAGTTAGTTTAGAGTCATCAAATGAGCCAAGCATATGGAATCAAGTGAAAGCAAGGATCGACACTCTAGAGAAACAGGAAATATTCAGTAACTTAAGAGAAAAGAGTACTCTGATATATTATAGGAGTTTTAAGAAAGAGTGGGGTTGGGAAAAATATATTGATGTTTGTGACAAAATTGGAAGGGAGGGTATGGCATGGGCAAGAACAGGAACAATGGTGTTGGGGGGGGGGCGGGAAGTTGACAAAAGAATTGTGCCCATTGTGTGGCAAGGTAGACATGTACTTGCACTGTATGCTAGAATGTATAGAAACTGAAGGATGGAGAGAGGAAATATAGAACAAGTGGATAATTTGCAGGCAGAAATTTTGGCATTACAATATTTTGGTAGTAGGAGATAATTTTCAAATCAGTTTGAAAATTATGTAGGGAAATAAGAGACAAGTAGTGGAGGAAAGTAATCAAGGCAAAGAAAGAAGGTGATAAGGAAAATAAAGAAACAATGGTGGAAGATGAGTATTTGTAAAGTGCACTTTATGATAAATATAGTTAGAATGATGTAGGATCTACGTACACAACCAGGGTGTTAGTTGTATAGGATCCTGAATTAACAAGTACTCCAGGATCAAGGTAATATTGTAAAATGTAATTTTAAATGAGTAGAAATAATAATAGATATTCATTCACATATACACAATATGTAATAACAAAAAAGAAACTGAAAGTGCATAGGGTGCCTTTGATGCCAATATGATAAGAATGAATGTAAAACACTTATTCAAAAAATAAATAAAACAAAATAAAAACAAGTTTAAACAAAACAAAATAAACAACTCCTAGACAACTTAAAGGTCCCAGCAGATTAATCCAAAAGTTCATAAAATGTCAACGAAAGCTACACTAAGTACATTTCAACCAGCAATGAATCTTTTAGTCAATTCACACCTGATGATGCAGGCAATAGCCTATGAAACATGTTCTGAATAATGCAATGGTAAGTGAAGCATAAGAGTATTCAATTCACCAACCAATTAAGAATAAACTGCCTGGAGTTTGCACAAAATTCTTACATCTGGTTTCTGAGCTTGAAAAAAATTAAGAAAATGAGCCAAAAAAAAAATATATAATAAGAACGATAAAAATTACCCAGGATATGAACCTGTTTTTATGTGTCCTGAGTAATTGTTACGCATTCTTTTTCAAACTTAGTTATTGAGGTTTGAGAGATGAATGGCAATTCACAACCTGTGTGGTATCTGTACATAGTGTATATATACACTTCCTGTAGTAATGTAAGTGTTATTTGCATGTGTAATTGTTATGATAGTTCATTGAATTTAAACTAGTAGTTATAATTCTTTCTGTACTCTAGAATGTCAACCCAAATATATTCTATTAATTTTGGATAGGAAATGTAATGAATGTTTGTTAGTTGTCTATAGACTATGATGCATAAACTAAATGGTAAGGTACTGGGGTTTTCATTTTGTTTTTTCCCACACATGGAATGAGTCTGAAGCTGACAGGTGGCAGCTGCACACATTATTAAAAGATGCATATTACTGCTGATAAGAATTCTAAATATATGTATAGGTTTGGAACAGTTATGGAGATATTGTCTTATTACATTTAATTTCTCTATTTGCTATGGTTCAAAGATTTATTACAGGAAAATCCAGTTTTATTTGCTGCATCTTTTTAAGAAATGAACGGCTGCTCAGTTATGTGCAAAATTTTAAGAACATTTCAATCCACCTGACAGATCTACAGTTCATATAATGCTTAAATTCAAAACAATAAGATCAGTGTTGGGCAAGGAAATAAAGACACAGGTGTTATGTATTAACAGAGGAAAAACTGGATGATATGACTGCTTGATTAGAACAATCACTGCAAAAAATCCCTTACTAAGTTAATACAACAAGTGAGAGTCAGCAGTGCATCAGCATGTTCTGCTACAAAATAGCTCAAAAAAAATACTGAATTTTTTATTTATTTATCTGATTTACGGATGCTCTAAAACAATCAGCATCCCATTTAATTCAGGGCGTGAAACAGCCAAAATGACACTGAAGCACATGCCTCACAGCCCATTAACTAGGAAAGAAAAAAGTTCATCTTCTGTGAAAAAGGTAAGCATGTTTTTAGTACTTTGCCAATTGTGCAGGGCTGGATAAGGGCAGCTACACTATATGCTCCCAGTTGCCAGCCTAATCTGCATTTGGGGAAAAACAAAACAAAAACCTGAAATTAAAGTAGACACAAAATTTAATGGCATATAAAGACAGAGCTGCATCCAATAAAATCTCTGCTTCACCGTTTTGTCAGTTATAGTATGCAATTGTTACCTGTAATAACTGAAAGGATAGCATTTCATTTTATGGTCAAAATAATATTTAAAATATAATTGTGTGAATATTATGTTCAGAAAAGGTATATTTTGACTATGCCTGTATCAATCTCTGGTTTGTACAATGCGTAATTTATAGCTATTACAGCTATTTATAGCTATTGATTCAAAAGTGGGTGATATAATAGAATATCAAAATTATAATTTAAACAAAAGTTCTGCAGTCCTGCATTATGATAAAGTTTAGATATGTGTGTTAGCATGTCTTGTGGTTGCTTGTGCTTAAAATGTCACAAGAATCTAGTACAACTGGCTTTTTATACATAAATGGAAAGCGTTGTGCAGTCAAAGTATGAAAATCAGTATATAATATGTACAAATTTTTAAAAAATTTCAAAAATAAAGCAAGTATCAACTTCTTAAAAAATCAAGAATTGGTCATCAAGATTTGCTCTATGCATATGTTCCCATCCATACACACCCACTTAGTTTGGCAATGCCATTGTATGCAAGGACTGAATGATTTTCATATGCCATTAAATTATGTATCTAGTATAGTGGGCAGTCTGTATAATATTCTGCTAAAGCTTTTATAATAAGAGAATGCCTTACAAATTATATGAATTGTTAAATTGTTATGAAATCACTGTAGATGTAACTTTCTGAGGCTCAACAAACAAACACATCTACATATATGATTTGTATGAAATATCTGTTTGAAATAATACAGCCTAAATTACATTAATGAACTCCATGATAAATGAAGTCATTAATTCTTTTATTCCTTTATTCTTTTAGGTTCTTTTTTTCTTAATAGCAGAGAAAGTGATGTGTCCTGAACAGCATTTAGCATGTCTCTACTGTCTGCTATTCTACACAGTTCTTGCATACCTCATTCGTTCACTCAAGGTATTTTGTAATTGTTATATGTGGGTCATTTATATATTTCAGTAAATATTTACTAAAGCATTTTATTTATATGCATGATAAACAATGTTTCAGACCCGCCATTGGTCCCAGTTGCTTCATGAGACTTCGACAACAGACTTTATCAAGCTCACAACAGCATTCATCATAGTGCGTCTTGGTAAAGGTGTGGCTATGAGCATGGTTCTGCTCACTTTTACACTTCAGTTCAACCACTTGGAACCAACCTATGGTTACATTGCTATAACCATGCTATATTTTCTCTTGTCACAAAACAAAGGTAAACTTATAGATAATTGCTGTTTGGTACATTTCATTCTTAACAATAGAACCAGCTGTCTTTTTAACATCCTTCAAAGAGATATCTGGAGGTAGCACATAATTTATATTATTTACAAGACAATAAACTAGATATGGGAAATACTCTAAAATATATATCTGAAAATATTATGCGGGGGGTGTTTTAAAAGTAAAGATTAATTTGTTTTACAGGTAGATGGAAGATTTTAGAAAAAATAAATGCAAAGACATATCAAATTTTACTTCTTGAAAAGAATGATTTTATAACTTTTCTAAATCATTGTTGCATGATCTATGACATCAAAAAAAGATATTTTTAAATTGTAACCTATGATTATTTTTACACTTTCTGATAGTATGCTTTCATTCTGCACCTTCATTTGTTTTATACAGAAGATTACATTATTATGATAGCAATATTTTTGGCACAGCAGGTCTTTGAGTTTGGAAATTACTAATTAATGCTTCTGTATAAAACAAATGAAGGTACAAATAGATGAAAACAAAAGCTCTAAAAGAAAATGTGAAAAAAAATCATAGGTTCTAATTTAAAAATTTCTTGGAAGACTTCATAACTTCATAACAATGGAAAAGTTTTACATTTATAAAATAAATCCTTTCAAGAAATAAGATTTGATGTGTATCTGTAGTTTTTTCCTAAAATCTTTCATCTGTCCATAAAATAAATAATGCGTTACTTTTGAAAAACTCTGTATATCTTGCTGAAATTACCACTTTGTCAACATATGAAGCAATTTAAAAAAAATTATAATTTTCTGTACTAAAAACACTGTTACACCTCATTTGACTTTATGACAACACATACGGTTACTTTATTTAAAGCATGAAATATTTTATAATCAAGTGTTTGATTTACAGAAATCATTTCTTGTATGAAGTGTTTCATATGCATTTGGCCCAAGATTTTCTCTTATACCCTTAAAATTAATGGATGAAATTCAAAGACACTGTACATGAACATACCTGAGCAATGTCATAGCAAGCGTTGAAAGTAATTGCTATAATGCTTCAAGACAAGTGCCCCATGTTAAAGAAGGTGTTCATCAATACATCAAAAGTCTCATGCCCAATTCCCCATTCAGTGTTTTCTTGCAGTTCATTGAAAGTTCCTGGCTTGCTGAGATACATTTTCCCTTTCAGAATGCTCCATAAGAAAAAACCTGGTGAAGTAAGAATTAGTGATCTTAGGATCAAATTCCTTTAGAAATTACCCAATCTGCATAAAAGGAATATTGACACTGGAAGTGTGGTAGTTAGAACCGCCCTACCAAAAATAGTCAATATGGATATAACAAATTATTATTGAGAGAATCACTCAAATTTCACTAACTTTGCTCCACTTATGTGACATGTTTCAAAGGCTGTTGTTTTCATCTTCAGCAAGTGGAACGAAATTAGTGAAATTTGAGTGATTCCCTCAATAATAATTTGTTGTATTATACTATATTTAACTGTGAAAATTCCCGCTTTCAAAACTACTTATAAAACAGTTTATTGGTAAAATCAAAGTTTCCAAAGAAAATATTGAAGATGAACAGCCTTTGAAACATGTCCAAGTAAGTGGAACAAAATTAGTGAAATTTGAGTGATTCCCTCAATAATAATTTGTTATATTATAATGTATTTTACTATGAAAATTTCTGCTATTCAAAACTAGCCAATATGGAGTTCTTATTGTATGGCTGATTTACAAACTTGTGAAAGATTTCCATCATTGTATGGAAGAAGATGGGGCCAATAATGCAGTACTGCCACAGAGGACAGCATACTCCAATTATTTCATCATGAAGAGGTGCCTTAGGCACAATATGAAGATACTTGAAAGCCCAAATATAGATATTCCAGGAATCGGTGTGTTCCTTTAGGTGAAACCATGCCTCATAAAATTATGCAGCACAGTATTCCTGGACATGCATTGGCAAATTACTGAAACCAATGACAGTAAATGAGTTTCTTCTGATTGTCAGGAGATTTTCAATTCTTCCCAGCAGTAATGTGGTATGTATGCAGCTCAATGACTCTCATGTCCTATGACAGTTTACACAAGGTTTTCTGTGGGAAGACCTCCATCTGCTGCATGTAGTTTCTGATACTGTCATACCCTCCTTTAAGGACATCTAAAGTTCCATAGTATTATATTTCCCCACCAGATAATGAATGGGAGATTTTACATGTTTTTGAACCCCAAAATGTTGCAATAAATACTTTCAAACTCTTTTATAATTTTTGTATTCAGTATGTGAGAACAATAAACACATTATGTACTGGTTCATACATACTACATTGCTTGTAACATAAAAGCATGATGATTGCTGATTATCTCTAATAATAGCAAAGTCACGGGTCTGTCATGCTAGTCCAAATGTGCAATTGGCCTTCATAAGCTGTACAATATAAGGACTAGAGAACAGTGCTATCACTTCTGTCCTTTCACAAGCATGCTTCTCATACAAGCTATTTGTGTATAAAATTTCATTGCACTAGGTGTATTATTTTTAACATTATAAGAGAAAAATAAGGGATTGAGAGCAAGTCAAACATCTGATTACAGTTGTTATAAATAAGGGCTATGTGAGTAGAGCCACTACTTATGTCGTTTGATTAGCATATTTCCTACACACCAAACTGTAAATATGTTTAAAACTTCACTGCACTAGGTATATTACTTTAAATGTTTACTACCTCTGTCCAAAAATAATAGTTGCATTTACCCAATGGCCTTGTATGCTCTAGAAATGAAAGTAAAAAACTGGTATGCACTGACATTGGACTTGAGAGGGTCACTGAGCATATGAAACTTGCTTGCAGCATTAGTTTTAAGTGCTTTCTACTAGGGTACTCAGTTCAGAACATGATTTAGGCAAGTGCAGCGCCTATTTCATGAATTTGAAAGTTTATTGACATAAGTTTTTTGAATGATTGAGTCGAATTTGTAACATTTACATCACTAATAGTTTAAAAAAGGAAAACTATTATTGATGTGTCACAAATTTGACTCAATCATTCAAAAAACTTATATTAAACATCACTGTTACAAAAGTCCACCATATTTAACTAATTTATTGACATACATCAAAATACTACTGTGTAGTTTATGCGACCAGAGGAATGTAATATTCAAACAGTGGGATAAATGGATAATATTTAAGATGATCAGTGGCAGGCCATTTCTGATCACCTACCTTGTACCAGAAAAATAGTATCTTGCAAAGAGATACCTAATAAAGGAAAGCACTGAGAAATCTGCATCACCCTCTCCAACATCAAAAGTTACACCCACAGTTGATGAATTTGTTACCAAAGGGCTTCTAAGATCTTCCTGTGAAGAATTGAATAATGTTTTCCTACCTTGCAATGTCATGATTGAAAGTATGAAGGCTAATGTGAAGAACTACTATGAACTATCTTGCATGAGAAAGCAGAGTTTATGATGACAAAAGGTGTTTGCCTTTGTCCTCCATTGCAACCCCAAAATTATCATCTTTGTCTTTGCTGTCGTATGCCATGTTGAGTGACTAAGTCATCCAAGAACACTGCTAACACCATCTACTTTTTTTTAAAAAAGATTTCTGTAAATAAATATCTGTTTTCATTCATTTCCAATAAATGTCTCTCTAAAGTAAAATGACTTATTTTTGACAGAGAAAAGCAGGGATTGAGAAGTGAAGCTTTTGATATCAGATGGTACAATTAATGCCCATAGGTGATAAAATAAATGAGATAATCGTGTGATTGAGTTGAACTACACACTTTTATTGGCTCTACTTACTTGTTTAAATTTAGTGCATATTTCATAGACCATTGTCTGCATCATCAGCTAACTGTCAATTTATAATGCGGACAAGGGTCTGTGAGACATGTACTAAATTTAAAATAATGGAGCCAATAAGAGTATGTAGTTCAATCATACAATGACCATAATTATATGAGTACAAGTTCCAATTAACATTTCAAGTTAAAAGAAATAAAGAGTTTTGAAGTTAAGCAGTATCAAGAAAGAGTAACTTAAACTGTGAAGAATCTTCTTTGTTATTACAGAAAAAGCTGGAGAGGAGTCTACACTTGTGGCAACAGTACGGAAACTGCAGCTTCAGATTCTTGAAGGTTTTGAAGAATACTGGGTCCCTTTCATCATAAATGGCAGTACTGTGATCCTTTCTGCTTCTGTTATATTTTATGCTATTCTAAACAACAGCTACTGGTTGCTGTGCATTGTTGTGGGGTGAGTTTTGCAAAGCTGATCAGCTTTCCAATTCCTAATATTAATTTTAAACACTTCCCAGATAACTAAAATTGTTAATTGTAAGTAAGTGGAGCAAAAGAGTGTTAGTTCCATTCATTCACACAATGATCTTAAACTTTCCAGATAGCTTATGTTATATGAACTTATACTCTTGAAGCTATTAACAGTGAAGCAGTAAAATAATATTGATATGGAATTGGTTGTGAAGTATAAGTGTCACCAAATCAACTCTATATCACTATTAACTTATAATTATAAATGTGAATAACAACTGGAGAAATATAAGATTAAAAATGGTGCATGTGTTTTAAAAGCCTTATAAACTTAATTTTAACTTAAATAATGCTAGTCACTATAATTTAACTTTACTGTTTTGGGATTTTAGTTCTTTATTTGATTAATCAGTCTAATACAAAAAAAAAAGTTTTTAAATATTATTAGTAGATGTCTGATTAGCATATCATTGTAGTTTGCCTACAACTGTATTACAAAGTACACTATATGTTAATGTACATGATGAAAATACAAGACAGCTTACTATGCTGAGCCACACAGGTCAAAACTATCAGATGAATTATTTCCTGACATGTCTATTGTGATACTGTTCTCTAAATTGAGAGCGCTTGTGAACTGCAGTTAAGCATGTCACACAATACTGTGTGTTTACTTCTTTTATGCTTGCATTTTTGCATTTGTTTTATATATATTCAAATTTCATTTATGTGTTGTTACCCTGTTTTGACCACTTCCTTGGTCTAGTGGTTAGTGTTGCTGTCTGCTGACTGGGAGGCCCAGGTTTGATTGCCATGACCTACTTAGGGATTTATGAAATTAGGTAGGTCTGGAATGGGGTCTACCCAGGCTCATGAGGATAACTGGCAAGATACCCGACGAAGAGGTAGCATTCTTCTATCATGAAAGTTGCTTAAACTGGCACAGTGCAGGCATGCTGATTAAGATCACACACCCCCTTGCAGTATTGCCCTCTATCAATGAAGTCATAAAATGAAGGCAGAGGAAGCAGAGGTCACTGTGGCTGGCCAAAGGCTCACCACAGGCTGTAGCACAAATAAGAAGAAGAAGTAACTCTGTTTTCAATTACATTAAAAAGTGTTTTATTCACCTTCATGATTTCTATGTATGCATCAAACTACTGCTTGAGTATCAAAGACAAAATTTCAAACCACTTGCAAAACAGAGATATAAACTTATAACATTCCTTAGACTTTAACACCTAACATTATTATTATTAAACTTGATTAATACCAGGCTATATTGGCATGGTAATTGGTTTAAATAATATTTAAAAAACCAGTCCAAGCATCATCACTGAACAGAGTGAAAGTGTTTGTAGAGGCAACGAGAGACAAAACCATTAGAAGTGGAAGGGGATAGTGCACTTTTGGGTGTTTTTGTTTGACATAGTTTTTCTATAACACACAGTTTACAGAAAGCTACACATACTAATAGATACGTCAATGCACTATCCAACCAAAAAAGAACCCTAATCAAATTATAAATCCACTGAACCAAAAACATAATCAACCTTGAGGGTCTAAAAACTGAACTTTATCATTTTCAAAGAGCCTTGCAAAAAATGGTTATTGCAAGAAATTGATCAAAAACATGACATTTATACCCAATCAAAAAAACGGTAAAAGCTTTCTTGCCATTTATAGAATAGTAATGCTATGTATAGCTCAGATTTGGAAAAACCCATTTTTACACCCACAACAAAAACAGACCAAAAACTGCATTTCATGAAAGATCAAAGGTATCTCTCAGCTATATTGCAATATATAAAGTACCATTCAAATGTGGAAAAATATACAATGGAAGTGATAGAAGAGCCATCAAAACTTGGCTGGGAGAACATAGGCATTCATTTGTACCCAAATCAGCCAGAAAAACCTGCAATTGCACCACATGCCAAGAAATTAAATTTAAATAAATAGAAGCAATTGCAAAAACAACTGCACATTTTAACCTGGCTAATACAGCGACCTTAGAAATAGAGCAGCATTCAGATAATATATATTTTTTCTGTCTGCTAAACAAAAGTAAGGAAATTATGTGAGGTATCACAATCCCAAAGGCTCCTCTACACATGCATCACATCAGAAAAGTAAATTTCATGTTTCTCTTGAGTTTCATAAGTATAAATTTGCAGAAAGCATGAAAAACTTGGGTAAGTCTCCAAAAGTAAATTCTACAGGAGAGAGAAAACAAAGTTTGGAGTTGCCACCAAAATTGAGAATTAATGTTTAGAAATTTATTTTCAGGGATACAGCAATCTTTCAAATAGAAATGTTCACTATGCTCTATGTAGTTTTTGACCTAAGTCAGTTTTTCCTATCTGTTATACAGCTATTTAGATGTCTTACTTATTTATGTTCATATTAACCAACACACTTTGAGTCAAACATTGATAATTTATTTTCATTCTCGTTGGAAAATGTTCCAAGTTATAAGGGGAGTATTACAGTATATTTAATTGCACATATTTCATTATACCCAACTCTCTTTGAATTACACATCTAAGAACATACTTTAGATCAAATCGAAAAATATTAAAAATTGCATTTAAAATACATTTACAAATTAATTGATATCATTGTATGATTCAGTTGAACTACACACTCTTAAAGCTTCACTTACTTTTCATAAATCTATAGAACCGGTTTTGAGAACATTTATTTCCCATCTTCAGCCAGGCTAAAGTTGTACCAGTGCCATACATTTATGAAAAGTAAGTGAAGCTTTAAGAGTGTGTAGTTCAACTGAATCATACAATGATATTAATTATATGATTAGCTTTACTGTGCAAGTTCCAATTTACATTTTAAGTACATTTACAAATATTTAATTTCACATGTTTCCTAAAATTTGCCTTTTTAACTCAAACATTAAACATATACTTACTGAATTCTTGTTGCAAAATTTCAAAAAAAGATATTAGCGCATTAATGAGTATAAAAAGGCATGGTAATCAGATGACAGGTTGTATGCATTGTTAACTGCATCACTTGGCAGGCTCCTTTATTGTGGTAAAGGCGAACTGTTTGCCTCCATGCCAAAACAGAGAAAATGACAACAGCTTTTAATATAATTATAATATAAATTATTGCTGCTCATTTGTTTATGGATATTACTGTTAAGATTAATACTGCCAAAAGTGGTTTTCAACACAAAAATAGATCCAATGTTCAGTAACTTGATGATGGCATAATAATGTAAATGTGAGAAAGAGAACTAAACAACTTATTTGCTTCCCTCATTTCCTTAGGTGGGGGAAAAGGCCTGCATAACTGGGTAAATTCACTTACCCCAGTTTTCATGTAACCACAAAATGAAGAACAAGGAGGCAATGTTCAAGTAACTGGACTTGCATGTTTTTTCTAGCTGATATCTCTTGGTGAAAAATAAGCACAGTCAATTTATCTACAATGTTACAGTAAATTGCGTTCAAGTTTTTTCACAGTCTAATATCTCCACAACTAATTGGAATTAGACTTACCCGATTCTTCACTATATGAAATCCTCACGGAGAATCATTGGAAGTAAATAACTCAAAATTGCACTTGCCCAAATTTTCACTCTCTTTGCATATTATTTATTCAAGTACTAAGTAAGTAATTACATTGTTACAAACTTCATGGCTTGGTTACAGCCCTGGGTCTCTCCCAGGTCATGAAAATCTGTCATGATAGCAATGATAAATGCCTTAAAATGATACATCCACAATACAATGCTACTCCTGATTATTACCGAATTCAAACAACTCCATGCCATGAATCTAAATCACTATAACCCAAATCATTTACTTATTAATCATCCATACCCATTTATTTTTAACTCTAATCAAATATTTCCCCAAATTCCTTAAATGAGATTTGTCCCCCCAAAATTTCTTTACTGCTATTTCAGATCTTATACGAACCCATATTTTACTTTGATGAACTAACTCCATCACTCTCGTTTCTGGACATTCAAATAGAATGTGAATGGAATTTTCATTACTCCTGCATATTGGAAATCTGCTTCAGATTTCTTCTAATTACCTTTAGTTTCCATATTCCTAATCTAAACCACGCTAACCGCTCCCTTCTTTCTTATTATATTTATCAATATAACACTCACTCATACAATTCTCTTACAATACTCAAAACAGCAGCAAGAAACTTTTCTCTCTTAAAATTTGTCTGTTTATTCCTCAAATCTGGTTCTAAGCATCTTCCAAAATCCACCTGGCAAACTATCCCTTCCCAACCAATCCTCCCCCATGCCTTATAAGTTCAACTCCTACTTTCCCTAGCTTCTCTTGAAGTTGATTCCTGAAACTTTAAACATTTTTTCAAAATATGACCATTCTGCATCTATTGTACTCTATAAACTAAATTTTAATACTTTCTCCATCACCCATCTCCTTAGACTTACCTTTACCATTTCTAACAGGACACCAGCATTGGCTGCACTTAGTGGAATACCTAAAATAGCTTTATAAAATATATTAAGTACTTCATCCATTTGTTTTCAATTATCCTTCACTCCCCAATATCTCTATACCATAGACCCACCTCGATTGCACTAGAGTATGTATACTCTAAACACACTAAACTACGTCCATTTAGGCACAAAATACAGACATTTCCTTAAAAATATCATTGCCAGCCTTTCCTGAACTAATGCAAACCACTTCTGTCTTTCCCAGTGACCTGAGCTACTACACCTTATTCCAAAATATTTAAACTCTCTTACACTTTGGATGCTATTTCCTCTGATGGACCATTTTTCTACCTTGCTAAGTTTATCACCAGTCTTAAAAATCATAATTTTTTGTTTTATCCTGGTTTACTTTCAGATCCCATTCTTCACAATACATATTTGTGAAAATTCATTCTTCAGTCCAATCACCGAGGAGGATACTACTATTAAATCATCTGCATATAATAGAGGAATCTCTTGGTTATGATGACACACAATACTTTTAACAAATGTTAAAACAGACATGTAACTCACCACAATGCAACCTTCACCAGAATCTCTGTTATTGAACCAACTTGCTACAACATATCACTACAATATTATTTAAAGGAAGAAAAAAACAAAACCCAAACATATACCTCATAGTTTTACTATTCTTTTAAATATAAAACAACTAATATGTTGACAAGTTATTCACACATATTAATTACTTTCTTACAGGTATGCCAATGTCTATGTGAGCAGTTTCCACGTGCTGGAACACTACTGGAATCCATTTGCTGTTCAGCGGGCCCTGATGAATCGTTTTCCCCTTGCTACCTTGCGACAGATGAAGGAAAGGGGCGACACAGCATGTCCAATTTGTCTTGATGACATGAGACTCTTTTCTTGTCGAATCACTCCTTGCTCACACATTTTTCATGGCCAGTGTCTTCGTCGTTGTATAATACAGTTTGGTCAGTGTCCTCTCTGCAAACAGTCATTATGATATATTGAGCATATATTTTTTCATACTGCAAACAAGATGATGATTTTGCTATGATGTACAAATGAATTAAATTGTGTAAATATGTAGATATATAATATACATAGAATAATACATGTATATAATATGCACTGATTGCCAAGAGTTATAGCAGAAGTTTGGAATTTGAGCTGCTAAAACCTTTCTTATGGATGATATAAGGATCTTTCATTAGAAAAGTATGTTCATAAATCTCGAAGCAATTACTACAAAAAATGTGCCTTTTGCTAAGCTGGCATCTCAAATATTTAGACAATAATTAAATATTAAATATCAATGGAAAATTTAAAAATCAGCTTCCAAGCTCAAATCTTATGTTACTTTTAATTTCATTTTTACTGATTGAGTCTAATTTTTTAAAAACACAAATCATCATTTATTTAGTACTGGGGGGGGGGGGTATTTATTTGGTTGCTCATAATAAATAACATTAACACAATTCTTAAATAAATGTTTTCATTAACTTGAAAGGTTATTGTAAATAGACCTCTTTTTATTAAATTTCCTAAAACTCCTGAAAATTTTCCTAACACTCCTGAAACTATGAATTCCACTCCCTCTCTCTGTCCATGTATAATAGTCATTAGATGAATGATGAAGTTAGATCTATTGTGGAAAACAATATTCCTTAAAAACATATGGGGAATGCAGGCTATCATTTGTATTGCTATGCTATTGTCCTTCCTCCAGCATGAAACTTAAGATAGACTGACCAGAGCATCATTTCAGTTTGCTGGAGAATTAGTCTTTTCAAGTTAAAACCAAAATCTCCAAATGAAAGCTGTTGATTTACTCATCAAAATTTTTTAAAAATTGTAAATCTTTAAAAAAGTTTTTATATGGAACTAACACAGTGAAGCTCATGTGAATTGAATCTGTCGTCTTAACACTCTTCATGCTTCACTAACCTGTTGATTTACTGTTGAATCAAATTCTATAAGTCACTATGAACAAAGATTGCATTAGCTAGAAATGCTAATTGGAACTTTTAAGCGAAGCTAATCATTAATTAAGATCATTGTATGATTGAGTCGAACTACATACTCTTACTGGCTGTACTTACTTGTTTACATGTAGTACATATTTCAAGAACCCTTTGTTGCATCCTGAGCTACCAGTCAACTGCTGGATAATTCGTTATGCTATGGGGATGTGTATTCTACTCTGGTGAAGGTGTGGTGAACTTAAAGTTTATGTTTTCATCCCTGGAAGTGTCGAAGTACAAGGACCTACAAATTAGCAACATCTAAATTTACAAATACAAAGACAAATTAATGAACTTCAACACTTCTGGGAATGAAAACAAACTTTAAGTTCATGACACCTCCACCAGAGCAGAATACACATCTCCATAGTATAACAAATTATCCAGCAGTCAACAGGTAGCTGAGGATGCGAACAAAGGGTTTGTGAAACATATAAACAAGTAAGTGGAGCCAATTAGAGTATATAGTTTGACTCAATCATACAATGATCTTAAATAAAGGTTGCATTGCTTAAAAAAAAATAAAGCTAGATTTTTCCATTGTATGCCATATGGCTTGAATAAATACTATAACATTTCAACCTTCCTCACCTGGAAACTCCCATTATCCTGGCCATGTATTTTAAATAATGCAGGTCCTGGAACAACTGGGTAAGCCTCTTAAAATGTCTCTCTGTATATGGTAAGATTTCTTCTATATTCCTCATTTTCAGAGTCCCACTTGTAACATCTTCCAATAAAATAGAAATTACCACCTGTAAAACCAACAGTTGAATAGATGAATACAACTTATTGAGTACTATGCAAAATACAAACATAAAAGCTACAAGTTCTGGCCCTGGCCACTTTTCCTATAGGTCATTACAATATTTCACACAATCATGTAATTGATGGCTAACAGTAAAATTACAAATATCTTTATTCATCAATATTTTCACCTTTGGGTAGCAGAAGCCAAAAACACTCAGTCACCTTATACCAATGGGGAGGGGAGCTGTCCTTTGGCAGACTGAAAGGCAGCTTTCTCTCTCTTTCCTCCTATCCTTATTCATAGAACAAATTAATTTTTTCCATCACTAGTATATAAACTGGTACTTTTTTTTATGATTATGAGATAAAAATTGCTGATCATAAAGTTCAGAAAAAGCTTGACGGATTTCTTCAAAATAATTTTACAATAATATACAAAAATTAATTATTGGATTAACCATCTTTTTCGATTTAGCACTCCTCCCTACCTTTCAATTAGGACAGACAATTCAGGTTTTACTGTACTCTCTCTTATAGTCTTAAATGGGCAAGGTGGCACTACACTAAATTTAATCCATACATAAATAATAATATCGCATGCACAAGTGCTGTTGTTGGGTATGAGGGTAAGTTCATAATAAGTTTCCAGCCTAACAATTTTTTAGGTATGACAAAGACAAAAACTACATTTCACTTTTCAATATAGTTACCCTTTATTGCAATACACTTCTCACATCTTTGAATTAACATTTCAACCTCCCACCCCAAAACAAAGAGTCAGAAGTCTTCTCTGCAAAATGGTCATAAATAGTATCCATCACTTTTTTGTCACACTTAAATTTCATTCCTCAAAAGTCCTTATTGAGTTTAGAGAAGAGGAAACAGTCACCGGAGCTAGATCTGGGCTGTAGATGGATAGTCGATCTCCTTGAAGCCACATTTCTTCACAGTTTCCTTTGCAACAACAGCTGTGTGCACAGATGCATTGTCATGAAGGTGCACACCACTCAGCTTTCCTCGCCTTTTCTCTTTGATGGAAGCACGTAGTCTGTGCAGTTAACCAGCACAGTAGTCCCCATTTGCTGCAGTGTTCCTCTCCTTAGTCCCAAAAGATTGTAGCCATGATCTTCTGGATTGACTGAGTGAACTTGGCTTTTATATGTGCTTCGCCAGGTTTACGCCACTCCATTGATTCTCTTTTGGACAAGGGATCATAGTAGAGAACCATAGCTTCACCTCCTGTAGCAAAGGTTTGCAAAACTTCTCTCTCGTTGCCAAGGCAGAGCTCCAAAAATGCCTGACAACAGATGACTTCTTGCTGTTTTTGAACTGAGGAAAGAAGTCTTGGCACCCATCCTGCACTAATCTTATTTATGTTTAAATGTTATGAATAATTCAAAGGACTGTTGTTTTAGAAAGGCCCAACCTTGCTGCCATTTTTGTAACTTTGAGCTGCCGGTCTTCCATAATTTCTCCTCCCACAAGGGTAATGTTTTAAGGAGTGAGCACCTCCAAGGGCCAACTTGCACGCTCTTCGTCTTCAATGCTTTCTTGACCCATTCTTTTACAGTAGAATATGAAAGGGATGCTTCCACACATATACCATCCAATCGCTGTTTAATTTCATTTGTAGTAAGTCCTTCTTTTGTGAAGAAACAGCTCGAAACTCCATTTTGAACATGTCACAATCTTCTACACATAACCTTCTCTATGCAACTATATCTGAACAACTCACACAGCAAAGTGGAAGTTACAGTTACAATTATTTACTTAACAGATAAGGTATAACACCAGATAAGATGCAATAATCCTTATTGACTAGGCTGGAAACTTATGGACCTACCCTCATATCTGCTAGCAAAACACTAACTGCTTTGAGACAGAACTGACCTGACAACTGATAGAAACTATGGATTGATAATGCCAGAGATGTGGTCATCTGTTGATTATTGACTCGTGTGTTGATGCACGACTGACTAGAATGCATGGTACCTACATTCATTGTTAAGTTAATCATTTCTATACTCTTCCTTCTTCTTGACACATTCCCAACCCAACACTTGACAGATATGATCTTATTTATTAACAGCAATTCATAACAAATAAGAATATAGTTAGAGCCATATTGGGTCTCTATCAGTAAAATATGCAGATGAATCAAGTATAAACCAGAATTTTAATTTACTTGAGAGTAACATGGAACAAGACCTAACTTTCAGATGTCAGGGATAGGGGTTTCAGGAGAAGGGGAAAGCCATTTCACCTAATTCAGTCAATTAATTTGTCAGTAGCATCATGTCTGAACAAGAGGTACACTCAGAGATTGTGCAATGTATTATTATTATTATTATTATTATTATTATTATTAACCTTTGATGCAGGAGGGCATAAAACTGACCAAACTTTTACAAAGATTAACAGCAAAGTTTGGGATAAGATGTTGTTTAAGACACAAGTGTATGAGTAACACAAATGTTTCACAGGATGAGAAACTGCAGAAAATGAAAGTCATCAATGTTGATCTTGGACAAGTGTAACAGAAACAGGAACATCTGGGACATTTGGTATCTAACCGAATGTGGGCAGCAATGTTTCACAGGATGAGAAACTGTAGAAAATGAAACTCATCAATGTTGATCTTGGACAAGTATGACAGAAACAGGAACATCTGGGACATTTGGTATCTTACCGAATGTGGGCACCGTTAGACAAATTCTGAAATCACTTCTCAGGTTGGGATAAGTTAAGGAAGTGTCCAACCATCATTTTAGAATACTTGGATTACTGAAAAGACTCAGCAATGTAGGTTCATTAAACTCTCATTGAGATTCAAAGGATGTGGGAGTGTGTTAGAGGTCTTCAGCTCAATACCTGAATTTAGGAGAAAGGTTTCTGCATTGAATTGTAACCTGCTGTGAAACATGGATGTACACCACTATACTCCAGTTGAAGCAAGGGAGTGAAGAATGCAAAAAAAGAAAAGAATTCACTCCTATCAAAGCAATAACTTACCCCTCTTTTGGGACGAATCTCTTGAAGATTTTCTGGGATTCCTAAAGCATTTTATTCATGAACATCAACCAGTCGTGACAGTCTATTATTGCTAGGTTCTAGCTGAGGCAAAACAAGCTTATCGGTGATAAAGACATTAACAATTGATTTAAGAAGTTCTTCTCTTACAAGCTAATGCTCATTCACTTACAGCTGCTCTGATTAGGGAAAATCTCAAAGAAATTCACTGGACAGCATTAGTACAACTTCCTTATCATCAATTTACCATATATTTGTACCTTTTGTACCTTTAAAAGAAGCATTGGGAGGTTGGAGATTCGACAGTGTTGAAGATATGGAAGCATTCATGCCCAACTGGCTGGAAACTCAAACTCATGCTTTCTTCAATAATGGGATTAAGAAACTTCCTCTCCACTGTGAAAAATGTGTTTATAAATCAGGAAATAATGTACAAAAATGATATGTATCCTATTTTTATACAAATTGGTTTAATGAATGTCAAAAAAATAATTGATTCACTCTTATATACCTGAAACATGCGTCAATTTTCCTGAATATGACATTTACTTAAATAACTACAGAAATGCTCTCACCTGGGCAGGATGGGAATTTCTGCTGTTTGTGTTCCAAACTGAGGCACATTTCAGAAGTGACTCTTTCTGTTCAGGATACAGCTGTTTCACAGTCTCCTCCAGGCCTCCTCTGCCTTGCTTCAGGATCTCTATCAAATAAAATGTTTTTAAAGAGAAGCTTGACCCATGCAAGACTCTTTTGAACAAGATGAAGCACAACAAATAAATGCTTTAGGCACTTATATCTGAAGTCTAGCAAAAATGTGGCAGGTCTCTGCACATTTTAGAATTCACATTAACCCAAATGTCTCCTAGTTCAATATCTTCCTAATGTGGGAAGCATTGGGCCCTACTCTATATCCAGTTGTGACTCAGGAGATTTTCAGTTGGGGTTTAAACACAAGTACTTTGAATTATAAAATTAGTTTTGATAGCAACCTAAATAGATTCACTTAATGTGAGTGCTTAAATATCCATCTAGCTCTCAAAATGTCAAAGCTCTTTCCAAAACTGGGGGGGGGGGGACCTTCAATGAAGAAATGTTCATCAGATTACGAAGTGACAGAGGCTATAAATCAGTGGTTTTCAGAGGTTGGATAACCCTTGTACCAGAAAGCTATTGAAATGTTAGAACATCAATGGGAGAAGTGCATTCAATCTTCAAGGAGAATATGTTGAAAAGTGTGGTAAAAATAAAAATGTTATACAAACTAGAAATGGGTCACGGATACAGAATAGGAACCAATCATTATAACTTCAATGCAACAAGCATGGAACTGGAGATGCAAAAAAAAGTTTATATCCATTCTCCAGTCTTTGCATTAAAATGAGAATGCAACCATCATTCCTCTAAAAATCAGCAAGTTTTATCTTCTGCTTAATAATTTAGTATGATGTTAACACTTTAGTATGATGTTAACACTTTGAAGGATTTATTTAATATTTTTTGCTCAATATCCTATTAGAATTTATTACATATATTCACCTTAGTTCCGTTTCATGGGCAATTGCTCCCATCATCAGCTGTTGACCAACTAAAACTGGATGTGGGGGCTGAATCCCAAGATGCTTCTGGCAGTCTCTAATGGTTTGAACAGGAATTTACTGAGTTCATCAGTGGGCGGAACATCAAAATTCATTAAATTTTTCCTATTTTTCAGGATGAAAATTTTTTCCAATGTAGATAGCTTTATTGGAGTTGCGAAGTTCTTTCAGCAGCTTAGACTCTGGTTTAATTTCATGATTTTGGGAACAAAAGTGAGCTGCCATTGGTGATTTATTAATTTGTTCAAAACAAATATTCCAAAAGTGTTCCTTTCTTCAAATTTCCAAGTTGCACTTTGTTTTTCCAACATATTTTTATTACAATCTGCACATTTAATTTCATAGATTCCTGATTTCTATTCTGTGGTTTGGTGTTTTTTATTATGGAAACTGGTAAATTTTTAATTACATTTGTTCTTTCAGGCTAACTTTATGCCATATTCTTTGAATATCCTATTGAATTTGTAGTGGTAATTTGGATGATATGTGACTTCTGAATTTGTATCTTTCCTTGATGTTCTTCAGTGTGGAAACCTCTCTTACAGATTTTTATCTTTTAAATTTATTAACAATTTTTATTATTATGTCTTTGTTGAAACCACTCTCAGATTGCTGTATTAATTATGTACTGATGTTCTGTTTTGTATTCTGTTTCTGTGAGTGGGAAGTTATTATAGTGTCAATCTATAGAACACTGCATATTTGTGTGGGATGGAGTTAGGACTGTTATTTTTTATATAATTTTCTGTGTGTGTCTGTTTTCTATGTATTCCAAAGATCAGTCTGTCTTCATTTCTTATAATTTTTAAATCTAGGAATGGGAGTCACCCATTTTTCTTCTCTTCCATGGTAAACTGTATAAAGCAATGATAAATGGTTTCAACAAAGGCTCTATAATAAAAGTTATCAATAAATTTAAAAGACAAAAATCTATGAGAGGTTTCCACGCTTAAGAACATAAAGATACAGATTTAAAAGTTTCACATAACATCCAACTTACCACAACAAATTCAATAGGATATTTAAAGAACATGGCATATAAAGTTAGTCCCAAAGGACAAATATAATATCAAAAATGTATTATGTAGCACAGTAAAAGACATCATACCAAGTGAACAGAAATCAGGAATCTACTAAATTAAATGTCCAGATTGTAATAAAAACACATTGGAAAAATGAACAGAAATTTGGAGAAAAGAACACTTAAGGAATATTCGTTTTAAACAAATTATTAAATCAGATTTTGGATCCAAAATCTCAAAACTAAACCAGAGGATAAGCTGCTGAAAGAATTTTGCAACCCAACAGAGCTATCTACTTAGAAAAAAATTTTCATCCTGAAAAATCTGAAAAATAGGAAAAGCTTAAAGAATTTTGATGTGCCACCCATTGATAAACTCAGCTAGTTCCTATTCTAACCATCAGATACCGCCAGTAACACAGAAGCACCTTGGGATCCAGTCACCACATCAAAGTATGGAGTCGATGGATGGGAGTGATTGCTTCGGAAACATGTGCTAATGTTGTATAAGTGGAGTTAGTGTGAACATATTTAATAAATTCTAATAAGATATATTACCACTACATTATCCACAGATTTGTAAGTATAATTTAAATGTTTCCTTAGGGCAGCTGTTCTCAAACTTTTTGCATACATGACCCGTTTTTGAGAATGAAATTATTGGGGCCCCTCCCCTTGCACTTTATATATCGACAAAATGGGTTTTTTTCAATAGTGAATTTCAAGATTAACTTTAGGAAGAGATTACAATTAGAAAGTGAATAATGTGTGAAACTTACAATCATACATTGAATGATTAATAATTTCAAGCAGGCTCATATTTTTCATTGATCATTCTGATGTGTAGTGTAGTAATTAACAGTTTACATGCGTTCTGTATATTTCTGTGAAATAATAGTTTATTATAGATTTAAATATCACAGATTTTTACAGTGAAATATACTATAACAAATTATTTATGAGGAATTCACTCAAATTTTCACTAGTTTTGTTCCACTTATTTAGACATGTTTCGAAGGCTGTTGCCTTCATCATCACACAATTCCACATCCAAAAGCACTGGTATTTATCATAGCATTCCACTAGTGTTTAACAACCCACTTCAGGCAAATGCCATAAACATCTATTTCAATGTAAATTATAATTAATCTGTCGTCTAACATACTCTTATGCTTCACTTACTTTTAAATACGGTGGGACCAGTTTCAAAGAGACATCCTCTCCATCTTCAACCAACTTGACGACTCAAGTCGTCAGCAAGATACTTGATAACAGATTTTTTTAAAAATGTTTTATTTTTCCAAAGCTCTTAAATCAATCTATTGGAATCTTATCTCATACTTACCTCTGACAATGTTGAGTGTCTGCAATGGAAAGTCTAGAGTCAATGAGAGTTTCAAGGCCGCTAACAGATGATTTGATTTAATGAGATTTGCTAACTCTTGCTGTTGCAAAATCTGTTTCTGTTTTGCTTGATCAGCCTGCAGGCGTTGCTTTTCTGTTACATCCTGCCAGATTACAAGCTTGGAGTCTGATCCACCACTTACTAGGTGCAACTCATCTGCACTAACTGCCAATACAACAAGATAATTGTAATGTAGATTTTGGCCATAACATACACGTTTTCTCAATTGTTTCATATCAGATTCTACTCTACATTATAGTACAGATATTCCTGGAGGAAGTATATTTTATGCTGCATATAAAAAACCTAAATTGTATATTCGTGTTGATTTACCCAATATGAAAATTACTACTGTTTTCATGTGCTAATACACCATATTTACTTGTATATTGGAATACATTTTAATTTTTATGGAAAGAAAATATAAAAGAAAGTTCTAAATATGTGATGAACAAATGTTATGTACTATTGAAAATAATCATCTTTATATGAAAATGTATCTAGAGAATGCCCATCAATATAAAAAACTGCTGAACATTAAAATTACTATCACTAGGGCTGCCATTTTTGTTGATTCATGATAAAAGCAAAAGTTTCATTTCATATATTTGTATATTTTGAAGTTGTTTACAGTGAAGATATTATATATTAAGTAATACAATATGGGTTAATTTCTTACACACTTCACTTACTGTATTTAAGTTAGGACATGTTTTGGGAACCAACATTTTCATCCTCAGCTGTTGACCCACTCATTTCATGTGTTTATTTGCAATATTTTTGTACATCTTTGCATATTTCAAGCATTAGACACCTTTAGACCTGAATTTAAATTGCAAAATAAAGCAATTTTTAAAATATGTGAAATTTGTATGCTTTTGCAAAATATTAACATTACAAAATTGTATCATGAGCATTAGTAAAATTTCTTTCCATAATTTTTTTCACAAATTTATTTATCTGTTTTTAACAGTAAGGTGACATACTTTCATGAAGTGACAAGGTCATGCACTGATTTGTTGCTGGGCAATGGCTAAAGACATCACAGCAAAAACACTGAGGGCAAAGTGCAATGAATGTGCTTGGTATCTGCCAAGTGAAGCAAGCTGCTATTTTGCTTTAATTCTAGGTATGTGTAGCAATTGTTTCTGGTGATTGCACATGATGATGAAGCAGTATTAGTTATGCTGATACAGCTGCAGATTTAGGGTTGAGGGGTTAGTTGCATCTGCCAGAATATTATTATGCAAATACTGAAACTATTAAGTAAAAAATGTACTTACAAAGCTGTAGACAATGGAGTGGTAATATATCCTTCATTAATGTGTCAATTGTTAACACTAACTCCACTTACTTTTTTAAAACTTTGGATTAGTTTCGGGAGAGGTTCCTTCCATCATCGGCTGCTGTTGACATTCAGTTGGATGTTGACATTCAGTCAACAGCAGCCGATGATGGGAGGAACCTCTCCCGAAACTAGTCCAAAGTTTTAAAAAAGTAAGTGGAGTTAGTGTTAACAATTGGCACATTAATGTAGGATACTGAAACTATTGTTTAGATTTAAGATGCATTAGATAACACTTTCAATTCATGAAACATGTGAAGGGCAAGTCTGTTGCTAGTAAAGCAAGTGAATTTCAAGTAGCTGTATTTGAAGAAGCATTACATTATGTGAAATGAATGAAAGGCTTAGAAGAATTTATTCTGGACACAGTAAAGGCTTTCATGAAATGAAACATCAAAGGCGAAAAATTTGATCAATTTGCTTTTGAAAGTGAATGAATAAATGTGTATATTGACTGATGAAGATACAGTTTGCAGCTCAGTCATTTTTGAAGTTGAATTGCCTTCGGCTAATAGACTCAGACTTATTGTAATCCTTTAGTACAAGAACTGAAGAAAGAAGAAACAGTTGGTATTAAGAATAAAGCAGTTTACATGCTTTAACAAAATTACCAATAAGAATAGAAAATATATTTTCAAAAAATTTCATTACGCCTTCAGTACCCAGAGAAGCAATCATGATATAACTTGCACCTTCAGTCTTAAAAGTTAATGCTGTAAATTGCACTAATGCCATTCTAGACATCTTGCAGAGGTGTAGCATTGAAAGAGAACATGTAGCTGTTCTGAATAATTCAGCAAGATACATTTTTTTTAATAGTATTTAATGTCCATTTTTACTACTGAGGCACCACATGCGGTGGACACTGATGATACATGAGATGAAATTATATATTGGGAAAGGATTTTTTAAGGAAATGTTCCAGGCCTAGGTTTAGGATACCTCTCCGGATTTGCCATTTATGAGTACTGAGGAAAACCTGGAAAAAACCTCAGTCAGGAACGACGGTCCTGGCCGGATTCGAACCCCAGACCTCCTGCTCATGAATCTGCACCTTAACGACCCCAGCCACCTGTGGCGGTCAGCAAGATACATGACAAAGTGCATGCACACTGTGCAGGGGTTTATAGAAAGAGTAAATAAGGTTCAATGTTGGACACATGTCTATAACGTTGATAGTGTCTTTGAAGAAAGATACATGTCCTAGCAGGAAAAACTGAAAGTCAATGAAGTAAATTGTTAAATGATAATCTTTTTAATACAAATTTTTTTAAGGATTATAAACAGCTCGCACCATAATTGACATCAATACAGACAAAATTTACACAGTTTTGGTCAAATTACAAACATATAAAGTCCTGGATCCAGCCAAGAACATTGTGGAATATGTAGGAATATTGTTTAATCATGTAATGCTTAAACAGCAACTGTGTAGTGAAAGCTGACTGCTATATAGAAGAATGTACCATTTCTAAAGAAAGTACTGTAGTAACAGTTCCTAGAGGTTATACAATTTTCTTGGATGAAGTCAAGGAACAGCTCCATTTAGACTGGGTTGCAGCATATGTAGTAGCAATTCTGAATGGTCTGAAGCTATCTCATAAGAAATATGCAGTAACTGCCATTAGATGTATTTGGTTTCCTTGTTCAAATGCAGACTCCAAGATACCTTTTTCCAAGCATGAGGTCTGTTCAAAAACTACACAAACTTTCAAAATTCTATGCCATAAGTGTCATAACAAAAAGAGTTTTTGAATTGCGGGAATTTTCACAGTGAAATATAGTATAACATAACAAATTATTATTGAGGAAATCACTCAATTAGTGAAATTTGAGTGATTTCCTCAATAATAATTTGTTATGTTATAACAAAAAGAGTTTGTGTAGCACTGATTAGCTCCACTGATGAGATGCCTCAAGCAGTGTTATTTTATTTCAGTCAAATTCCACGTTACATTCTTTGCAATAGTGATGTTAATGTTCTACAATTATTGAGATGATGAACGAGCAGCATATTAACATTAAACTTTGCATGAAACGTTTTATACGTATACTTTATGGAGACTCATAAGATGATAAAAGAAGCTTATGGAGTTAATTATTTAAGCTGACTCAGTGCTATGAGTAGCATATGTGGTTTAAAAATGGTCTTGAGTTCATGGTTTATGACTAAAGTCCCATACACCTCAGTATCAACTGATGACACTCATATAGCCAGAGTTAATGAAATGGTCCACGAAAAGAAAATGGTCTTGAGAGATATCTTCAAGAAAATATGAGAAGGAAGAGGCCTGGACTGTGGGGAGATTGGTGCATTATCCTGCACCAGCGAATTCATCACTGCTTGTTCATGACTTTTTAGCAAAAAACAGGATGACTCTCCTTTCCCACCATCCATAATCTCCTGACTTAGTAATTGCAGACATTTTTGTTTTCATAGCTGAAATTTACAAGGAAAGGATGAAGATTTGATTTAGCTGAGGAAATAAAAATTTATATACAGAACTTAGCACAATCTTGAAAAATATATATTAGGACTGCTTTAAAAAGCTCAAATGTCATTGGGAGAAGTGGATCAATAGAGGGGAAGATTAAGTCACGGGAGACTCTAAGCTAAGTAAGATGCAGATAAACCCAAATATTAAAAAGATTGTTTTTTTTTAAAAACTTATACAGTCTGGTAGTCAACGATATGTGGAAGGTTGTCAGTGGCAAATGCAGAAATATCCTTAACAATTGCATTTGAATAAAAACACTATATTTGTTCATTATAATAAAACAAATTTTCATAAAAAAAAAATTACACTATTTTTAAATATCCTTATCAGCCATTACACTTAACTAAGATCTGTAGCAATTATGTATTATGTATGCAGATACCTTAAAAGTGAAGCAGAAATAAAGAGAATACAAGTATATTAGTAATTTAAAATAACTTTTATTAAAAAATATTTATTTTCTATGTTTTTATGAGCAAAATAATTTTCTTTTGACAACACCAAACATATCACTGAAACCAGCTCTCAATGTCACCCATACCATTATGTGAAGTATTAACCAACATACATTAAAATGAAAATGTCTTGTGCAGCAGCCATATACCATAAGGATTTAAAACAAAGACAAAATAAAAAATATTTAGGATCTTTAAATAGAAAGGGTCAAAGCACTAATTACTGGATTATACTAAGCATGTATCAAGGACCAATGTCCTTATTCTCAGCTATAAGTTAACTGTTAAAAATACAAGTTGGGCTCATTGTGCATATGAGGTAATTCTTGTGACTTGAAAATTACATTATCTGGATTACAATTTACTTTACCTCAAAAAATACACATTTGAAACTAGTTTCAACTTTCAGTTTCTTGTAATTCATTGTTTGTACCTATACAGTCAAGAATAAACACTGTTACAATACTCAAATACTTTGTGGACCCCCTGGAAAAACCTTACAGACAAGTTTTTTTTTAAAAAATTTTCCCCCCATTGTTTTCCTTCTCTTATGCACACTATCAACCTAAATCCAAAGACATTGCACAAGTTCTTAACCAACATGATGATTGCTAATTTAACAAATGTTTCTAAAAACTGAATGATCAAATTTATTCAGATTTTACTGAGACTCATTTGAGTGCATGATGTAATTGCTAGTCAGTAATTGCCTTGAAGGGATGGTGAAAGGGTACAACTTACAATACTGTGCAAGCTTGTGAGCGATTAAAAAACTAACATAGCCACATCGTGTAAACAAACCAACTTAACTACAATGACATTGCATGTCTTGCAAGGTGCATTCCCACCCTCCACAGCAAATTCTCAGAACTAAATCAATCAGTGACTGATTATACTGACAGAAACTCCCTCTTCAAAAGTAACATAATTTATAAACAATTTGTGGTAAAATCCACATAAATTTGATCACCTAATATATTAATACTGAATTGTGGACTTCAATTTTGTTGTTTTTTAAATAATAATTCTCTTCAAATCCAAAGTCTACTGTCATTTTACAATATTTTTGGCTTATATTCAAAATATATAAAAACTACAGAACAAGTATAATTGTACGTGTGTGCTCACTTTTTCCTTCAAAATATCCTATATTCAATACAGAAAACTTCACCATAATAAAGTAATTTTGTGGTTCCTTATGACAGTTTACTACAGAAAATGCTAAAGCAACTACCTCAGTTATTTACCTGCAAATGCCCAGATTCTTCCATCATGGCAACATGCAGTATTTATGCATTCACTGGTCTTAATGTCCCAAAGCTTTAACAGGCCATCAGCTCCCACAGAAACTATCTGCATCCCATGAGACAAGAAGTCTGCTCTGAGTACCGATGAATCATGTCCCTCAAATGTCTGGAACATAAACATATATTTTGACACATTTTTTAATAGTGTTTAATGTACTGCTAAGGCATTACAGGTGGTGAATGGTGATATTTGAAGTTTGTTTTTTTTTAAATGTAAAATTGGAACTTAAACACAGTGAAGCCAATCATATTAATGGATATCATTGTATGATTAGTTGAACTACACACTCTTAAAGCTTCACTTACTTTTTATAAAAGTATGGAACCGGTTTCGAGAACATTTTGTTCCCATCTTCAGCCATGCTAAGGTTCAACTGTCGGATCATTCGCTGAGCTGTGGGAATGTATATTCTGCTCTGGTGGCGGTGTGATAAACTTGTAGTTTATGTTTTCATCTCCGACATTGTCGAAGTTCATTATGCTGTTTTTGTATTTGTAGATGTAGATTTTCTCCCAGGTTGCTAATTCCGTAGGTCCTTGTACTGATTTTAATAATTTTGTTTTATTTATTATGTCGTGATTTTGTGTCCAAAAATGATATGCTACTGCTGATTTCTCTATTTGCTTGTACTTTATGTTCCTGAAATGTTCCTTTAACCGTGTGCCAATGTTTCTCTTTGTTTTCCCTATGTAGATTTTTTCACATTCTGCACAGTTTATTTTGTAAATACCTGATTTTTCTTCTTGTGGAATACTGTCATTAACATTATCTATCAGCAAATTTTGAACATTAAATCTATTAATCGATGCCAACCTGATATTAAAATCTTTAAGAATATTCTGAAATTTTTTTGTGGCCCATGGATGATATGTGAATTTTTTAAAAGTAAGTTTATCTTTTTTTGCTGAAAGTGTTGTGGTTTCTTTGATATGTTTTTGTCTCTTGAATTTCTGCACCTTTTTATGTACTAGTTCTTTCTTAAAACCATTTTTAACTGCTGTTTCTTCTATTTGTTTGTATTCTTTAAAATATTCTTCTTTGCTAATTTGTAGGTTAACCAGCCGGTGTGTTAAACTGTTAATTACTGCATGTTTGTGTGCTGTAGGGTTTAAACTGTCAGCTTTTATGTGATTATCTGCATGTGTATTCTTTCTGTATATTCCAAATTTAAGTTTTTCTTGGCATTTCATTATTTTAATATCCAGGAATGGCAGCATGTTATCTGTTTCTATTTCGTATGTAAATGAAATGTTTTTATCTTGAATATTTAGAAGTTTTAAGGCATTGTCAATGAGTTTTTTGTCAACTATGGCAAATATATCATCCACATATCTGTACCATACCTTAAATATGAATGGAAACGCTGTGTTGATGTGTGTTTCAAATCTACTCATGAAGAGGTTAGCTAGAAATGGAGATAAGGGGCTGCCCATTGTAAGTCCTGCTTCTTGTTTATAAAATTTTCCTTTGAAAGTGAAAAAGGCTTGGTTTATGCAAATTTCTGTCAGTTTGATGTATTCTTTAATGTGTATATCATTAATTCCACTTGTTTTTAGCCAATCATGTAGATAAATCAGGAGTTTTTCTTTTGGTATGCTAGGAAACAGAGATTCTACATCGAAAGATATAAGAGTGTCAGAGGGGTGCAATTTTATGTCTTTAATTTTTTCTATTAACTGATATGAATTATTTATGCTCCTGGTTTGAAATTTTGGTAAAGCCTTGAATCTATTAGCTAACCATTTTGCTAAATAGTAAGAGGGAGTATTGATGTTGTTAATGATGGGTATTGATGTTGTTAATGATGAATGTTAATTATAATGTTCTTGAAACCGGTTCCATACATTTATAAAAAGTAAGTGAAGCTTTAAGAGTGTGTAGTTCAACTAATCATACAATGATATCCATTGTTTTTTTTTGTTTGTTTTGTTTTTTTCAATGTCTGTTTTTACTGCTGAGGTACTACAGGCAATGGACACTGGTGATGCATGAGATGAAATGATAAATTGGGCAGGGATTTTTTTTAACGAAGGAAACGTTTTATGCCTAAGTTTACAGTACCTCCCTAGCATTTGCCATTTGAGGGCTGAGGAAAACCTGATAGCAACCTGTCAGGGAGGATGGTCCTGGCAGAATCAAACCCCCATACCTCCCACTCACAAGTCCATGTCTTAACAACCTCATCCATTCATGGCAGTGTAATATATGAGAAGAAATGTTAAACTGCGAAAGAATTTTTTTTAAGGAAGAGTTCCACACCTAAGTTCAGGATATATTCCTGGCTTTTTCCATTTATGAGGATTGACTCCATACTTCAAAACAAAGAACTTTCCTGATAGATGTTCTGTTGTATTGAGGAAAAACAGCTGAATGTGTCAATGCTGATTCTTATTTCCAGTCAATAACAAATGCAATTATCTACTGACTAGAACTGAGGTTTGTGATGTTAAAGGTCATAATATGTTCCTTGTGTCCCACAAATACTATACTTGTGAACATTAATACCATATCCATATATATACTGCCATGGGTGGCTGAGTAAAATAACAAAAGCTTGAATGTAAAACCTTTTGTTGTTGTATTTTATAAATTAATAACTTTATTAAAAGGTTTAAGCCGATCAAATATTTCATGAACTATTTACAAAGGAGGAGAAACATAAGTTATGCTATAATCAACATCATGTGCTTTTAGTTTATCTGTATCTTAGCTTTCATTAAATGAACTTAAATCTTGTAGTATCAACACTATTTACCTTCTAGCATCCCAATAAAGAGCTGTTATGCTTCTGCTTTCTTTATAAAGCTATACATTGAAGAAAATGATTGCTGTTAATCAGTAAGTCATATTATTTACACAACATACAGCATTGTAAATAATCACTGTAACTTCTAACTTTCAATTATACTGTTTATCATGTGTGATCTTAAATAAATTTTACAAAAGAGAGAAACAGGAGTGAGTAGAATTGCTCGAGTTCCATAGCAGACACTGTATGCCACTGTTGGAGAATAATTCTTTGACAAATTTACTTCCATTAAACTCTTTGACTACCTGAAAATTAATAATACCTTAATACAGCTTAGGTCTTGGAGAGCCCAAAGCTTAATGGAACAGTCTGCTGAACAAGACAACAGAACTTGATCCACTGGTGAAAACTTAACACACCATACTCCACGACGATGCCCTCGCAACACACCCAAAAGGGTCAAGCCATCAACAGACCAAAGCTAAAACAAAATAATCAACAAAATATTAATACAATATCATTATATTTTAGCTTTTTTGGCATTGAATTTTAGTACATTTGCACATCATAATTAATACTTCAGTGTTTCCTGTGAGAGATGGGAGTGCACAATCAGAAACAATGCAAATACATTGATTGCTAAAAAGTTGAGATCTTAAGCATAACTGCAACAAGATTATCTTATCTTTTGTTCAAATTATTACATGGAGAGCTATATGCAGACATGCAATGGTGCTAATGTTAACCACTTTTATCACTGTTATGAGATAATTTCTCATACACTATGCATTTATGAAATCAGTTGCAAAGACTGCAATATGAAATGTATAGGTAAAACAAAAAGAAACATTATGCTAAGGTTTAAAAAACAGATGAGAAATATAAAATATAAACACACGGAAAAAAAAAAGTGGTAGCATACCATTTCTGGCAAAAAAAAAAATTACATATTCGAAAATGAACCTAAACTCTTAGAAACTCTTCAAAAACCATTAGAATTATCAGATTGGGAAAATATATTCATAAAGAAAGTAAGGAAAATTTAACTAAAATTGTTAATTGGAACATTGCACAGTGAAGCTAATCATATATTAAGATCATTGTAGAATTTAGTCCAACTAACACTCTTTTGCTCCACTTAATTGTTTAAATATGTAGGACTGGTTTTACGAACCCTTTGTTTGCATCATCAGCCCCTAGTCGACTGGAGGATAAATCTTTATGCTGTGGGAATGTGTAATCTGCTCTAGTGGAGGTTAAGATGAACTTAAAGTTTATGTTTTCATCACCGGAAATGTCAAAGTTCATTAAACTGTCTTTGTACTTGTAAATATAGATTTTCTCCCATGTTACTAATTCTGTAGGTCCTTGCACTGATTTTAATAATTTTGTTTTATTCAATATGTCTTGGTTTTCTGCACAGAAATGACAAGACACTGTTGATTTCTCCAATTATTTATACTTAATATTTCTGAAATGTTCTTTTAACCATACAACTATGTTTTTCCAATGTAGATTTTTTCCACATTCTGCACAACAAATTTTATGAATACCTGCTTTTTTCTCTTGTGGAATGCTGTCATTAACATTATCAATGAGGAGATTTTATGAATAACAACAACAAATTTTATGAATACCTGCTTTTTTCTCTTGTGGAATACTGTCATTAACATTATCAATGAGGAGATTTTTAACATTAAATCTGTTTACAGGAGCCAACCTGATATTAAATTCTTTAAGAATATTCTGAAATTATTGTCCAGATTGTTGTTTATAAAATTTACTCTTGAAAGAAAAATAGGATTGGTTTATCTTACAGAAATTTGCAGGAACCAAACTATTTCTCTTTCAAGGGCAAATTTTACAAACTACAATCAGCACTTACTATCGGCAGTCCCTTGTCTCCATTTCTAGATAACCTCTTCATGAGCAGATTTGAAATGCACATTGACTCAACTTTCCATACATATTTAAAATATGGTACTGATATGTTGACAATAAATTTGCCATAGTTAACAAAAAATTCATTAATGATGCTATAAAACTTATATTTTCAAGATTAAAAACATATCATTCATATACAAAGCTGAAACAGATATGTTACCTTTATTGGACACAAAAATAATGAAACTTCAAGAAAACTTCAAATTTGGAATATAAAGAAAGAATACACATGCAGATAATCACATCAAAGCTGATGGTTTTAACTGCACAATGCACAAACATGCAGTTATCAACAGCTTAACACATCAGCTAGTTAACCTAAAAATTAGCAAAGAAGAATACCTTAAAGAATACAAACAAATAGAACAGTGGTTAAAAATGTTTATGACAAAGAAATAGTACCCAAAAAAGTACAAAAATTCAAGAGGCAAAAACTTTTTAAAGAAACCCCAACACTTTCAGCAGCAAAAAAGGATAAGCTAATTTTTAAAAAAATTCACATACCATCCATGGGCTACAAAAAAATTTCAGAATATTCTTAAAGATATTAATATCAGGTTAGCACATGTAAACAGATTTAATGTTAAAAATCTCCTCATTGATAATGTTAATGACAGTATTCTACAATAGAAAAAAGCAGGTATTCATAAAATTTGTTGTGCAGAATGTGAAAAAATCTACATTGGAAAAACAAAGAGAAACATAGTCGCATGGTTAAAAAAGCATTTCAGAAATATAAAATATAAATAGTTGGAGAAATCAGCAGTGTCATATCATTTCTGGACAGAAAACCAAGACATATTGAATAAAACAAAATTATTAAAATCAGTGCAAGGACCTACAAAATTAGCAACATGGGAAAAAATCTATGTTTACAAGTACAAAGACAATTTTATGAACTTTGGCACTTCCAGTGATGAAAACATAAACTTTAAGTTCATCACACCACCAGAGGAGATTACACATTCCCACAGCATAAAGATTTATCCTCCAGTCGACAAGGGGCTGACAATGCGAATAAAGGGTTCGTGAAACCAGTTCTACATATTTAAACAAGTGAGTGGAGCAAAAGAGTGTTAGTTCGAATCAATCACACAATGATCTTAATAAGGAAAATTTAGTTAATTTTGATCTTCCAAACAACAGTAATCTCATCACTAAGTTCATAAAATCCACAGAGCAACATCTTAATACCATGCTGGGAAGCTGACAGTGGAACCGCGCTGATGGATGGAGCAACAGCCTTCGAAATAAGTCCAAGTAAGTGGAACAAAATTGGTGAAATTTGAATTATTTCTTTATAAATAATGTGTTATATGCTACATGCTAGTTTACCTTGCATCTCATAAATTCCTGAATTGAGTAATCTAACAGGTTCCTCAAATAAGTTTTGTCATGAAAATCTCTTAAGTAGGCAAATCATATGTTAACTTACCTTTGCTGTTTTGTCTTGTGATCCAGTAGCAATGAGTTTATCATTTGGTGAAACACATACAATATTGATATCTTTGTTATGGGCTTCTACTGTGCCATTCACCAATAATGTTTGAAGTTCATCTGAAACCAAAAACCACCTATAGCAGGTAATATTGGTAATTTTAATACTGACTACATAGTTATATGATTTTTCAAATGCAGAATGAACCGAAGGAAGATGGAGCTATGGTTCAAAAGAAACAGAAATAGCAAAACTGACTACTTTTTTCCTTTTTTCTTTTCTCTTATCACTCCAGTCTCTTTATCTCACTTTCCCATGATCTTCTCATCTCCTTTTGTTTTTCAACAAAGTCTGTGAACTTCTTAATTCAGTTATTGCATGTCAAGTGCTGATTCTTCATTTCAAATATTTGTCTGAAAGCAAAGAAAGGTGCAATTTTTCTGACATACTAAGATACATCAATTCACTGAAGGATTTGGATATCTGTCAGCTTGGTGGTCTAGGGGTAGCGTACTCTCCTCTGGATCCAAGAGTAAATTAACATCCTTCAAAATGCTAAATGAAAAATGTATAAAAGCTCCAAAATGCAAAATAAAAAAAGCTAAAAATCACATTTGTAGTATTAGTTATATGGTGATGTACTCACTGCTGTTTATCTTCTTTGGCAAATTCCATAACTTTAGACATGAATCTTGACTCACTGAAACAAAGAAGGAGGATGACAGATGGCTAAAGGCAACTGATCCTACAGAACTTGTATGCCTTGTGCCAACACCTATGCATGTCACTGATGAACTCTTTGCATCCATTGTCCATATCCGCACAGAATTATCCTGTAAAACAAATAGATTGTATTAAACAAAAAATTAACAACAACAAATACCTAACATGCATAGAGCCTTATAACCAAGTTTATCTGTAAAGTCATTGTGGGGTTTCCAACTGCTACACACTATCTGGGGGAAAAAAAAATCAAGCCATGATATTTACATTGTATTAGACGCATTTCAAGAGCGCTTCGAAGTGTGGAGAAGATTTGGGAAGTGACACAAACCATGCAAGCTAGTTGAAATTCATAACACAATGCTTATTCTTTAAAATGAAATTTTTTCCCCATATTGGTAATTCCCTGTGATTGTTGGTAGCTTTCAACAGTTTGGTTTCTTTTCCATTGTCATTATTGTAAGTCCAAAAATGATCTGCAACCGCCAACTTATACACCTGTTTATATCTTACATTTCTAAAGTGTTGTTTCATCCTTGTCTGAAAATTTCTTATTGTTCTGGCTATATATATCTGATCACAATCCAACAATCTATTTGATACAATCCAAACTAGAGGTCATATCATCTGCCAGCACTAGTTAGTCCACAGCTAAGATGACAGCTAAAGCTTTTGAAACATGTTCTGATAAGACTGTGTAGTTCAACTGAATCATACAATGATATCAATTAATTAATGTTCTGATAAATTAATCAGTTAGTGAAGTATAGTGTCACCTAATACCAATCTCTTTATGTGTATCAATCAACTTCATTCTTTCTAATTTCTTTAAAGTTTACAAATTCACCAGTTAGATTGCTAGCTTAAGCAAACTGACAACTTATTGAATGTAAAATGTTCCTGCAGGCCATTGCTTAGTGTTCAGACTAATCAAGCTACATATACAGCAGAGTAAGCAACAAGAAACCTCTCTATTATATGGGTTACAAACTGCAGCTGTCCATACACCTGATAAGATATTTTGCTGTACAAATGCTTGATGAGATGACCAATGATAATTACACAAGACTGTGATCAGGGGTGAGTCCATGTTCCATGTTTCTCATATTCAAAGACATAATGACGTGCACAAATTGGATACTTTGGTACACTATCTTGTTTCAATGTTCATGAGTTACTATTAGTTAATGGATATGCATTTTACAGCAATGAATAAGAAGTAATGAAGGAAGGCACAGGCATCACAATCATTAAACCTCACTTCTTTAAACTTTTACCTCTGGGACTATGCCAAGCAAAATAAGTTCCTATCAATAACATTGCTTACTTAAAGACAGAATCAGAGAAGCTGTTCACTTTCTGATGTGCTTAGTTGCAGGTACACATAACTGATGAGGGAGTACTGAGTTAGCAATGGCATAGGAAGGAGAGGAGCTTGGACCCAAATGGAGGTGCAAAAGTTAAGTCCCAATCACACCTGGAGATGGAACCATTTGTCAGATAGGAATGCGCAGGAGTAGAGAGGAAGTATGTGGGAATAATGCAGTAAAGTTTCAGCCTTGTGACGGAGGGCCATCCAGAAAGTAAGTCCCAATCGCGCCTGGAGATGGAACCATTTGTCGGATAGGAATGCGCATGCGCAGGAGTAGAGAGGAAGTATGTGGGAATAATGCAGTTAAGTTTCAACCTTGTGACGGCCGTGGTTACCGCGCTGTGCTAGGAGAAAATGACTGCTCTGATATTGTCTCCCGCCAACTGCAAGGTTCGTGCAGTCATCCGAGGTTTGCTCACTCAAAAGCAAAGTCCAGCAGAGATCCATCGCCAATTGTCAAGTGTATGGACACGACATTATGGTAAGACGATGGTGCAGGCAGTTCACTGAAGGACGAACCAATATTCACGACAACGACCGTAGTGGCCGACCGTCCCTGGTGACGGCAGAAGTGTTGGAAAGTGTGCGGCAAGCAATTGAGCAGAACCGGCGCTTCACAATTTCAGAACTCTCTTGTCAATTCCCCAGATGTCTCGCTCCCCTGTGCACGAAATTGTCTCCCGGAAGCTTGAACACAATTGGCGATGGGTCTCTGCTGGACTTTGCTTTTGAGCGTGCAAACCTCGGATGATTGCACGAACTTCGCAGTTGGCAGGAGACAATATCAGAGCACCCATTTTCTCCTAGCACAGCGCGGTAACCACGGCCGTCACAAGACTGAAATTTTACTGCATTATTACCACATACTTCCTCTCTATTCCTGTGCATGCGCATTCCTATCCGACTAGCGGTGCCATCTCTAGGCGCGATTGGGACTTACTTTCTGGATGCCGTAATATTTTAGAATGAGCTCAAGATGAAACTAAGAGGATGGAAAATTGCAGATACCTTTCCAGTGGGAAGACAAGTAGGCAAGAGAGCAATAATAGTAAAGTTTACTACCATGAATACTGTAAATAAGATCTGATGAAGAGCAAAGAAATTTAAAGGAACTAATATTTTCATCAATAAGAACTTGTCATTGGAAGATAGTGAAATAAAGAAGAAGATTGTACTAGAAATGAAAGATAGTAAGAAACCTTATATATGGAATATGCAACCTTAGATTCATGGAAAGGCGGTAACTGAAGTAAAAAGGAACTAAGTACTGATAATTGAAGTGGGCAGGATGTGAGTCTGCAATTCGATGTAACTGGATAGGGAAGTGAAAGATCAAGGGTCAGTTTGACCATGTGTGCGCCAAGTGAGAAGAGGGCAGGCATCAATGCTGGAACTTTTCAAGGTCAAGGAGAAGTCATTGTGCCATCACTGTGTAAGAAGATATCATCAGGCAGGCAATCATCTTGAGAGATTCAACACTGGCAAGAGGGGTGATGGAGGGAGGAAGAAGGGGAGAGTCACTGTGGATTTCAGCATGTGGAAGTATTTTAGAACTTCACAGTATGGCAGTAAGCAGAAAGACATGTGTATTCCTGACAGCATCAAGATTGCAGGAGTTTAGAGCTAGAGGAGGAGATTGGATCTCTGAGGCTGGGTTTTTGGAATTGTGAAGGTTTGAAATGGAATTTGTCTTTCAGTTTTATTGGTCCATTGGCTGTAAAGGTGCATTTATTAGCATTAGTTGAGACATGGTTAGAGGATAGGGATGAGATTAAAATGGCAGAGTTTGAATTTATAAGAAAAAAGCGTTTGAGAAGGAATATTAAGGGAAGAGTTTCAAGTGGCTTAGGGGTTATTATTTAGAAAGGAATGGAAGGGGAAGATTAAAGAATGGAGCTCTAAGATGGAGGGTGTAATGTGGGTAATATTGGTGAAGTTAACATTGTGTTTAGGTATAGTTTAGAGAGTTTTGAAGTATTGGTTTTGGATACAACTGGCGTCAGAGTTTCTTTGTTAAATGTATGTTTAAAATCTCAGGAGCCTGAGGTAGGGGATTTCTGTTGCTTAAACAACATTGAGGAAGGGCTAACAAGGAGCAGAATGGGTGTTATATGATTTAAGAAGTGATTTGGAGGGAGGTTTTTGGAAACAGATTAGAGTAAGATTTGAGGATATAGACAGACATTCTATAATGAGGGGGAAGAAGTCACTAGTGTTCTATCAGGAGATAAAAGGGAATGTTAAGAGAGATTTATACATTAGTAAGCATAATAAGCAGGAGAGGGGTTGGCATAGTTTAAATTAAGAATCTGGAGCTTATGGGATTTGGCAGTAATTGTGAGCATGAAGTTTGCCCTATATGTAGAAATTTGGAAAATATAGAACATATTTTGTTTGAATGCTCAGGAACAAGCGAATGAACACAATAAGCAATATATGGTAAATGGATGAAGTTAAATAAGCAAATTGCAGGAAAGAAAATGTTTGGTGACCTAAGATAAATTAGGAATCATGGGGAACATTTGTAAAAACAAATGGTTATGGTCAGTGAGAACAGAGGATTTGTGAGTAGTATTGTGTTTGCCTTGTGTATTTGGCTGGTAGTGGTAGTATGATGACATGTGTAATAGATTAAAAGTTTAAATATAAATGGATGTAAGCTATTAAGGGCAGGGGTTCTACAAAGTGAACAGATTTATTGCTAGTTTTGGGTGATTATGTAATTGTATAAAGTTTTCAGTTTATGTTATTATAGTGTTTCTTTGCGTAGTAGAAGAGGCTGTGCCTATGTCCTCTGTGAACTGAGGACTTGGACATAGTACACATTTAAATATAATATAACAATTTATTTATGAGGAATTCACTTAAGTTTTGTTCCACTTACTTGGACATATTTGGAAGAATGTTGCTTTCATCATCCCCACAGTTCTACTGCCAGCTTCCCAGCATGGTGTTAAGTGTCACACTGTGGATTTTATGAACTTTGTAATGAGGTTACTGTTGTTTGGAATATCAAAATGAACTAAAATTGTTAATTGGAACATTGCACAGTGAAACTAATCACACAATGTTCTCAATATAAATTTTCTTTATTTTTGTTTATGAATATATTTTCCCCACACTGATAATTTTTGAAGAGCTTGTAAGAGTTTAGGTTCAATTTGGAATTCATGGCATTTTTGCAGAAATGGTATGTTTCTACTGATTTTCCGTATGTTTATATTTTACATTTCTCATGTGTTCCTTAAACCAAAGTGTAATGTTCCTTTTGGTTTTACCTATATATTTCATACCGCAGTCTTTGCAACTGATTTCATAAATGACCCACTGTTTTCCTGGTGGAATTTTGGCTTTTGTTTTGGTTTTTAGGAGCTTTTTTAAATTGCATTGGAGCCAATATTATGTTGGCATCTTTAAAAGTATAAATAATCTATTATATTATATTTCACTATGAAAATCCCCAATATTTAAATCTACTGTTAAATATAGTTCATTGGAATGTGAAAATTAGTATGTATGTTAATTACAATTTTCATATTGGAGTTAAAATATTGGCCTGGAATAGAATCTAGGTTGAACCAGGCCATACTGTAATATTTTTGAACTTAGTGCTGTTTAAATAAATACTAAATACATAACTGATGGTTTAAAGCAAAACTGAAGTTATTTCAAATTGTGCTAATGTGTATAGAGCATTATGAGTTGGTGTCTTATTCAGCATGTATTTCAATATTTAATGTTTAAGGTTATATCAATAAATAGTTTTGAAAACCCCATCATGACTTCACAGAAACACTGAATTTCATGTACTTAACAGGAAAAATGCCAAGACAATTATTATGGAGTTGATATTATAAGTGACCACAAAGTTCAGTCTGTTTCAGACGAGACATTTAAAAGCATCAAATTCTGAGTAAAATAATATCTTTAGTATTAAACATAGCCATGAACTTCATTGTAACAGAACTCCTTAGGGCAGTTGTTGATTTGGTTTATTTACAGATGCTCTTTAACATTTCAGATCATCAATGTCCCATTCAATTCAGGGCATGAAATGACTGCTAAATTTTGCTCAGAGACCTCTTTTTTCAGGCTTGAGGTCCTTTTATGTGCCCTGAATCTACAACATGGGACCCACAGCTTTACTTCCCTTCTGAAGGAAGCCTTTCTTGGCATTTTTATGCCAGAAAAAATCCATCAGGGCAGGAAACAAACAAATCCATTTAGTATAATTTTCAGATCAGTAAAGATTTGAAATTGCTGTCCTCAGAGATGATTATGCAAATGAAACAAAAAGATGATAAAATGGAAAATATTGCGGGTGTACTAGGCTCTCAACTAAGAGAGATAGTGCCTTTATCATTAACTTAACTGTATATAACTTTGCATTATCGTGCAAAAGATTTAACACCTTTGTGATTCACAAGTGGAGGCTCCTTAGTTTTTAGCTTTTTATGGACATGATCCAGCTGGTTAAAGTTCATAATAGCATTAACTGTTTGGGTGGCTGGCAGCAATGTACAATATCAATACCCTGCACAGTAAACCATGGCATCTTGATGTGTATGGAGGACTCACATTTGATTGCATGTCAGCAGCCTATCAAGAAAGGGATTTTTCTGATGTGACAACAATGCAAAACAGGCACGGTCCCTGTCGTCTTCTGAGCTACTGTCAACTGGTATGGAACCCAGCACCTGAATTGATCTTTTTCCTAGATGATAGAATGGAACCATGTGGTTTCTGCACATTGAATTGCTGTACCATATTTTCACTAGTCTTGACTGTTATTCACCTTAATAATGCCTATGAGAGTCTCATTATTCAGTTAATCTTCCTGTCATTGGCTCATTGCCAAGGGTTTTGCTGCCTTCCTGAAACTTTGTGAGCCATTTTTGCATGTTCATTCATTTATAACATCAGCACCAAATGCTTGGCATATTTTCTGCAGTTGAACTGTTCTCCCCAGTTTAAATTCATTGTGCATAACAGTTCATATAACTATATTAGGGTGCTCATACTTGACAGAACTTCTCAGAATACGGGCTAACATTAGAAAAAAGTTTAACCTACTACCTTAATAGTATAAATCTTGAATCTTAAATTTCATTGCTGGGCATTTAATCATTGCCAATGCTAGAAATTTGCATTGTGAAAATATTGAAAGAACTTTTTTGGTTACCTGTATCTTTAAATTACTCACTTTGGAACCAGAGATAAGCAGAGAAGGATTACTTGCAGTAGTTGCCAGACAGAGGACAAGATCAGTATGACCCCGTAATAGCTGACAGCTCATATTTGACCTGTCATACAACTTTATATCTACACTATTAGTAGCTATTGCAAGATGGGACTCTTGTGGGCCAAAGTATACCAAATCCAGAATTTCATCAGTAAATCCCACAAACTGCAAAAGAAAAGAAAGAATATATAGTAATACCATTGTCAATCTTGAGCTTCAGCTGCAGTGTAGTTCAGTTTTTGATAATTCTAGTAATCATGTTATAAACATATTTATATATTTACAGCATTATATAGAGAGCGAATCCAAGCTCTACCGATAAACTTCCACAAGTTATTCAGGGATCTTTTCTGAGTGTTTTGATACAAGAAACTTGTGGTCTCTGGTGGATCATTAATGGGTAATTTCATTGTTTTGTAATAACTCAACTACCTTTGTATCTGCTTACTCAGAATATTATTGTTTACAAACAAAATCATTTGACTGCTATAGAGCATGTTTATACTATGGTCCGCCCCCAATTTATCAACTATTCATCACCTCCTGACAATTGCAATTATTAATATTTTAGGATAGATGACCAAACATTACAAAAAATGACATGAAAAAATCCAACTTATACTGTTAAACTGATTAAAAAGTAAATGTTCAAAATGTTGACCATCAAGATGATGACAAATTTCATAACGACACCTCATGAATGTGACACACACTCTAGCATCCCAGGAGATTGTTTTTTTTTTTTTGAACGGTGTTTAATGCCCATTTTTACTACTGTGGCACCACAGGCGGTGAACACTGGTGATACATGAAGTAAAATGATAAATTAGGAAAGGGGTTTTTATGTAAGGAAACGTTCCAAGCCTAAGTTTAGGGTAGCTCCCTGACATTTGCCAGTTATGAGGACTGAGGAAAACCTGGAAAAACCTTAGTCAGGGAGGACGGTCCCAGCAGGATTCAAACCTCAGATATCCTGCTCACAAGTCCGCGCCTTAACGATCTCGGCCACCCATGGCGATCCAGCAGATTCGCACACATTGTCAGCAGCTGATACAATCCTAGCAACCAGGTCCATATTAGTTTCTTCAGCAGTCACATACACTAGGCTCTTAACATAACCCCAGAAGAAAAGTCTGGGAAAACATTTATATCTGGAAGAACAAAAGTAACGTTTTCAACTTTGAAATCCCACCAAGTGACATCTTAATACAGAAGTTTATCCAACCGCCACCAGAGACAAACCAAACCACCACAAAAAACAAGGCCGGCAGTCGATCTGGAACTGAAGATGGGAGCGATTAGCTCCAGAAACTTAGTTTTCCTTTTTTAAACTATAAGTGATGTAAGTGTTACAAATTCGACTCAATCATTCAAAAAACTAATAACCAGTTTGAAACTTCTCTTAGGAAAAATTTGCATAATTCCCTTTCCATATTGTTTTTAATTTTTTAATGAAAAATTAGAAGAAAAATGAAGTATTTACGTGATTAAGTGGAATACAATTTATTTTGATGTTTCCAATTACATTACTTTGATGTTTTGAAGTATCTTATATTCAATATTTCAAGGGAAATATTCTTGATTTATACATGTAGGAAATTATTACAGATTATTACAGATCCTATCATTTACAAATATGTGGTTAAATCATATTTTATAATCATGCAGTGTGTTTAATATTACATGCTAGGTACATACCTGCTTTTCACATTCAAATGTGTCCAAACTGTGTAAAATGATATTATGATCTACAGTTACCACTGCCAAAGATCGTCTATCCTGATTAAAGATAAGATTTACTATCGAGAGGCTACCATCTTCCTTAGCCTTGTAGACCATAGAGTTTTTCTGTACATAAACTTCACGTCCTTCCAGGACATTCCATATACGAATTACACCTGCAATTGCATACTTCATATTCATAACAGATCTCCTAAAGCAAAGCGCATCAGAATAAAGGTTTTAGGTATAAATTTATAAGCTGTGGTTATTTTATGAAGGATTAACCTCCTTTCATATTTAAGTGAATTAAATCATTAGTCTAAAATATTAAGTGAAGTTCATGTAAACAAAATTATAATAATGGAAACATAAGTTAGGGGTATATGAGTGTGCATACTTTAATGGCAACTTCTTGATGCTGAGCTGAAACATTAATTCCTTTACTATTTTCTTTTCAGTTTTTTTTTTCCCATGGTATAATAAATAAAAAAATCTGACTCAATACATTTACACCTCTTTATATTTTTCTGTTGAAATACGCATAGTTAATGATTGATGCTTAATGATTCCGTCTCTTACTATTTTTTGCTAAGATGACTCACTTAGCCATAAATTCAAGCTACAAAGTTTATTATTTCCACACCTCTACTGGAATAATCTCCTGAAAATATGATAGGAAGCTTTACAATTTGTACAGTTGGCATTGACATTTGTGTACATAGCTAAGTCAGATCTTATTGACAATAGAGGTACTCCAGCTACTCAACTGTTTGCCTATAATCAATCATTCACTATCTCTAACAAGGAACGTGTCAATACACTCATATCAAAATATATCTCAACAATTTTCCTATGTCATCTATGTGTTATAAGAAGTCCATGTTCCAAAAATGAGTTTTTCAAATAAAAGTACACTAAAATTCATTGACAAATTCTTGAAACATATAGGAAACTTAACTTGGTACTGCAGAGAAGGAACTGGACAACTCTGAGGTGAGAGCCTTTTGCCTGCATGTGCGTAACAGGTTTATCTGCTGTTAATTCTAGACTGTTATTGGTTGAAGCTAAACTATTATTGGAACGGTAAGAGAGAGAAACTCTACTGTTAAATAATTGATTTCAAAGGCTCTGAGGCAAACAAGACAACAATAGACTGCCATTCAACATCACTCCATGTGAAGTATGTATGTCTGTTGTTAAATCCTAGACTACCATTGGCTCAAGCTAAAATATTATTGATGCGGCAAGATCGAGAAGTTCTATTTTGTGGCAACGCAATTGTTACCTACTCAAAGTAAGCCAGCTGAGTACATGAGAAATGTGGGAATTATAAGAGGCAGCATAGGCGTTGTTTATGGCCTCTACCTGCCACAGATTATATGATATTAACCTAGGTTCTGTTGCCTTGTGTTTCTTTAAAGAATTATAGATTATCCCCCTTCCTGTATTTATAACACTGTATGATAAACTATTTGCTCACTTAGTAGAAGCAAGAAGAGCAAAGAAAAACATAACTAACAAAGATTTGAAGCTCTGGGCCCTGGAAATTTCAGAAAGTTATTCATTTGGAAGAATAGATTTTAGTACATCCTCTTCTTGGGTCTCTGATTTCAAAAAGATTCACAAAATTAAAAGCAGTAAGATAACAAGATTTGTTTCAAGGACATTCGTAAAGAAGAAGAAAAAGACAAAGTGGCAGAAAACTTTATAGAAACAATTAGAGAGTGACTGTCAAATTAACCCCCTTCCTATATTTATAACACTGATCAGAGTGCTTTCAAGTGTGAAATTAGAGCAAAAAGAACTTTTTTTGCTCTAATTTTTTATTGAGGAGAAACATGTTCAAACTGTTGCAAAGTCTATTAGTGTGCTGACCCATTCATACACTATTAAGCTCACTATTGGTATGGATGGATCTATTTTTCCTAAAATATTTGTTGAACTGCACTAGAATACAGGCAGTTTCTGGCCTAAAGTGTCAAGAATTTTAAGGCAGAAAATTTAATTGTTAAAGCAACGAAATCAGGAAAAATGTGAAAAAACAGTTGAGATCCTGGTTTAATAAGGTCTTTTTTCCCTGCTCTGTAAATAATTGTGCTCTACTTTTGATTTGTGGACAATGACACTAAATGTCCCAGATATTCCTCTATCTTGAAATTGTGCAGATTCCTCCCAGAACTACAGGGAAACTTCAACCTTTGGATAAGTTTTCTTCTAGTAGTGGAAATCTCTTTATTGTCAGCTAACTGAAATTTTTACATATAATGAAAACATTCATTTCGAGGTTTTTCAGCATGACAATATTTTGAAAATGGATTCATTTATTCATTACCAAATTTCTTCCCCACAGTTCCAGGACGTGATTAAATATTCATGGACTGCAACTAAATATACAACAGTGCGACCCTCCTGAATTCATTGTATCTGTTAAATTCTGTCTACAAACAAGTATGAGAATATGTGAAGAAGAATGTGAAAATGACACCATTATTTGTTGTGCATGGTACCAAAAGAACTTGTGTTTTAATCACTGCATTAACATCAGTCAATGATGTTTTGCTTTCATTCCTGCAAGACACTAACAGGGATGGTCAATTGTCTCCATGCATCTGGAACAATGGGCTGCAGTTAAGGCATGTCCAATTCCTAATCTTCCACTTCGTCGACCCCATATTTTCCAGTTTTGATCTCAGGTGCTTGCAATTGAAAATAGCAGCTGATTTTTAGAACATGAACTTTTTATAGCTCATAGATGACACAGGAAAATTGTTGAGGTATGTTTTGATATGAGTGTATTGACATGTTTCCTTGTAAGTATTAAAGATGTAATAAATAGCTGCATAATATGGATTAAAGGATTTACAGTTATGAACTGTTTCTCTCCCAAAAGTACCTTGATATATTGCAAAGTTAACCAAGACTCATGTAAAGCATAACATTTGTACAGGGATAAGTTTCTTAAAAGGAAGATTCTAAACCCAAGATCAATTATTGCAGTAGCTCAGCTAGTATGAGAATCATGAAGTGTGATTCTGCATAAAGAAAAGCCAAGAACTATAGCTTTCTACTGAGGTACTGCAGACAGAGAAACCAATTTTGCAGCTGGTAGAAGAGGATTTAGCTGCAAGTACATGAGGTATGGCAAATGCTAATGGAGTAACAAATTGGACAGTTCATAGAACATTAAAAGAACAGTTATTTTCCTCATATCATATTCAAAGAACCTAGTAAGTACCTCTGATTAAATGATTACTGGTGAAAAGTAGTATTCTGCCAGTGGTTAAAAGAACAATGTGCACTCAATCCCAATTTTTGATCACAAATGCTGGTGCCAGATAAAAACACGTTTAACATGTAATAGTGTACTTTTTTACTTCTTACACTTTTTGACACTTTAAGAGTATGTAGTTCAACTGAATCATACAATGATATCAATTAATGTAATAGTATATTGAATTTTCACTTAATCATCAGTTGTTGAAAGTTCCTGTATGATGCAACAAGATCTTTTCCAGCAGCAGTTTTCACTTAATATCTGTGCTGGGATAATTGGAGATAAATTAATAAGCCCCTTCATATTACCCTCAAGATTCCAGGAACATGTTGCAGCATTTACTTAGAAATATCTTGCAGGACAATGCTCTTCAAACAAAGCAAATTAGTGGTTTATGCATGATGAGACACCTCCTTGCATTAGTACAGAGGTTCATAGACACGAGAACCATAAGTTTCCTGAATAATGTTACACAGAGTAGTAACAGTAGTAGCAGTACATTGGCTTATAAGATCTCCAGACTTCAATCCATCAGATTTTTATTTCTGGGGATGGCAGTGCTATTGTCACTACTTGCCTTCTATCAAGGCAATCAGTGTTTGATTCCAGCGGTCTTAAATGGGATTTGCTGAGAGCAAAATGGTATCTGGGCAGGCTTTCTCCAAGGTCTATAGTTTTTCCTGCAATTCATTCTGCCATTGCTTCATTTTTACCTCAACATCATCTATGGTAATTTAGTGTGCCAATCTCTTGGTGCATGCATTCATATGGTCTGAACAGTCTTCATCTAATGGCAAATGGAAGAACTCCAATTAGCTGAGCATTAGCAAACACCATCAAATTTCTGGGGACATTTGAAGAGCCAAGGATATCGTGATGAAATTACTACAATCAAAGAGCTTATTACACATGTTTTTAGAAGCAGCTATGGAAATAGGGCAGAATGCAGAAGTTTTAGCAAGAATAGGAACAACTTGGTCAAATGAAATGCAATGTTTGCATACATTCTAATGGTGCACATTTTGAACATCCACTGTATATAAACATATCATAAAATTTACAGTGTCTTTCACGTAGTAATTTATTTGTTATTGAACATCTTTATTTATTGAACATTAAGAATGATGAAGATGTTTGAAATGTTCATATAATACTTCTGAAAAAACTATTTCTACAATTGATAGTTAAATATCCTTAACCTTGACCTTTATAATCCAGTTTCCTCCCAAGAGTAGTACCAAGTTACACCAACTGCTCCCAGGCACCTTTCAACATTACTTGCAAACCAGTCATGGATGTGGTTGCATACATAAGAAAATATTCAGCTCTTTAGTTGTACTCTGTTGCCATACTCTGCAGATAACTTATTTGATAGCATTCAATTATCTCCTTAGCCATTCATGGTAGCCAAAATTTCATACAGACTTTTTAATATATTATATTGTACCCAACCATCAACCATGAGCACACTCATAATACCCCCAACATTTTGTATATGTTTGAAACAGTAGCTAAGATTAACCTTTTTCTCCTGCAGTGGCTACAAACATTCCTGTAAGCTCCTCAGGAAACGTAAGTGTTTTAGGCAAAAGAACTAATCCTTCAAGTGCTTCAAAGACTGGTAATGTTCTAATAGCTTCTTGTTTTGAAAGGTCCCAAAATATAAGAACTTTGTCTCGCCCACAGCTGTAAATAACACACACATTATATTAGTACTTATCACCAAATAATAGTCTTTATCCAAATGGGGAAATAAAATTATTCTCATAATGAATATGTAAGCAAAAATGTTATATATGAATCATTTTATTACTGAAACAATATGAAGTTATATACAACAAATAGTTCAGTACAAAATTTGCAGTACAATAAAAGCAATTCAACAATGCTAGAAGATAAGTCAAAAAATGCATTTCCCCAATTTTTTTATAGATGAACAAATAAAAGCAGATTAAGATAAACATTATTTTGAACTCATTGTATGACTAAGCCGAAATAAACACTCTTATTGCTCCACTTACTTGTCTATAAATATAGAACCAGTTTCACGAACTCTTGCTGCATTGTCAGTTAGAACGTTGACTACTGGATACTTCATTATGCTGTGGGAATGTGTATTCTGCTCTGGTAGAGATGTGACGAACTTAAGTTTATTATTCATCTCTGGAAGTGTCGAAGTTCATTAAACTGTCTTTGTATTTGTACATGTAGATTTGTTTCCATGTTGCTAATTCTGTAGGTCCTTATACTGATTTAATAATTTTGCTTTATTTAATATGTTGTGGTTTTCTGTCCAGAAATTAAATACTCAGGCTGATTTCTCTATTTTCTTGTATTTTATTTTTGAAATGTTCTTTTAACCATGTGCCCATGTTTCTCTTTGTTTTCCCAATATATATTTTCTCACATTCTGCACAACTTATTTTGTAAATACCTGCTTTTTTCTCTTGTGAAATACTGTCATTAACATTGTCTATCAGAAGTTTTTTGACATTAAATCTGGTTACAGGGGCTAACCTGATATTTAAATCTTTAAGTATATTCTGAAATATTTTTGTAGCCCATGTGAATTTTTTAAAAATTAGTAAATGGAGCAATAAGAGTTTTAGTTCGACTCAATCATACAATGATTTCAATTATATGATTGGTTTCACTGTACAAGTTCCATCTAACATTTCTAGTTAATATTATTTTGTTTCAACAGTATTCTTTTACATTTTAACATAAATGCCAAAGTTATTTTAACATTTGTTGTAGCATACAATGAGTTTATTCATTCCCTGATGTATATGTTTTTTCATTTTCCCAAACAGGTAAAAAGATTTAAGTGCACCTCCAAGTGATCCAGAACAAACATCTATTTTCCTGCGCCATTTCATTAACAAATATAACTTGGACAGACATCACTTCTCCTCCATACACAGATTCTGTGTTTTCTTCTCACATAAAATAGATCTCTGCACATACTTGCTTCCATGACAACTTAATCAGTACCTTTGCCATTCTGCAACTGTGCTGCACCAGGTTCTGTTTCAAGTACTTGTATATCTGTGCATCTTGTATCAGTAGGACAACAAACTAGCAGATACTAAGTTTAAGTGAGCCCCATTTCTTTGTTTCAAAATAATAAATCAAGGAAATTTGCTTTTTGACTAACCCTCATATATAATACAAACTATTAGAGCATGGATAATGAATGAAGAGCCATAGCACGTTTACCATAAAAAGTACTTAAAATTCAAAACCATCGGGATATACCTTTGAGGTTACTGACAGCAAATAGAGTAGGAGGAACAAACACTTCCCCAAACATATAAAACAAGGTACACCCAGAAAATAACTAGAAAACGATAATGAGTTTCTGGTATGCGCAAATCTCAAAATATCAGCTGAGTACTGAGTATTGGGATTGGTACTTTAGTGTCTGCTGCTGAGGCCATTGCGTTGAGTGTCAAACATGGCAAGTCAAGCTGAGAATTACATCAAAGTGATGTAGCAAGAAGTTGTATAATTTTTGTGCATAGAAGGCTCAAAATAACCTGAGATTCATCAACAGATGTAGTGGTTCGTGATAAGAACTCTATGACACAAAACAAGTGCACATGTAGGTAGAAAAATTAAAAAATAGCATTACATGCCCTGCCCCAACTATGCCAAGAATCCTAACATGGTTCAAGCTGTTGAGGATTTAAGCCTGGAGAATTGACATGCTACTGTTGACAAAGTGGCTTCAAATTTGCAAATGAATAACAGATCAGCATACCAGTGGGGCTATTAGAAAATAGTTGTCAGGTTATTGTTATTAAGTTTATTTAAGGATGCTCTTTAGCATTCCATTCAATTCTGGGCATGAAACGGACAGTATATTTTGCTCAGAGGCCTCTTTTTTCAGGTCTGACGTTTTTTATGTGCTGTAAATCTATGACATGGGACCAACACTTTTTCTGCCCTCACAAAGGAAATATCTCTCTCTAAAAAAAAATAAAAAACAAACACACAAGCACGTACGCGCACGCACACATACACACCCCACCAATGACCCTAGCTGGGTTTTCACACCCATGACCTTTGGTGTCAAGTACATGTATTAGTTTCTCATACCATAAATAAAAGAAAAGTATACAGGATCAATATAGAACTAGCAGAAGTATTTCTCAAATGGCTAGTCATTGCCAAGAAAATTGGGTGCACCATTTCACACATGAGATAAACTAAGTTCCATGGAATGCTGCCACACAGATTCCCCATAGATAAGAAAACCACATATTAAAGGAAAGGTGTGGGTTTAACATCTCAGGCCATCAGCATCCCATTCAATTCAGGGTGTGAAATGGCTGGTAAATTTTGCTCAGAGGCCTCTTCTTCCAGGCTTGAGGTTCTTTTTCATGCCATAAATCCACAACACAGGATCCACGTCTTTACTTCCTTTCCAAAGGAAACCATACTTAGAATTTTTATGCCCAAAAAAATTCATTGACCCTGACTGGGATTGAATCTGCGATCTTGGTAAAGGTGGTGTAGGTAATCTTTTGTGACAAAAAGAGAATAAACATTGAACCCATGAAAAAAATCTACTTTGACACAGTACCTTCTTTACTAAACTCACTTTATTAACCATTAGGCTAATCAGTTGTAATATGATAGAGAAACTTTGATGGATATTAGTTTATGTGTGATGTAGTAAATGAAAACAAATTCAGCTTACTTTGCAACAACTTTGCCAAGTGCCACTGATGTTACCTGAAGTTGGACTAACTCTGGAAGCAAACCATAGTTTTTGTCTACAGTATTACCTTCATTTTCTCAATAAACAATATGTTTTTACTTTTGTAGCTATTTCCTAAATGTGCCTTGTAATTTATCAGACCATGTTAAAACTAATTATTTTCATGCTTTTTTATTAATATATAAATAATATTAAGATAAAATAACTAATCTTACTACACCATTACCATTTATTTCGTCTTTAAATTTACCTTACTGCAAAACTACTGCCATCTGCGAACACCAAAGATGTCACTTTGCTGAAATGTCCAGAAAGTACTAAATGCTCAGTGCCATCCTTTAACTTCCAGGCTCGTATTGTATTGTCATCACCAGCAGCAAACACTAAACTTTCCTCTGCTACATTATGGAACTTCACAAAACTGAAATTTTTGTAGAAATATTAAATGAAAATAAAGCTGATTATTAATTGATATCATTGTATGATTCAGTTGAACTACACACTCTTAAAGCTTCACTTACTTTTCATAAATATATGGAACCAGTTTCGAGAACATTTAGTTCCCATCTTCAGCCAGACTAAACTTCAAATTTAAAGTTCAATGGGAACATCCAGGCTGAACTTCAACTTCAAAGTTTAAAGTTTAATGGGAACTAAACATTCTTGAAACCAGTTCCATACATTTATGAAAAGTAAGTGAAGCTTTAAGAGTGTGCAGTTCAACTGAATCATACAATGATATCAATTAATATGATTAGCTTCACTGTCCAAGTTCCAATTTACATTTAAAGTAAAAATCTGATTTAAAATATAAAATATACAGAATTCTTTTATGAGCTTAGTCTAGACTAAAGATAGAGCCAGTTGCCAATAAAAAAAAAGGTTTGTGGACAGCAATATTATGCTTATTCTTCCTGTATTTTACTATTATTTATTTTATTGTTTTTTTGTTTATTTAATATTTATAACAACCAGTAAAAATGTGCCTGATATAACAGAACTAACTGAATGGGTAAGAGAAAGTAGGGCAAGATTCCACAAATCACAGTTTTTGGAAAATAAATAAATAAAAAAAATTGCAAGATAAACTAACAATTATTTGGAAAAGTAATCTGTTATAAAGTTATAAACTCTGACTATTCATGGAATATCATTTTTATAAATATTTAATAACTAATGAAATATAATTATATAAGCCTTGTGGACTGCTTTCCTTTCGGATTTCAGCAGGGCTTTGGTAGAAATAAATTTAATATAATGAAGTAAATATGTAGAAACATTATAATTAATAAAAGTGTTCTGACAAAATATGTTTTAGTTCAAAAATTAATTATTGTTCAAAATTACTAAGTTGCAATCCATTTCTTCTCATTAACTATTTATTAGCTCATCTATTACAAAACTAGTAATATGAAACAAGCATTCATTTATTTCTCAATATCAGAGTGTTCATAATCAACAAACAGAGATATGAATGGCCAAGGTTAAGGCACAGAAGACTAATGAGCAAGAGGTTTGGGGTTCAATTCCTGTGAGGATTATCCTCCCTGACAAGTTTTTTCTAGGTTTTCGTAATCTAATAAATAACAAATGCCAAGGATGTACTCTGCCTGTAATGGGCATTAAACATTACACACACACACACACACAAAAAACAAAAAAAAACATGAACCGATTGCAAAGATTATTGAATTTTCACATTCTACCCATGAATGAACTAAGCAAATTCCTATTAGAACCATCAGATGACTACACAGAAGCACCTCAGGATCCAGACACCACATTAAGTAGCCAGTCAATAGCTGAATGATGGGAGGGATTGCCCGCAAAACATATCCTAAAGTTATATATATAAATGTAGTAAGTATTAACATATTCAATAAGTTTCAGTAGAATATATATATATCTCCTGAAGTCACCTAGACTCCATTCACCACACTCATGGTAAACACAACACTGAAACTTGTCACATATTTCTTTTCCGTTAACCATAGTAAGCACTGAACTTTTGTTGTGATATCCTTTTGTTTCCTGTAGCATGTCTGCCGCCCTTACTGAATGTGCAACACCAGGCTTGCCCTCACAGTAAACATTAGCACACATCCCTCACATTAATGTTGTTGCAAACTTGGACGGTTTCTGTCTCTCACCACATCTGTAATCCACTTAGCATTACCCAGGTGCACCACGATAAGGTAGGATTACTGCGCACAAGCATGATTGCCTGTCTGGATGAAATTAATCAAGGATAGCCACTGCCCACAAAGAACATCTACTTAAATGCAGCCAACTAGATAGCAAAAAACAAATAAAAAATAATTTGGAAGCTCTTTATTGGGAAACTAGGGAAAAAATGATAAATATCAGCATCCCCAATGGCCACTAGCAACCAACCAACCAACCAGTTTCTATATCTTTGCAAATCATAAAAATGTTTCTCCATTATATTTGAATTTATTAAATATGTTAACAATAGCTCCACTTGCATATACAACATCAGGACATGTTTTGGGGACAATCACTCATATCATCAGATGCTGACTGACTTTGAGGAGCTTCTGTGGAAACATCTGATGGTCCAAATAGTAGCTTGACGAGTTCATTTGCAGTTCATTAATATTTTTCTATTTTCCAGGATAAAACATTTTTCACAGGTAGCTAGCCCTAATATGTTATGAAGTTCTTTCAAAAGATTAGCCTCTAGTTTACCTTTGGGATTTTGGGTCCAAAAGTATGCTGCTACCATTTATTTATCTATTTGTTTAAAACAAATATTACGAAAGCATTTCTTCAAATTTCTTAAATTTCTCTTCATTTTACAGAATATATTTTTAATTACATTCTGTACATTCAGTTCCATAAATTTCTGAATCCTGTTCTGATAGTATGTATTTACTGTGGAACTTAATAAATTTTTTAAATATTTGTTCTTTGGATCTAACTTATGCTATATTATTTGAATACCTTATTGAATTTGTTATGGTAAGGCAGATTATATGTGAAACTTTTGAATTTGCTACTTTCCTTGATGTTCTCCAGTGTGGAAGCCTCTTATAGATTTTTGCTTTTTAAATTTACCAATAATTTTTATTATTGGTCTTTGTTGAAACCACCAACATTATCTGTTGAAATTCCGTTTTATACTCTCTTTTTGTGAGTGGGGTGTAAATTAAACACTGGTGTGCCAACCAGTTGAATATAGCACTTTTATGTGGGATAAATATAGCTATTATTTTGTTATATAATTTGTGTATGTTTCTTTTCTATGAACCTGTCTGCATTCCTTAAATTCATAAATGGGAGCCTCCCATTTTTCTCCATTTCCTAGGTGAACCGTATAGACTTTTTTTTTGGGTCATTTTACAGGTCATTTTTGTGTTTCTTTTGGTCATCAAAATCTGCACCCTGCTGATGATACATGAAGTAAAATGAGAAAGCCAGAAAGGATTTTAAAGAAGGAAGCAATCTACACCTAAATTTGTGGTATCTCCCTGTACTGAGGAAAACCTCGAAAAAAACCTGTCAGGGTGGACTATCCTGGTGGGAATTGAACCCCAGACCTCATGAGTCCATATCTTAATGATCTCAGTGGCAGTACAAGAAAATATGGAGTTTGATATCTTTATTCCTTGAGTTGATTTATTTACGGATGCTCTTTAACATCTCAGGTCATCAGCATCACATTCAAATCAGGGCATGAAATGGCTGACAAATTTTGCTCAGAGGCCTCTTCTTTCAGGCCTGAGGTTCTTTATCGTGCCATAAATGTACGACATGTGACCCACAGCTTTACTTCCCTTTCGAAGGAAGCCATACTCAGGATTTTTATACCCAAAAAATTCATCGGTCCTGGCCAGGTTCGAACTGCGATCTTGGGTTTAGGAGGCAAGTATGGTAACCACTACATCACTAGGGCCAACAAGAGTTTAATTACTGTTCTATATTACATAACACATCTAAGCTCAATAAGCTTCTCTACACACTGATGAGGTGGACAGAAAGGAACATGATGTTTACACTCCTGAAAGATGGAAATGTCAAAAAGTACATCAGGTTAGAACCTTATAACCACATTTTGTAAATTGCTATAGGCCTATAATAAAGTGATTCAAATCTTGCTGGTGTGTCTTGAAGGAATAAGTTATCAAATTTGGTATGATAAATATGAAAAAAGGTTTTAAAACATTAACTTATTAGCATTCTATTATGTCATGTTACCTAAGTGTGGTAATCGTGCTACCTGAACAAGGTGTTCTTTAGATCCTTTAACATAATTTCAATAATGGCAACTCCTTGAAAAATAAAGCATGTAATATTACCTCATCACTCCAGTTCCTCCTCTGAGATTTAAGATACATGACTGATGCTGCAGGTCCCAAATACGAACACTGGAGTCTGTCCCTCCACTTGCCATGATTGTCCCATCATGATTTAAGCACACACGTGCAACTGGCCCTTTGTGTATGCTCTTCCAAGTTTTTGAGAGCCTAGATTCTGAAAATAATTCGGACACATTTCCCAATTTATCCTTAATTAGCTAGTGAGTTGATTTAATACTCTTATGCTCCACTTACTGTCAGTTAGGTGTTGTTCATCGTCTGCTGAAGATGCTAACTGAAGTAGTTGGTGAAAGCTATGGTAGTAATTTAAACCATGGACCACTGCAAAACAGCCCGGGAGATTTTAACTGTTTTAACTATAACACCGGCCATGAAAGCCTAAGCAATACTATAACTATTTTTTGGTACAAACAAATTTAAAATGATATTCACAATAGTCCCATTTCGGTTTCTGCCAATTGCTCCTGAGAAGGGCTTCATAAGGCTGAAGTGAATTGCCTTGCATGTTAATTCTATGTACCTAGTTTGCCATAGTTAATTTTTTATGTTCATAAGAGGGGGTATCGTAAAGGTTTTAATTATTGCCCACAAGATATTATGATATATTTATGAAATTTTGTCCTTAAGTGCATAATGTTGAGAAAATCAGCTCATTGTGCCTTTTATTTTTCTTTATAGTTTGTGACTAAAGTGTAAGATGGATAAGATTGAGGCTCCCAGTGTGATAAAGTTCCTGCATTTGAAGGATAACGGTGTCCAGCAAATTCATGATGATATGATGGCAGTTTATGGAAACAATTACCCATTTTATGACACTATAGCGAGGTGGAAAAGGAATTTCCAAAATTGTCACATGTCCCTCATAGATGAGCCAAGATTTGGAAGACCCCATTGACAGAAAATGCAGCCACAGTGGAGAAAGTGGAGTGTTTAATTCTGGAAGACAGATGAGTATCCATTCAAATGATCATGAATGAAAAAGGTTATAGTAGTGAGTGGAACATTATTCGTGACAAATTGCAATGTCTAAGGTGTCTGCATACTAGTTCCATGTTTGCTAACCACTTTCCAGAAACAAACATGGCATGATCTTTAAGACAGATGTTGATACTGTTGGAACAGGATGAAGAGGATGTTTTTGGTCATCTGGTAACCATGGATGAATCCTGGATCCATCAGTATGATCCAAAGATCAAAACCATGAGCATGGAGTGGAAGGATTCCCATTCCCCTCCCCCAAAGAAGGCAAAGATCAGCAGGGATGGTTATGGTCTTTTTTGGGACTGTTGTGGAGCCATCCTCACAGATTACCTTGCAAAAGCATATACTACAGCAATCATCTGGACAAGTTGCGAGATGCTATGAAAAAGAAATGCTGCAAAATGTTCTCCAAAGGCCTTCATCTCCTAGCTGACAATGCACCAGCTCACTCATCTGAAGTAGCAGTTGACAAAGCAAGGGCATGTGGCTTTGAGCATCCACCTTATTCTCCCAATCTCGCACCAAATGACTTTCTTGTTCCCAGAAATGAAATATCTATTGTAGGGTAGTAGACTTGATAACAGTGGCATCATTAACGAAGTGGAAGAGTGGTTTAAGGCACAATCTGTAGACTTCTAAATTTCAGTATTCAGAGGGTTAAGATACCTTGGGATATCATGTAGTACAAGGGGTGATCAGAAACTAAGGCTAGAAGGCCGATATTCCTGGAGTTTTGTCCATTATAGAGAAATTAGTAGTGTGCAGTAATTCTAACATATGCATTTGGCAACTGTGCAGAGTTTCAGCCACCCACCACCTACAGCGCTAGTTGTAGGTAAACACCAATGGTGACTTGTTTGGAAAACTGGTCTCGCAAAGAAATTCACTCCATTATTTGATTTCTGTGGAAAACATGTAACGGTGGCTGAAATTCACCAGCAGCTGGTAGAGGTTTACAGAGAGACTATAATGTCTCGTAACATGTCGCAGAATGATGTCGAAAGTTTGCTGCCGGTAGAGAAAACATCACCAACAAAGATCGCAGTGGTCAACCCAGCATGGCATCAACAGATTTGAATACAGCTTGGATGAAGGAGCTCATTCAGGACAACAGGAGAATTACTTTACGACATATGACGGTAGAATTGAGAATGTCGTTCTGAAGCGTTCGTCACACTGTTCACGATATTCTGCAGTACCGGAAAGTTTGTTCCCGATAGGTTCCACGAAGTCTGTCCAACCAACACAAGGAGAAGCACATGGGGGCAATTCTGCAACTTTTGCAATGGTTCTCCCCGAAAGGCAAGAGTTTTTTTCACCATAGCGTCATGGATGATGAAACATGGATCCACCACTACACCCCCAGCAGTAAGCGCTTGTCAATAGAGTAGAAACACCCCTCCTTTCCAAAGACAAAGAAGAACAGCATCTGCCGGAAGGTGATGGCCAGTGTTTTGTAATAGCGCAAGTGTCATACTCGTGGAGTTTTTGGAAAGACGGCAAACATTCTGGCCGAGGGCGTCATTTTCTTTCACGACCACGCGCGACCTCATACAGTCCAGAAGACTGCCAAGCTGTTGAAGCAGTTTCGCTGGAACATCATCGACCACCTCCCTGCAGCCCGGACCTGGCTCCAAGCGACTTTCACTTTTTCCTCACTTGAAGGAGCACCTAGGAGGCTGATAGTTCGTTTCAGACGAGGAGGTGACACTTCGCAACAACGTGGCTTAACATGCATGAACAGGGGTTTTACCAGCAGGGAATGTTCAAACTCATCTCAAAAAGCGACGAGTGCCTAAACCTATATAGAGACTATGTGGAAAAATAACCTACTGTCTCAGTTGGTTGTATGAAATAAAATGTACACATCTCACTGCAGGCTTTGTAACCTTAGTTTCTTAATCATCTTTTTTTTTTTTTTTTTTATTGATTGATTTATTTACGGACGCTATTTAACATCTGAGGTCATCAGCGTCCCATTCAATTCAGGGCATGAGACAGCCAACAAATTATGCTCAGAGGGCTCTTCTTTCAGGTTTGAGGTTCTTTTTCGTGCCGTAAATGAACATGGGACCCACAGCTGTACTTCCCTTCCGAAGGAAGTCACACTTAGGATTTTTACATCAGAAAAAATAAATCAATCCTGACCGGGTTTGAACTTGCAATCTTGGATTTAGAAGGCAAGTATGGTTACCACTATACCACTAGGACTAACAGTGCTTGAGAGCAAGTCATGTGAAAAAAGGGAACCCCAAAACCGAGAGCCTTAAGTGGTCCTTGGAAGCAGCAGTGCCAGATTTCCCCATGAATATAATGCAGGCTTCCACTGAATGGCCACAGAAACTTCAGTTATGTAAGAAGGCAAAAGGTGGCCACTTAGAAAAGTGATTTGCAAGTACTGAGCTTAAAAATCATATTATAAACATTGAAGCACATTGTTCTTGAACAAAAGCTTTTTAGCAAAACTTACAGTTAAACTAATCACATGTTTAGGGCTTCTTTAAACTCCACACAGAAATGTTACACAGATCACTGATACCTCAAAAGATATTAATAAATATCTTATTTCTAAAGATGGGCCTAAAGTAATCACCTATATTTTTAATTTTGTTTCTTTTAATAATGCCTATAAGGCTTCCTATAAAGGCCCAGTGGGAAGAAGAAGAAGAGGATTTTGTTGATTTGGTTTATTTACGGACACTCTTTAACATCTCAGTCATCAGCGTCTCATTCAATTCAGGGCGTGAAATGACTGACAAATTTTGCTCAGAGAGATTAGAGGGAGTGAGATCCAATGCATCTAGTGGGTGCAGCACAACAATAAACCTCAGCAATGCCAACTTTGGGTCATAGTATTACTGGTGTGGGGTCATACATTGTCATGTTTGAGGAACTCTCCTATTAACCACTTCCCTTTACACCATTGCTGAATCCTGCGCCTAAGTCGTGTGCAGGTCTTGCAGTACACCTCAATTAAGTAATTTCTTGTGGAAGCCACGCCATTGTGTCTGAACAGATGGTAATCTGCTTGCCCAAAGATGGAACAGCACAAAATTTCTTTATCTGCAAACCCCTGAATATTTCCATTGCATGGATTGGGCTTTCTTCTCTAGTGTGAGATAATGACACCATGATTTGCCACCAGCTTTTCAAAAAAAAATTGTTAAATATTCATTATATATTTCCAGCAGCCAATGACAAGTTCAACCATTTTGTCCTTCTGTGCTTATGTCAAGTCCTGTGCAACCTATGTGGGGAAACCTCTTTTTTATATTCAAATTGTCATGAAAAATATTGTGCAGGGTTGCACAGCTGAAGTCTGTCTGACATTCCAGTTCATCAAAGGTTGTGTACTTACCACTCATAATCAATTCATATAGAGTTCTATGTTCCTGGGAGACCATGAAGTCGACAGACATACAGTACTGATATTCTTGTGTGCACACCTGCTGCTGCTGGTTAACTCACTGACCCAATTATAAACGGTTTTCTGAGCAGAAATTTCTCAACATCTTTCCAAAGTTAAACATCTATAAATGTCTGCAGTTTATGACTATTTCTTTCACATATACCACACAGTCCATCATTATTCATTATATTCACCTTCCATCTTGTCCACGTATTTTTCTACTTGACAACAGATGAACAGTCCTTTTACTATACACTCAGGTTATAATAACCATCTAGTGTCTGCATGACATACTATTATCAGTCCATTGTCCTATGAATGGACAAGCCCTAGATTGCACAGTAAAACAACACATTTTAATTTCTAAATGTCCCTTGTAAAAATGCTATTATTAGGCAGTACTTAATTTCCAACATTGCAAAAATTTACACATCTCTGAAAAATGCACTCTAAAGCTCTCCAAGATACTTACAGACAAGAATGTTGCATAATTGTTGAATAATGCATAAAAAGGCTATTGTTCCTTGTACAAAAGTTTTTCTAATTATTGACTTGCAATTTAATCAGGTTGAATACTTATGGAACCTACCTTATATTTGCATGTTTAAACTAAACTGTGAAGGAGAGGACTCACTTAACCTCAGAATAAGGACATGGCTGGATGGCAGTGCAGACTAATACCTAGCTTTAATACAATGCTCATTAATCATAATAAATACTTTATTTTTCTCACCTTTCCAAAGCCATGATTTAAACAATCCACTTCTATGGGATGTGATGAGAATTTCATTATCCAAACTCAAGGCAAAAGTGATTATTATGTCAGGATCTTCTACCTCTTCATTGTCTCCCAAAGATGATGTGACCTCCCCATTTGCCACATCCAGTACTTTTACACAACCATCACACTGACACAATAAATGTTTTCCATCTTCAGTCCACTGTTGGGGAAATCAACATATATAGTGTATATAAGCGTATTATTTCTTTGTTTTTCTCTTAAGCCAATAATGCACTGAATATTTCTGTATGTCAACCTACCTCCACCAGTCCTCCAGTATAAAATGCCCTGTACTCCTTTTCCACTTCATACCTGCAACAATGTAAATGTAAAAGATGAAACTTGAATATGGATATGCAACATAAAAGTTTTATACTTACCTAGAAAAACAAGGGAATGAATAAAAACATTATTAGGATATGATGTAACTCCATTTAAAATTACTATTCCAATTCACCTGCCCCCCAAAAATTTTACTTTTATAGCTGAAATCACACCAAAGAAAAATGGCAGCATAGTGCGCTGGTGTCATCTTGTAACAATTGCAAGAAATGCACTAAATGAATAGAAACCACAGCCACCGTTATTGAGATTCAGATTTTGCTTGCAGCCACAGCCCATGAGATGATCAAACAATCATTACATGAATATAGTAATTACGAAGCTGTTGACAATGGAGTGGTAATATATCCTAAACTTATATATTCATTTTTTACACAAAACTCCATTTACTTACATAAAATAAGTTGCATTTCGGGAGAATCTCTCTCATGTTCAGTTGCTCACTGAACCGCCATTACTCAAAACGATGGCTAGACACCTGGATGTTCCTGTGTTGCCATCTGTTGGCTGAAGTAGGAAATGGCTGAGATCATCCATAGGAGGAAACTCGAAGTTTATTAGGTTTTCTTTATTTTTTAATATGAAAATTTTTTCCCAAGTGGATAACTCCATTGGATTGTGAAGATGTTTCAGCAGTTTAATTCATGGTTTTTGGTCCAAAAATGAGCTGCTACTGCTGATTTTTTGGCTGCTTAAGCCAAATATTCCTAAAGTGTTCTTTCCTTCGAATTTCCAAATTTCTCTTTGTTTTGCCTATGTAGCTCTGTTCAAAATCTGCACATTTTATTTTGTAAATTCCTGATTTCTGTTCTGTTGGTATGGAGTCTTTTACTGTGGAACCTAATAAATTTTTGATGTTGTGTCCGTTCTTTGGGGCTAACACCCATGTTCTTTGAAAATTTTTTTGAACTTCTTGTGGTAAATTGGATGGTAGGTGAAACTTTTGAATTTGTATACTTCTTTTGCATTTTTCAGTGTGGAAATTTTCCTTATCTCATTTTACCTTTAGATTTATTGATAATTTTTATCACTGTGTCATCGTTGAAACCAATGATTATAGTGTCTTTATTATTTTTTGGTATTCTATTTTGTACTCTGCTTCTGTGAGTAGAATATTCATCAATCTGTGTGCCAAACTGTGAAACACTGCATATTTATGTGCAATGGGGTTATAACTTTCATTTTTTATGTAATTTTCTGTGTGTGTTTCTTTTCTTTAAATTCCAAAATTCAAACAATTTCCATTTCTCATAATTTAGTTCAGTGAGCAACTGAAGATGGAAGAGATTCACCTGAAATGTACCTTTTTTATGTAAGTAAATGGAGTTTAGTGTAAAAAACGAATACCTAAGTTTAGGATAAATCAGTACATGCTCAATGACATTATGTTCTCTTGAAGGTACCTATATCAATGTCATTGATGTTCTTCTGTATTCTTAGAAGGTTTATGGTTTTCTTTGAAAACTTCAGACCTATAGCAAATTCTTTTACTTATTTTCCAAATCCAATCAGTTGCTTGGAGGTTGAGCTGCCAGTGCTGGACACAAAGTATTGAGAGAGTTATTATGAAATAAGAGATTTTTTTAACTTTATGTTAGGTTTTTTTTGTATATGTATTTTAACTATTTAAAAATAATGGTACCAGTGATGTATTTATCACAATTTTCAATAGTGATTTGTTTTATTCAGTAAAATATTATTAGATGCTTCAGAGTCCTTGGAGAGTCTAGTTTGAAAGTCATTACATATTCCAAATTATAATCTCTAGTAGAGAGAAAATGCTAATTTTTAATGCATTGTCATTTAAAGTGTTTACATAACATACTCATAAACAATAAAGTTAACAATGGCCATATAGAGAGACAGGATCATTTACCTGACTGCTGCAGGCAGTTTACTAATATACATTTACAGGCTTTATATACCTTTAATTTATATGAACCACCTTTAGCTTACAAAAGTATGTAGAAACGCATATTTTTTATTTTATTTTCACAAGGTCCCGTCTAATTCCATGAAGATATGAGCAGACATCCTCATGTGAGTGAAATAATCGTTAATGATGAAACGTCTCTTAAAATGTACCATTTACAATGAAGTTATAGCAACATAAACTCATAGTTCCAACACTGTTATGGAAGTGTTAAATTCTAATTATGGCTTCCTTTAGAAGGAAGTAATGCCGTTGATTTACAGCACGTAAAAGAATGTGAATGCACGCCTTGCATGAAACTTCACTATGTGCTTTCCACAAATAACAGGTTTTTCATATGTGCAAACCAAATAAATATATGGGGGAAAAATGGAATTCTCAATCAATTCACAAACATACACACTAATCTAGAACCTCGAGCGAATCCTAGAAATGCGAGGAACCAAAGGTTTATTACTTTTGTAATTACACATCCTATTATACATTACATACCTTTTAAACTGCCTAGCATACACGGAATGGAAATTTTAAAAGTGGGAAGCATATATTTACAGAAAATTAATTCAATAATTTCGGATTGCGTCAAGGAGATGTGGAAATCACTAGAAGCGTTGCTCGTACACTATTTAATACCATTACCGAGTTTCCTACTTTCACCAAATGGAAATGCTGAATACTTACTTCTCCTTCTTGCTATGAGAAGTCATTTCTAGCTATTTCTTAATTGCACTACTACAGCTTGTGCCGTAAAAAATTTTAGGTTAGTCACCACGTGACAAGAATATCATTTATATACTGACAGTACAGCAACACAGCATGCACTTTCCCTACATTATTCACAATATTAATTTGCTGTCTTTACTGCAATATAACATAAGCTTCTCTGTAATACTTTCAGCAAAACACTCGTTACCCGTTTTCATTTTACCACACTTTTCATGTGTAATCCTCACGTTCTGTCAATCGCCATATTGGATAACGATGTGTGTATGAGAAATTAATTATTGAACCTATAACAACAGCTGGACAGTACAACTTGTGGTCCAAGTATGAGAATTTTATACGTTACTTTTTTTTTTTTAGTCCAAGTATGAGAATTTTATATGTTACTTTTTTTTTTTTTTTATTTAATTCTGATATGATTCATTCATAGAACCTTATAAATTTGCATTAATAACATTTTGGATACGGAAAAAATAAATCCCAGAGCTACAGAAATTTACTGTGCATATACTATATTGAGGAAAAAAGTAATTACAAGGAAAGAACACTGCTCAAATGTAAAAGTTATTTCATGAAGGGGAAATAAGCTAGTTACAGGCTCATGCATTAATGTATTTCTTATTTAGAATTCTGCAAAACTTTTTAAGGAACTGAAAATTTTCTGTGGTTTAACTCAACAAATTAAAGTCAAATTCTTTCCTGGCCAGAAGTCGAGAAACCAGCAGAATTTATAAATTCCCTTGTACTAAACTAAATTGAAATGGATAAAAGTTTTGATGAAGTAGTAATTGTTAATGAAATACTAGGAAACTTAAAGCTATCTTCTTGTAAACTTCAGAGTAATTTAAATAACTAGGGTTACTCATTCTAAAGGTGTCAATTTTCGGAACATAATAGAATTTATTTACTGTTTTTTGGTACATCAGCATCAGCAGAGAGGATATTCTCTGTTTTGAATAAATGTGTACTCCACAGAGAAATAGAACTAAATGTCAGTAAAATTAAAGCTTTGCTGCAAACTAAAGTGAACTCTCTGATGTTATATAGTGAATTCTTTGATTTGATCAAAGGAAATCATTTTTTGAGAGAGGGGTATTTTCTTCCTGTAAATATTACTGGCTTAAAGAACTGACTCCCTACCTCACAATAAGCAATGGATTATGTTAAACATGATAAATATAGTGTAGATCTAAAGCTGTTACCTCTGGTTTATTATTAAATATTCTATGATATTTCTTCCTCAAACTCTTGTGTTCTGCATTAGTGATTTGATTTGAACATTTCACAAATATTTTACATCTTACTGCTGCTGCTGCCATTATCACCACTGCCACTGCTGCTACTTTCATTATCAACATTCATTGTTATAGCCAACATCAAGGATATGGCCTAATACCTGTTTCTTGTGAGCATAGCTAATATGCTGTTCTGTATTAAATTTTAGGAAGCTGAGAACTTTTTCTAATTTTTTTTGTATCCATAGTTTTCTTAAGTTTTAAATTATTTAAATTATGTTAATTAATTTTCAAAAATTGAAACATTTCAATCACCATTACATGCATAAACAGTATACAGGATGATTTTTCATTAGAGTCCCCAGAACCTGTTATAAACAATAGTTTGGGGCCTCTAGCCAGAAAATCACAATACTAAACTATAGATAAGGAATAATTTTAATTTAATTAAATTGTACTTATGAAGCTGTATACAATGAAGTGGTATACATCCTATAAGAATGTATAAAAATGTTTATACTAACTGCACTTGCTTATACAACATCAGGACATGTTTTGGGTGCAATTGCTCCCATCATCAGCTGTCAGTCAACCTAATGTTGTATAAGTAAGTAGAGTTAGTGGGAACATATTTTATACATTCTTAAAGGAAATAATTGTAAAATTCACATTTTTTTTCTTTTATTCCTTATCTTCTCTCACAGCTTCTACTCACTTGTGAAGAAAATTCCTAGACCTCATTTCTGAGTTCCTACTCATAGCGGCTGCCAAGGATGACTGAGGTCGTCAAGGCAGGGACTCATGAGTGGGAGGTCTGGGGTTCGAATCCCACCAGGACCGTCCTCCCTGACTGGGGTTTTTCCAGATTTTCCTCAGTCCTCATAAATGGCAAATGCTGGGTAGATACTCTAAACTTAGGCATGGAACATTTCCTTCCTTTAAAAATTTTTTCCCAATATATCATTTCATCTCGTGCATCATCAGTGTTCACCACCTGTGTTGCCTCAGTAGTAAAAACGGGTGTTAAACACTATTCAAAAAAAAAAAAAAGGATAGTAATACACTCATAGCAATTCATTCTCACTTAGATTTTGGAATACTCAGTGACAAGCAACATTACAGAGAGGGTTGTTCTAACCAAAAATTTTACCACTCCAACAAAAATTACCTCCATCCATGCTACAGTAGCAGAGTATATACATGTTCTATTCATTTTCAGTTTGGCTTGCCCATATTTATGTAATCGATGCATAAATATATAAATTTTAATTTATTAATTAAAACCTGTTACCTAGATCAAGGCCAGTATGTGTCTTATATTACATTCTGCATAATCAAAAGGATGAAACTAAACTAAACCTTACTTGAAGGTAAGTGAAAGAGAATTTTTTACAAAAATTTAATTTTTAATTTTATATATTGTAATTTGTATATTGTTATGCAGTTTCATAAACATTTTTGTTTCATATGAATAAAAATAATTTTAATTAAGATTTTAGTAGTTTGTATATAAGTTTCTTTATTTTGTTTTGAGTGTCTACATATGTGCTAAAATGTTACTTATGAATACTTGCATCATTGCGATTGGTTCATTTTTATAATCACCAATATGATATTATTTATTTTACTTTTTTCCCTTCATTATCATCACTTATTTTCTTCATGGACTATTTTTCACACATTGCTGGAGAAAATAAGGGCATCTATGCAGCCAAGGAACCAGCAGAGCTGATTCCAGCCCAGCAGAGTTAAGCTAAAGAAAACCTTTTTTCTAAAGGCCTCACCAGTCTTCTTGCTTTCTGACTTGTCTGGGTGTTCCACCTCACCAAATAGAGGTAGAGAATGCAGCAGGTGGCCAAAGCCTGCTGAGGGTTATTGCGCCAAAAAGAAGGTAGGAAGAAAGGAAGGTTTCTTTTGCAAAGCTTAAATGCTACTGAATTTCCCTAATAGGATACCAATAAAAATTGTAAGTAAAAATTACAAATTAGTAAGTTTAAGTGCATAAGTGATACAAGCCATAAAGAACCAATCACCTTACCTGTAAGTTCCTAAGATCTTAATCCAATGAAGCATTAACTGTAAAGAGCTCTCAAAAAAATAATTTATACAGCACTCATGATAGGCATTACAATACTTAACCAGTATAATGAATGAGATTGCTAGCAGATCAATGGCACACCAGGGATATTTGAACATACCAAATATGGATTTTTATAATTCGAGTAGAATTTTGAAGACCCATGACTTAACTATCAAAGATAAGACATATTTTTATATAGACTTTTGTGTGTTTTAAGTTATACTAAGCCCACCCATTATTTGCAATATAAACCCATAGGCAGAGTAAATATAAATTGAGAAATTTTGTAAAACCTTTTTTTCAGCAATACTGAACAGAAATGCATATTACAATCATATGATAGAGAATTATTTATAGTTTCATTGGAAATTCTTAAATGCATTTGATGTGTGCTCTACATGTGGCAAGAAGGGTAGTGTGTAATAAGGCATTGTAAAAATGTTAGGTTTATTATTAGTATGCATAAAGGGTTTTAAGCATTTTGATTAATATTACTTTTGGTAGTGTTAAACATTTTTTTTTTTAAATATTTTGTGCTTTTGTTTAGGTGTAATTGAGTAACTTAGAAATATAGGAATTATTAGTATAGAAATTGCAGCTAATTTGTTAAAATAATTGTTTGTGTATAAATTATTTATTGTATTGTGTTTTTTGGTCTGAACAGATGCTGGTTCCCTGGATATGCCAGTAGGTGGCTGCTGATGAACCGGGGACTAGGGGGCTGAGCTAATCAAATTGGAATATTTGGATTGAAGTATTAAAAATTAAAAAATTATTGTAATATATTCAGAATTTTATAAAGATGTTATTAATTACATATTTGTTTATTAAATTTGAAGTTGGTGTCTTCTGGAATTACCAAATTATCCATTTGTTATATTTTAATTGGTTTTTGGTGTTGATTATGTTGTAAATATTTTGTATAAGAAATAAATTCAATCATGTACAAGTGGCAAGACATATTCAGACAGTATTATCATTCTTACCAAACCCTCTCAAACCTGTATTGTATTATATTGTGGTAATGTCTTTGCAAGTTCAGAAATATAAACTTACACTTGATGAAACCTGAATATGAGATTTGGTGACTGCGACAACTATGTGCAGAACATATCTGCAGTGCAACCAAATATTGAGCTGAAAGATACTCATTTAGATAATCCCAAATATCCCAATGACAATGCAGTGAAAGCCCATCTTGTTGGTAAATGCATTTCTGTTCCTCTTTATTCCCAATTCACAACATTAACAATTTTCCATCATGTACACGTATACATATATTGTCACAGTGGCCTCAGTAAAGAAGAATTGGCTAAACACACATTCAATCAGTGCAGCACTGTTATTTTACCCATATTCCAAGATACATCAACTACAGCCAGTAGGTAAGTCAGCCATTTTCTATGCTGATGGACACTTTACCTCCCCCTCAAAAAAATTAAATTAAATTAAAATTCAATTTTCAGATAGTGGTAATATGTATTCCAGCTTCAGGAGTGATGAAAACATTTCTCACAAAATCATCCAATAATTTATGCATGCTTGATATTATGCAAACACATACTTACCACCATCTGTCTCTGTGAGCCCTTAATCTATTATAAATTATGTTTTTTTTAGATAAAAAACATGCATTAAACTTTCTCTATTTCAACTGCTCGTAGGAACTTTATTGCTTGTCTTAAAACTTCCACCATTTTGGATATTTCAGTTGCTCCTTTGTGAACCTACAGCAAAATCTACTGGCCTATAATATAGAACTTGAGGCTCTCTTGGCATATGTTATGTAGAATGAGTTCTTGGGAAATCAGCAGAATGATGTAAATCTTCAATCTCCTGAGGATGGCGGAACTTAATACCATAATATGCTCAGAGAAATCCACTTACATCACTCGGTTGATCATCTGAGAACTCATTGTACATAACCTACAATATAATGTACAATGATAAAACTTCCTTGATCTTGTTCATCACATAAAACATCATATGTCTTTAGATGATGACCACATAATAAAATTATAAGTTACCATAATACAGCTATCCATATTTTAGGCAGAACAGGATCAAGTGTTAGCTGAAGTCTTCCTTCACAAGATGTATTCTTTGATTTTATCTTCTTGTGGTCAGTCTGGAAGGTCTGGCATTTTCATGGTTAGCTTTCCTACCAAGGATGTTCATATGGGGCTTAATTCAAAACCATTGTTTCAAGTTATTTTTATGTTTTCTAGCTTTTATTGTTTCAAGGATCCTCTTTTCATAACAGTGCTGGAGATTGCAAAAATTTGCATTTGCACTTTATAAAAATTAATAACATATATTTGACTGGCTATGGCTGACATTTTGGTGTGTAAAAATGACAAATTTGACAAGAATATTTCTTACTCAGTCTTTTACTACGGTCAATTTACCTTGTTTTGGATAAATTGTGTTACAGATACTTTGGGAGCTACACATTACATGTTTATACTTTCCATATTTATGATGCTCTTTTATTGAACATACTGGCAAGGGCAGCAGTGAGGCATTATTTCAACATCGTTAATAATGAATACTCGTGGAATAATCAAATTGTCATTCTTTATTTTTCATTTTCACATAAAACATTTTAATCTTTAAAGTTTTATATTCAACATTAAATCTTTTCATAACACAAAAATATTATGAATGGTGTGAAAGGAAAAGGCAATTGAGTAGTTTAAGTGCTGGATAGTATTTAAGTACTGCATATTGTCTTCATTTAGAACATAAATTAAATATATTTTTACTTAATCAATAAATTTCAGAAATAGTATACTGGGTAATAGGTACAAAACAAGGTAAAATCAAAACTATGATTTTAATACTTCTGATCCCCATGAATTTTGATGATGATTCAAATAACAAGCAATTCCTTTTACTTTACACCACTCATAGGCACTTTACATAAGGCAGTTTATAACAATAACTTTAAATATACAGAATGTCTGCTTAATGCAATGCTGGATTCAGTTCAGCTATTTTACCCCTCTGTTATTACTTTCATTCTTAACAAATGAATATTAATTCATCTTCCTTATAAAAAGCAATATTCATAACAGATAACAGGAGCAGAACAAACACTATTTTAGTTTTAAAAATGAACTTGTATAACAATAAGTACTTTAGCTTATTAAGTATTTAACCTCCACAAATCATATTGTAGCATATAAAATCCTAATTTTGTTTTTTATAAAGATATTTCCTGTAAGTTTAAGTCTTTAGTTAGCTCCCTTGATGTTAAGATATGTTTATTAAGGCATCTCTCTGAGCTTTGTCTGAGCTAATAATATTAAAAGTAATGCTCATTCAGAGTATAGTTAAAGAAGCCAGGTAACTGTCTTATTCAGGATATAGTAGGTATTCAGTTCATACCAACAAGACTTGTATAATTTTTTGTCCATACGAATAGTAATTGATCTTAATATGGAATGGGCATACTTATCAGAGAACTGCTTGAAAGTATGCATAATAGGTATAAGAATGTTTAATATTTGGTTCAAATGCTAATAATGTTTCACTGTTGTTTAAAATAATTAACATTAAAAACTGAGCAATGAAATAACAGATTATAATTGTCATGTAAAAGAATTAATTCTTAGTAAACTAAATTGATTTCATTATTATTTTATGCAAGATTGTAATTAGGTATTAATAATAGCATAGCAATAATAATTACTTTCAAACATAGTTATGATAAGCATACCCATTTGAACTCTTTGATGTTCCTGACTTTTGAGGAATTAATTATATTTGGAATTAACATCTCACAGATGCCATTAAAATATGTGAGATAATAAGCTGATCCCACAAATTCAGAATGCAAGAAAACAAAATAATAATTAAGTCTTATCGTCCTATTATAGTGGGTTCATCAGCCATGGCAAATTCTTCTGGAGCCTTATTTCCTTTGCGCTTACGAGAGTAGATCATAAAGGCAAATCCAGAAAAGAGCACCATTGTAAAAACCAGCCATGCCAAGACAATAGAAAATCCATAATCATAAGTAGCTCCCTTTGGAAATGTAAATGGAAGATGTTTCCTTTCATAGTCTATTGAATTGATAAGTACTTCAATCACAGCCAGCACACAACCACCTGCAAATATGGAAAGATAAAATAAATTAAAAATTAGCATCTAGGTAGTTCTTATACATAATAAATTAAAGAATAAAATAAAGCAAGAAAAGCTGTACATTTAAATTGAATATGTCATTCTGAATTTAAATAATATACCCTGCTTAAGGCTGGGCATACCCAGCACATACACAGAATCTAAGGAGCTGATTGATGAGTTCTGGCTGCCTTCCCCCCAGGGAATTAAGAAAAAAAAAAAAAAGGACAAAATGGACAGCAGGCTAAGTGAATGCTGGTCTGATATCACTTTATTAAAAGCAGTGCAACACCCAAAGGAACTCAGTATGTAGGAAAAATTTTTCATAAAAAAGTATGAACATAGACTCATGAATTTAGATATCCCAGAAGCAGACAACATTTTGTATAAATTCATCAATAGACCACCAGAGCACTCACAGTTACTTACACCACCAATTTAGATTGATCCATTAGTTGTTCATAGTTGATAATGTGAGCAAAGTCTCAGGAAACATGTCCCAGTTTTGTTTGTTTGTTTGTTTGTTTTTTTTTTTATTTAAAGTTTTAAGAGTGGAAAGTCAAGAGTGCTTTAATATGTTGACATGATTTTAAGTAGTTTACTTTTAATCTACCGAAGATCTTAAGATCGTTTCATGTGTTGATTCCTATATTCATCATTATGTTATTTCAGTTTATACATTAGTAAGAAAAAATACTATGTGCTACATGAAAATAAACAGATTTTATGTGATATATGTATGATTTTTGAAGCTGTTTACAGTGAAGCTATTATATTTAAAATTATACACTATGGATAACTATTTACATACTTCACTTACTGTGTTTTTCTAAGTTGGAACAATGTTTCAGGAACCAGCGTTCCCATCCTCAGTCATTGACCTAGTGATTTCTGATGCTTGTGTATCATTTTAGATTTTATGTGCTCAGCTTTGCCTCAGCTGCTAAACTATTTACTCATGGATAAAATGTTATTGTACTCTCTTAGACCATAAATAACTATTTCTATTATCCACTTTCTTATAATCATATTTCTTTTACCTTCTTTTTTCCCCACTTGCAATGTACTCATTGCAATTTTTTTCACATTTTAATCAGAATGTCAGCACATCCAATGCTGAAAAATACCACAGTTCAATAGCCTATAGTAGGGGTGGACATTCTAGGCCAAATATGTGTTATACTATGCTAGCAAAGCACAGCAAAAAAGAATTACAGAGAATTATTGATTAATGGTGTTTCATTGTGAAGACTCTGGGTTGCTCTTACCACTTAGAAATGAAGTGATAAGGATAACAAACTTCTAGTTTGTTCTGACATTGTCCACCACTGGTCTATCGTAAAATTAGAAATGTTTTTTTCCTTTCTTTCTCCACATACCATTGATTTTAATTTGCTTTTTATGCTGCAGCCTTATATTTTCAGTAATATACAAAATAGCCAAGAATTAGCATTGAGAAAAAATATGAAAAGCGTTATAGTTATAAGTTTTTTGATAAGGAAAAGCAATATCTTTGATTACTAATTTATTGTTTATAATCTAAGTCAGCTATTCAGGTTAATATATAGACCACTATGCAAGATAATTGACATTTGCATTATATGAACTTAAGAATAAGTATATTCATAATTTATTTTCATAAATAGCTTAAGGGCTCCAGAATGCCCTATCTTTTCAATGTTAAAATAGTGCTTATAAAGTGTAAATTTTCTCTGAATCATTGGAAACAAAGTTTTGCAGGTTTTGCAAGTTTTTATGAAAGCTTTGACTATTTACATCTATTGACATTGATATTTGACATTTACGACACGGCTTTACTTCCCTTCCGAAGGAAGCCATACTTAGTATTTTTACACTCGAAAAAATCCATCGGTCCTGGCCGGGTTCGAACCTGCGATCTTGGGTATAGGAGGCAAGTATGGTAACCACTACACCACCAGGACTGACATATATATATATATAACATGTTAATCAATGACTCATAATGGAAGTGATTGCCCCCAAAACATGCTCTAATGTTGTATAACTAAGTGTAGTTAGTGCAAATGTAACATTTAACAAATTATAATAGAATACATATGTATATAATAGAAAACACATGTTTTTTCAATTTTTATCATGCATTTCAGTTAAAAAACTACATAAGCTATACACAATCAAAAGAAGGAGATTGCATAGATATTTTAATATATACAAAACAGAAATTGAAAATGTCATAATTTTTACCTTTTCTGGAGCCCCTTAGCAATTAATCATAGCAAAAACAACATGACAAAAGTACCAAACTTTTGTTATATGCATAGTTGTGAAACTTTATTCTAATTATCAATCTGGATGGTGAATATGTGATTAAGGCAATGAACTAACTTCATTTAAGTTTAATTCCTACAACAATGTGACATTTAGAAAAGTAAGAGTGCTAGTAATATCACAATATTGCAGTAAAACTAAGGAAGTAATCAGTAAGCTTAATCTGTCTTAAAATAATCATTTTAATAAGATAGGCTGAATATATCTTGTCAAAATCAAGTGAGCAAAAAAAAAAAAAAAATAATGAACAGATTAGTTTGCAAGTTTTGTTATGTATAGATATCCATTTGACTCATGCTATGTTAATAGCTCCATATTTTGGATGAGTGGATACCTGTTGATGAACCTTAACATGGAATCAAAATATTTTTCATTTTACTTTAAAAAAGTTAATATTATATTCAGTGTAACTACAGCAGTTATTTCCAAGTTCAGCATTCTAAACAGGAACATAGAAAATTTATTCAACTTTCATTATTTTCATAAGTCTTAGAATTTTTTGGGTATAGTATATGATTTTGATTCTTAAGTTTGTAATATTTGTACTTGGCATATAAAGATTTATTGAAAGCTTATTCAATAATGAATATGCAATGAGAGATATTTACTAGTCCAGCTTTATGTTTAAAACTATGCAGTAGCTTATTTTTACAAAATAATAGGATGAACAATTTTGTGGCTACCTCTAAAATAAATATCCTCATAAGAAAATGTATATTTTTTTCATTACTAGCATTTGAACTGGTCTTTGTGTTATCATTAAACAAAGGGTTTATTTGTAGCAGAAAATGAACAATTTAATTCACAGATAGATAAACTTCAATTCTAAAGAATGCTTAAATTAATAGAACTTAAGGAAAATAAGTTCATTTATGGCATAATATGTATTTTTAAACAGAAATGAAATTATGACACATCATCTTGCAGCAGAGAATGTAAAACATTTAATAGCAGACTCCTCAATGGTCATGCTGAAATATCTTGTAAATAACAATCTGAAAATAAATCTAAACAAGACAACAATTCTATACTTTCAGCATTACAATAATAAGAGTAAGAGTCTTCTTACTATTAACACTAATCATGTTAATTTCTTGGGATTACACCTTGATAGGAATCTTACATATAACTACCATGTAGATCATATATGCAAGAAAATAAGCAAGGGATTATACCTGTTAAGAGTACTCTCAAATATCTGGATACTCCTTTACTAAAAATGGCATAATATGGTATCATTTATTCTCATATATAATATGGCATAGAAATTTGGGGTAGCACAGCTATTGGTAACCTAAATAGACTGCTAATTTTACAAAAACACTGTTTAAGAATTATTCACAAACTTAACAAAAGAACCTCATGTTGAAAAGTCTTTAGGGAAAATAACCTGTTAACTGTAATCTCGCTATATGTACATAGATTAATCCTATTAATTGTAAGTATTTGCAATAAGCCCGCTGGCAGCAATAACCAATACCACACCTATGATACATGGGGAAAAGTTTATTTATATTGAGTTACCATAAATAAAAAAAGCATTAGAATATGATCCACTTATTAAAGTGTAATTTTGTACAACAAACTACCAGAGACTCTAAAAATAAAAAACAGGGACAAATTTAAGAGAGATCTAAATGTGTTGTTGAATGAGAAATGTCTATACAGAGTGGATGAACTGTAGATAGTTGTAGAAAAAATGTATAATTTTCTTTTATTATTGTAAATGAGTACTAAAATGATTTAAGATTAAGTTACTGTACATCTACCGATTCTGTTAAACTCTTGCTATTCTTATGGTATACTTTACAATTGTATGTGAATTATTTAAACTAGTGTTCTTAGATTTTGACACTGTGTCTGAAACTTGTATACACGAGTCTATCAACTGCAATAAAGTTATTATTATTATTATTATTATTATTATTATTATTATTATTATTATTATTATTGTTGTTGTTGTTGTTGTTGTTGTTACTATTACTATTATTACCATCATCATCGTCAAAACATTTTCTTTGGACATGTTTCAGTTTGTTTTAATGTATCTCCTTAACAACCAACACATTGTGAATAATAACCTGAAATCCTGTTTAAGCAATGACAAATGCCCAAATTGCATTAAAATTAAATATATTAATATTATAATTAAATCTGCAATCTGGATATTAATCCATTGTGCTCTTTATAAAGTCAAAAGGCATAAGCCCTGACCATAATTGAGTTTGCAATTTAGACATTTATCCTTTGCATTCTTTTCCAATCTCCACTCTTTTGATACAATCCACAGATGCTAATTGGGTGGTCTTTTGACTTATGTCTTTTGACTTGACACTTGCAAGCATTAATTTTATTTTGGTTTAAACAATTGTAATGAAAAAAATATTATTTGTCATGAAAGTAAATAGCTTTATGAGCTCATAAAAATAAATAAATACCCCTGGCTTCACCTTTGGCTCTAAACTTTCCATTCACAGATATTTACTCTCTTATACCATAAATTGGTATTTCTAAAAAGGACTGAATCACTGCAACTCAATTCAAATGAAGCCCTTAATTTTGAAGAAATGTGAAATACTCCAAAGACATACAAAGTATGAACATTAATAAGATAATTCTCTTCCTTTTTCTTCTCCTTCTTCCTCCTTAACATCCCTGGACCACACTCCATTGCTAAATTGCTTGGTACATTCTAAATATAGGCAATTTATACATTGTGTATAAAACTAATGAACAACCAACATTTAAGGATTATGTATACTTACAAGTTAGAAACAAAATTCCTCCAGCCAGCCTCTTGAACATGTAGCGTGGATTACGAAATGTGTACAGGCAGAAAATGAACCCCATAACCATTAGTAGAAGACTGATTATGGAAAATGATGCTTCTGATCGATTGTAATCTGTAAATTGCATGCCAACATCAGTATGGCTCATCACAATTCATTTTATTCTATTTTAATATTAAACTATACAGAATGTTTCCCATCGAGGTATCAAGAAATAAATTCCCCCTATTTAAAAACAGAGAAAGATACTGTTATCATTTGCTTCTTACAAGATACAGAAACTCTTCAAGTTTATATAACAATGTTGTGAAGGATATGCATATGCCGGCTGATGTGCATATTTAATGTAAGAAAAAGCCTAGTGCTATGTATTAAATAGAACAGACATACTATAATAAGCACATGGGTGCCACAACAAAAATTTCAATGCATGCTGTGGTTAGCATAATGGAACTCTGTTACACATATACAATGCCACATTTGCCATGAGTGGAATGAATGGAGTATATATCTGTAGGAAACTGGAGGCATACACATCATTGCATTGACCACCCTCCTAAACTAGGAGATTTTCATCATCAAGTTATAGAAAAATGTATGTTAATAAACCATTATATACACTTCAAATGACCATTTACTTCTCAACACCTCTAAGCATAAGACATTGTTATCTATCAAAAGTGTCTATAATATAAGGTATTTGGAGGGTGCATGGGGAAATGGGATCGTAAATTGTAAATTTTAAATAAGGCCATATATTAATGTAAATGATATTTCACTTAGTTTTTCATATTTCTTTAGGCTTATCCTTCTGTTGTATGCAAATATTAAATTAATTTTTTTCTTATATCAATTTTTTTTCCAAATTTTCTTTACATCAAATGAATGAAAGTGCTCTTCTGAAACTATAGATAGTGCGTTAGATACCTAAATTTATGAAGAAAAAAAAAAGCATTGACTTCCTTATTCCCATATACTTAGCATTAGAACATTATTTCATTATTGAAAGATTATTCATAATATAATTATTTTATATAATAATGGATAAAGCTGTTTCATTTAGTTATTTTCATAACAAACTTATGAGTTCCTGAATCTATTAAAAATATGACCTTAATCTCTTATTTTGTTTTCCTGCTAGGAATATGAACTCAAAATGGACAGTCGCCTCTTTAAGGAATAAGCTTCATGTACAAAAATATTATCTTTTACACAATTCAACTTTTGAGAATTCAAAATGAACTTGTTAAAAATTTTGAACATTGCTGCAGCTTAATCTGATTTTTTTTCTTTCATTTTGAGTGTTATCATCATTGAACTAAAGACAAGTATAATTATTGGTATCTAAAAATATTTCACTGATATGGCTGCAACAAAATATAAGTGGCCAGTGTAGTTGTTAGCAAATAAGGACAACATATCTTCATGACAGGATTTGAAAATTGAGGCAAACAGATTAAAGATATTAATAGTGCTCTTACAGTTGGAATGAATTGGTAAATGGTTACAGTCAGGACCTAACCAAATGCGACTTTACTTGTTTGTAGTACAAATTCACTCATTATCTTCAAACAAATAAATGACTGTACATTTCAATTTTAGAAGTGTTAGTCCTAGTGCTCAATCTTAGCTATTAGACCAGATATAACCCCCTTATTTTTTTTTTGTAGGTATTTAGTAATGTTTCACGTCCATTTTTATTGCTGAGGCATCACAGATGATGGAAATAAGTTGTGCAGAATGTGAAAAAATTTACATTGGAAAAACAAAGAGAAACATAGGCACATCATTAAAAGAAACTTTCCAGAACATAAAATACAAGCAAATGGAGAAATGAGCTGTAGCATTTCATTTCCAACAGAAAACCACAACCTATTGAATAAAGTAAAATTAATAAAATCAGTACAAGTACCTACAGAATTAGCAACATGGGAAAATGAGCCTTTACAAATACAAAGACAATTTAATGAACTTTGACACTTCTGATGATGAAAACATAAACTTTAAGTTCATCACACCTCCACCAGAGAAGAATATATATTCCCACAGTATAACGAAGTATCCAGCAGTCAAAGTTTTAGCTGATGATGTGGCAAGGGTTTGTGAAACCAGTTCTACATTTATAGACTAGTAAGTGGAGCATAAGCGTGTTTAGTTTGATTCAATCATACAACGATTTCAATTATACTCAATAAAAACTATCATATATATGATACTAGCAGAGCTAGTGATTACCATAAAATGAGCATAAATAAAACTCCAATCAATAAGGACCCATATAAAATAGGAGCTATATCATATAATTAAGTTACCATTGTCAATTAAAAATGCCACAGACTTGAAATTTAAATCTGTTCTAAAACTATTCCTAATAGAGAAATGCTTGTATAATATTGCTGAACTATAATGGATATGAGTGTATAATATTGCTAATGACAAATATTAGTGTATATGTAGATATTATTACTACTTATTATTGTGTAAATGACCCGTTCTGTTGTATTAATCTGTTTGTATAAAATCATAACAATGTCAGATGCTCTTGAAAGAGTCTATTGGATACTATAAATTATTATATCATCATCATCATCATCATCATCCTTACTTGTTGCTGTATGATTCATGTTACTATGAAAATTTAAAATTCAAAAGGAAAGTAAGAAACAAATTTGTTTCATTTGTTTCATAAGAGATAATGGATCACTATAAGTATTAAATAGAAAACTACAGATTTAGAAATATGCATTCTTTCAAACATCTGATTCTGTATACAATTGACTACAATTTAAAGACACTCAGTGCAAACTCCCAAACAATAGCAATGTCATACTCATGTCAATATCAATGTCATACAAAAAGGAATTTAGGTGTTAGACTAAAGGAACACTGAAGAAATATAAAATACAAACAGATAGAGAAATCAGCAGTGGCTGCACACTTTTGCTAGGAAAACCACGAAATAGAAAAAGACATATTATTAAAGGCAATTTAACACCCAAACGAACTCGGTATATGGGGAAAATTTTATATAAAGAAATATAAACACAGATTTTTGAATTTTGACATACTAGAAACAGACAACATATTATATAAGTTCATCAACAGACCACCAGAGCAAGCACAGTTACTTACATTTCCCACCTGATCAGATCTGTTAGTCATTAAATGGTTGACAATGTGAGCAAGTGCCTCACAAAACATGTCTTAGTTTATTTTTAAATAAGTTTTTAAAAAATGGAACATCAAGAGAGTTTTAATGTATTAACATGATTTTTAAGTAGTTTTACTTTTAGTCTAAACCAGAGTTTATGATAGTTTCACTGTGTTGATTCCTACATTCAGTTTTAATGTCTGATTCAGAAATAATTATGTTATTGTTCTCTTTGTTTGTGAAAGTTTCTGAATGCTTCATTATTGAGGAAAATTGAATTTAGTAATTATAATATTTTATATGTTAGCTCCTAAAGCAGTATGAAATTCGTATGAATTATAGGATGAAAATAATGTAGGTTGTAAGTTTTCTGTATAACATAGCCATATTTTGATTTATTTGTTTTGATATAACAAATTTGTGGCAAAGTTTACTTTTTCATATGGGTAGAATTAAGTTAAACTTTACAATCAATAATCAGTTTCCTGAAATAGTATTTTCCATACAGGTGGAGAAGAAACTATTTTAATACATATTCATTTGCATGTACTTTTTAATATCATATTTTTATATAATGAGTTATAATAAAGTTACCTACATGTTTATAATGAATTTTACTGTAATATTGCCATTATTGAATATTTGTCTTAACTGTAAACTATACCTAATGATGTATACATTGCAGGATATCAAAGTATGACATTTGATTGTAAAATGCTTGCATATGAGATTTTATTATTTCTTATATTGGAACATAAGACATATTATACAATTTTTATCCTTTCATATAAAAAAACTGCAATAAGTGATGCAATTTTGCTTAAAACAGGTATATAAGCAAATATATGTTTTTTCCCTTATCTGCTAAAAGAATTGTGGAATTTCAAAAATTTACATGATAGACTGGCTAAAAAATAATCTTTATAAAGTCAATGTACTTCTGACAACTTTGTAAACTAGTAGCCTTATGTCTTGGAATAAAACACTAACATAGTATGACAAACACTATTATACTTCAAATAAGTGTACTTACGAAGCTGTTGACAATGGAGTGGTATATATATATATATATAAACATGTATACAGTTTTTTTCACACTAACTCCATTCACTTACATAAAATTTGGAACATATGTTTCAGGAGCGATCCCTCCCATCTTCAGCCTGTTGACAAAACTCCGGAAACATATGTTCCAAATTTTATGTAAGTGAATGGAGTTAGTATGAAAAAAACTGTATACATGTTTATAACTATTATACTTACTTAGAATGACTTTGTCCAGCGATGGGTCAGCTTTTACCTTGTGCTCATCAGGGAACATTGCATGAAATTTGCATACTCCTATAAGGGGAAAAACCAATAATTACTGAAAATGTTTCATTGTTTATACATGCAGCTCATATATTTGAAGCAATATAACATAAAACAGTTTTCTTATATATTCTGCAAGTTGCTCTTGCTTATATACCCTGATGCAAGAAAAATAAAATGAAGATTACCCATATCTGATTAAAATAGTAACATGCCATGGGATTGCATTTTCCTTAACTTAGCTTGATAAACATTTGGATGAATTGTATGTATAAATTAATTTATCAGAAACAATGCATTATCCAGAAACACTGTTTTTTGCCAAATGCTTAAGAAAATTGAATAATGATACTGGTTGGCTATATACTAAAAATGAATAAACAGATAAAATTAATATAATATTAATAATAATAATAAAGAAAGCAAATAATACTGTTCTTATTAGGCCATGATAAATGAATTATAGAAAATAATGCTGCAATTCGAAATGACACAAGGAAATTATTGCATTAAAATTTACAGTTGTTATGAAAGGATTTATTCATGGACATTGATTTTCTAGTGTGCTTGAATACTATGAAAAATGGAAGCCCTTTTGATTTTATTGCATAATTTTAATCAGTTTGACATTTCAAAGCTTTAACTTATCAACTATTGGTACAGTTCTATTGTGGTTATTACGTTGTAAATCCTATATCACATACATTTCTGTAATTATATTGTTCATGTATTGTGATTAATAATTTTTTTCTGTACAACTGAACTTTGCATACACTTTAATATATATGTACAATTTATTTATTTTATATATATATAATTTATTTATTTTAATTTACTTTATTAATGTTATATTTTTTATGTGTTATCTATAACTATAATCACATGTAAAATAAATGGGATCATCATAATAAATGAGAACATTGCAACTGGTTCACCTCTTAGGTATTAGAGTCATTCAGGACTAAGGTATTATCACACTGATGTATGTAGATATAAAATAGGCAAAAAAAATCTGTATTAAAACAGAAATTCAGAAAGCAAAAATAATGATTTGGTAATACAAAACTCAGTTAATAAATGTAAAACACAATGGAAGATGATAAAAGTCTGATGCTGGGAAAGGACACAAAACTAGTAAAATATTCAATAACACCTAGGGAGTACAATCATTTTTTTGCAAAGTGTGTGCCTAATTTTAATCTAGGTGGTGGTCATAATGAAGAGGATCAGTCATTTCATGATTTTCTGTCACGTCATCAGTAGTTAACCAATGTATATCCAAACAGTCGACTTAGCAGCATGCAAAATAATTTACTCTTCAAACAAAGTACTTTCACACAACCATTTATGATTATTGTACCAAGTACATTGAAATAGTCTGATTTTACCTCCTACAATGATATTTAATGATCTTAAATTTTATTCTTTTCACACTCCATTCTTGAAAAGGGAATCTGTTAGAATCACTAGAACTAGAACTACGTTTGTCTAATTTTCATTCAATAAAAAAAAGTATAAATTGTATGATAAATTTAACTTACACACACTGAAATTACTTGTAAAAACACTATTTATGAATAAAGCACTATAAATTCCTGTACTGTTTAACTCCCATTTTGCGGCCTTATAAACCAACTTCACAAGCTGAGTGATTAACTTTTACTTGTAACCATGGCAACCATGACATCACATGCACAACCTCGCTTTCAGTATGAGGCAAATTTCTGATGGTCTAAAGTCAGCTAGAGAATCGCAAATATGCAATGGCAACATTATTTAAATACATTGTGAATGAAAACTTGAGATTAGTAAAGCAAAAATTTCATGTTTCAGAAATAAGGAAAAGAAAAATAGATCCAGTTTTCCATGCCTTCCCTCTAAAGTTGCCCCTTGAAACATTGATAGAGAAAATGTAGGCACTCAATCTACAGAAGATTTGTTTCAATTCAAAGTCAAAATTGAACTGAAATCTGCTTTATGTGCAAAATGCCAAAACAAGGAAATTATGTTTGGTCAACACATTAAAAGCAACCAGAAATGTGGTTTTTGAATTGCTTACAACATCTCGGAAGCATTAATTAGAGTTATATAGTGTACTTCACTTACAGCATATCTTTAAAGTGAATCCTACAAAAATGAACGTAAAAAGTTATATTATATATTTCCAGGTCCCTTATTATTTATCAATTAATAAGCATGCGATGTTTTTAAAATGGTGTTTTGACTTCCACTATGTTCTATTGTCATTTCACAGAATCAATTATAAAGAGGATTCAATATAGAGATTTCTGTTATATTAAGATAACTTTTAGTTTTAGTTATTAATGCAAAAATGTCCATTATTAACTCACTGTGATATAATAATTTTAGTTGTTATTTATTAAAATTAATTGTGGAAGTCATTTGTTTTTCACACTATTACCCTTCTCTTCTGCTTCTATCCCATTTGCCCTCTTAACCTAAAAAAGTTAATTTTCTGTTCACAGGCTGATAGCTTCAGAGCTAATGTATATTGTTTGTTGATTTGGTTGATTAACGGACGCTCTTTAATATCTCCGGTCATATCAGCGTCCCATTCAATTCAGGGCGAGAAAGGGCCGATAAATTTTGCTCAGAGGCCTCTTATTTCAGGCTTGAGGTTCTTTTACGTGCCATAAATTTAGGACACGGGACCCACGGCTTTATTTCCCTTCCGAAGGAAGCCATACTTGGGATTTTTACCCTGAAAAATACCCATCGACCTTGAACCCGCGATCTTGGGTCCACGAGGCAAGTGTGGTTACCACTACACCGACAATGTATGTCGATGACTGAACACAATTGGTGCTTTTGCTTTAATCATTAAAGCTAGAATCATTCTTATAAATTACATTTAGATACAGGATGAAAGAACTCGATTATATGTTTAAGTATAGCTTGTAGGTGCAAAAGGCTTGTCTATTTTTTAGTAAAACTTTAACCCAGGCTTTAGGTGTGCAAGTGTAACATTGGCAGCACAGATTGGCAGTGAAAAACTGCTAATAAACCTGGTCCAGAGAGGCGTCGGCGACCAAAAATAAAAACCTTTGGTAAAAGACTAGTGAAAGCGTGGAGGATGTTTAATGAGAGGATGCAGAATTTGGATGAAGTACAAAAATGTATTAAAGAGGCCATTTAGAAGCACGAGAAGTTGGGAGACGAAGAGAGATGCATGAAAAAGAGTTCAGATTGCAGGAGCTGTCGATGTGACTGTACATATGCTTTATTATTATTATTATTATTATTATTATTATTATTATTATTATTATTATTATTATTATTATTATTATTATTATTATTATTATTATTATTATTATTATTATTATTGGTGTTGTTATCGTTATCCTTATTATCATTATTATTATTATTATTATTATTATTATTGGTGTTGTTATCGTTATCCTTATTATCCTTATTATTATTATTATTATTATTATTATTATTATTATTATTATTATTATTATTATTATTATTATTATTATTATTATTAAGGAAATCAGAAACTTGCAGGGAAGGTTTGTTTCTAAAGTATGCTGATATTAAGAGTTGACAAACATGCCTTCAATGAACAATCGTGAGAGATTATTGAACGGGTGGAAAAATGATAATTTCAACAAAAAAGTTGAAACATGTTGTACACTTTTGTTAAAGCTATCCAATGCATATAGAAAGAGGACTATTCTATATTACTTCATTATTTTAATCAACATTAATGTTTTTGAAGGATAATATTCCAGGAATATTTTGTACTCAAAATTGTATTGACAATGTTGGTACTTTTCTCAATCAAAAGTTAGTAATAATATTCATTGTTGTGATGTATGAGAATTTTTACAAGTTGCGTTTTCATTGTTTTGTGAATAATATTCATTGCTTTCTTTTGAATACATTATGTTCATAATTTCAAATAATAAACGCAGTATCCTAAAGTATGCCGAACTCGTAGGAAGAATGCGAACCTCAGCGGAAGAGAGGGCAGGTTAATTAACATCTATTACATTGTAAGGAAAGTGAGAAGTTGGCTTGGCAGTGAAGAGATCGTTTCTAAAGGCTTCTTGGTGGATGCTAAAACAACTGGTATAGATTGTAACTGGCGTAAAAATGTAAATGTAAAACCTTTGTCAACATAAAAGAAGCCAGAGAACATCTCAAGTCACCCACTACCAACATGAAGAGTTTACGTCATTTTATGATGAAATTCTTAATTATTCTGCTTCAAACATAGCAGAGAGTGGCACAGAAATAAAAACTGTCATAACTATCATTGTATACAACAAAACAATTACTTTTACTGCTTCATGTATAATTAAATATTTCTTGTAATAAAACAATTAATTATGTATACTTTTATCTGTTGTCGAAGCATTGAGTATAAAACGATAACACCCACTATGTCTAATTATCAATAATTAATAAATAAATATTCTGCTTTGAGGATTCGTGAGTGAACTTTAAGATTGATCAATGGTAACTTATAACTTTATCTATAAACGTTTATTCTTGTTTTTCTCGAAACTAGGAAAGCACTCATTCAATCGTTATGGATAGCGCTAGATTTTTAGAATCACGTTTTAAAGTAAAATTCAACAGCAGAGTACATTTTATTTCGATTTCTGTGTAATCCTAAATTTGCACAATAAGTGAAAAGATTTTATAGAAAATGTCAAGAATTTTGAGCTGTAGATTGCAAAGTATATGGACATTTTGAAGAATTTGTCCAAATCCCCTTTAAAAATATTTACATCTAATTAATTCTTAGGAATTCTCAATCTCACTCGGCTAATCCCACCGAGACATGTATTTCCTGCTGAGTACTTAGATTTGCAAATGAAGGTAATAGTAATAGTGGCGGTGGTGGTGGTGGTGGTGGTGGTGGTAGTAGTAGTAGTAGTAGTAGTAGCGGTAGTAGTAGTAGTAGTAGTAGTAGTAGTAGTAGTAGTAGCGGTAGTAGTAGTAGTAGTAGTAGTAGTAGTAGTAGTAGTAGTAGTAGTGGTAGTGGTAATGGTAGTGGTAGTAGTAGTAGTAGTAGTGGTAGTAGTGGTAGTGGTAGTAGTAGTAGTAGTAGTAGTAGTAGTGGTAGTGGTAGTGGTAGTGGTAGTGGTGGTGGTGGTGGTGGTGGTAGTAGTAGTGGTAGTAGTAGTAGCGGTAGCGGTAGCAGTAGTGGTAGTGGTGGTGGTAGTGGTGGTGGTAGTGGTAGTGGTAGTGGTGGTAGTGGTAGTGGTAGTGGTAGCGGTAGCAGTAGCAGTAGCAGTAGCAGTAGTAGTATCGTAGGGGGTATTGGAAAGAGTTTTGGAGAACCCCCGCACTTCAGCCATAGGCTTTTTGCGCCACCCCCAAGTACTTTATACATGCTGCAGTAGAAACAATGAATCATTTTAAATCGTGCGCTATTTTTGATCACTGCTTCTTAGAGAGATGAGGTCGTACTTTTGAGTAGTACAGTTCAAAGTCTTTTCTGTACGCCATATTACGTAACCTTGATCGCTCGCTCGTTGCACAGTACTACTTCACAGTCAGTGTGGAATGCTGTTCGAATGCGTTTGCAATTGAAACGTTTTTCAAACGCGGTGATTGAGTCGTAATAGCGCAACTTTTGTTTCGGCAACAAACAAGAGGTCACCTAAGGTTCGTGCTCCATAAACATGGCAACAGTAAGAACTGCTTTAGGGCAAAGTGCCACGCGATCAGTTCGTCGACATTCATCCGATATGTTAAGGACTTGCGAATGCCGAAGAACTGATAGCGTTAAATTTTGCTCTAAAGCAACTGTTACTTTTGCCATGCTTATGGAGTGCGAACCGTAGGTGACCTACTAGTTTTTTTTTTTTTTTTTTTTTAAGATGATGTCATAAAGTGCCTGACCCATCTCGTAATCGCCTTCCATGACAGAGTTTGTCCATTCCGACCGATGTCGAAATATTGCCGAAACAAAAGCTGCATTCTTACGACACAATCACCACATTTGAAAAACGTTTCAATCGCAAACTCACCATGTTCATTCAACCTGCACCTCGTACTGACTGCCAAGTATGTGCAGCGGAGCGAACGGCCAAGGTCATGTAATATGGCGTACAGAAAATGCTTTAAACTGCACTACGCAATGGTACAAACATCAGCTCTCTAAGAAGCCGTGACCAACAATAGCGCACGATTTAAAATGGATCATTGTTTCTGCCGCAACCTGTAGTATGCCAACTACTGTATTCTTTATGAGATCCAGAACCTAACTTCCTATTAAAATATGATTGAGGGCCGAAGAGTTGATATCTTCTTCTCTCCAGGGCTTCACACTTGAGGAGTAACTCTTCGCAGTTTCGTGAGATTGGCCATAAAGTCTACATAATGGCTCTCCCTGGAAGAGTCCCATTTTCTGCAGATGCTTCCTAAATTGACCATGTTCAGTAGTTAATACCACTGCTCTCCTTAACTTTTTCCTTCCCAACATCAGTAGCGTTCTAGCGAGCGTGGAATTTGGCCCAGGACAATCCCTGGGTAGTGTAATTGGTCCATCGTATTTTATGTTTCTCACTGGCCTATAATTTAATTATTATACTATGGACTTACTAAATCCAAAGGCTGGTTCAGGTTATTTTAAGGGATTAGATGCTCCTTTTTTTGGTCTTTCTTCTTCTTCAGTTTATCTGCTGCTTCATTCCCTGTCACTCCTCTGTGACCTGGAACCCAGCTCAATTCAACAGTTGTTCGACTCAGTTTTTGGAGTCAATCCCATACTAACTTGAAATTGAATTGGTGAGAGTCAAGTGTTCTTAGTGCAACTTGATTATCCATGCGAATGGAAAGTTTCTTCTGGTATTTTTTCTGATAAAATGAGATTATCCATACTTTATCTTAAAAAAATGTAGATATTGGAGCTCAGAAGAGGCAGAAATATGATATAATCATTCAAAATTTCAAAGTGCACACCATTTGAGGTCGATACTTCGACATTTCTACCCTCTGCAAACCACTGGTTTACAGCCTTCATGAAATCATATGATGAAAATTTCCTGCTTCGGAGGGTTTCTTTCAGTTTTGGAAACAGTCTGAAGTCTCAAGTCTAAAACTGAGTTCATTTCTGTCTGGACGATGATGGTGGCTACTTCCAGCAGCCACCACATCACATCTTACAAATAGATAAATCCGCCTCAAATTTTCTGCAATATCTTCGTTAGTGTTAAGATTATTAAAGAAAGCTCGGGTTCGGTAACGAGTAAGACACTCTGTATATTCAATGAATAATTATATTAACATTCGAATGCATACATTAATATCGCGCCAAAAGGAGGGCTAAGAGAGGAGGAGGCGGGAGAAAGCAACTAGACTAGCCATGAAATTTCTCTTTTCTTCTTCTTTGTTTTAGATATTAAATCTAAAATAAAGGTTCATATTTTACATTTGTCATGAATACGATTATACAATAAAAACTGCTGTAGTATCAGAGAGCACTTTAAAAAAAGTTTGATTAATTTTTAGCTGCATCAGGTAGTCTGGGAACATAGCATTCCACTTTAGGTCATTTATCCTGAATTGTCGTTTTATGCTTTCTCTCCCTGTGGTGAATGTTCTTCAGCCTTTTCCTGGCGCTCCGCTGTCCTGGGTCGGTTTCCGTTGGCTGCCTGAGTACCACCATCCTCTCCAGTTCCTGTCGTCTCGTTCATTAATAGCTTGTCAAAGCTCAATATAACATGGCAACCTGGTTTCCTGGCCTCGAACATATGCCGCTTCAGGAAATCTCTATCTTCTCTTTCTCTGCAACTGAAATCCACCTCGAGGTATCAGGTGTCTCGAAGGATGACAACCTTGAGGTTATAATGGCCAATTTACATACTATTGGCCTCCTGCTACTGCCCCGTCGACCTTTACGGTGTGCCCTCTCTATATCACATTCCTGGAGTATCACCCCAGTTTGGGCCACTATCCTCCGTGCTAGTGCCTCCTTTATGTTTCAGTTTTCCCCTCCGATTCCGCCAAACCGAGATTACATCAGAATCATTGTATATATGTCTGTTTCATGTGGTGTGTGTGCGTTCTTATTAATGTTGTTTCCTTTTGTGGGAATTAATATCAGAAATTAGGTATTTTAAAAGAGCCTGAACAGTCTTGCGATCCACGAGACCGTTGATTTTTTGATTTTTGTTTATTTACGGACACTCTTTGACATCTCAAGTCATTAGCGTCCCATTCTATTCAGGGCGTGAAAGGGCCGACAAATTTTGCATAGAGGCCCCTTTTTTTCAGGCTTTTTTCGTGCCGTAAATGTACGACACCGGACCCGCGGCTTTACATCCCTTTCCGAAGGAAGCCATACTTAGTATTTTTACGCCCGAAAAAATCCATCGATCTTGGCTAGGTTTTACCCGCAATCTTGGGTTTAAAAGACAAGCATGGTTACCACTACTCTACCAGGACCGACCCATGCGACTGTCGCTGGAATAAACACTACAACTTTCTCTCTTCGGTCTTGTACAAGCATTAACTGTTTTACTAACCTCTTTCCAATACGTTCCAACATGCAAGTGGTCCATATGTCAAAAAAATGGAAGCTTGGCTTTTGGTAATAGTACTAACAACACAAAATAAACCTTAATTTTAACCTCTATGATAGGAAAATATTTAAAAACATTATTTTATTCGTCATTTCAGTTAACTCATGTACAGGTCCCGGGCTAGCACCATCTATATTCTAATATCTAATGATATTAAAACACTCTTGTCGTTAATTTAACTCCTTATCACGAAATATTTATAACACATTAAAATAACAGAATAACGTTTTCCTGGAGGTATTCATATAACATATGTAAACGTTCACCCTTGCAGGACAGAAGTGAAATGTTCATTGCGCAGTTCTGGTTTCCATTATGCTTTGAACTACCTTTTCTTTCCCCTCTAGCACGATATTACATATTATATGGCTGCTTTATTACTTCACGCTGCAGTCAATACCTTTCTAGTCCAACGTAGCCCTCCCCTCAAGTCAAATATGAATACTGCTGTATTCCAATTCAATTTCCATTTTCAAGGAAAGAAGAAGGATTTATAAGAACGGTCCCACACAATGGTGATGCTTAAAAATCAATAATATAAATGAAGCGTACAAGGGGAAAACAATCAAAATCCCCTTTTTATATTTTTGCAACATAGTTTGAAGTTTAAGAACGCTAAAAAAGTAAGTACATTAGATGTATAGAGATGTTTTTTTTTTTCTAGCATAATTCTTAACGTAGTTTTCTAACTGACCTTTCTTTTGAAATTAGCGTCACATATTTTTTGTTCATGTTAATTAACAACAGAAAGTTAAACGTAATCGAAATCCACTAATTACATTATGGAATATACAAAATTATACTAGAAATTGCTTCTAAGAAAATATAAACATTAATGAAATACTATTGCAAGCTATCATTCAAACAAAATTGTCTACCACAGGTAACCTTGAAAAATAGAGCTGAGCATTTTCGGAACAGAATCTCTTCAGGCATTGAAGATCACCATATTTTGGCTGAAAAGTGAATTAAACTTGAATAGGAAGGGAATGTGTACGACACATTCTTGTCAACAATAACATGGGACTCCTTGGAGCAATTGTAGGCTGGTTAAAATTCTAGAAGTGGTTTTGCCAGCTACCATTTCTCCTATTTCTCTTATCTTCAATGGACATGCCTTTCTGTATTCTTTATTAAGAAATGAAGACCATGATTTAAATAACCCTGGGAAAAAATCAATGATTATGAAGGGAGATGGTTTTACATGCCATCTTCGGTGTGTTCATTCCAATCGCTGGGTGTTTCGGCATGGCTTTTTTATTTATTAAAACCATATCTTTGTCACATTCTATATGACTGAATCCTCTAATGGGAAAAGTCACTTTTACCGATTCAAATCTGTTGCACTTCTAAACCATTGCATGAATAAGACGAATAATGGTATAATTTTTATTTTGGCCAGGGCACGAATCACAAAAAATTTGCAAATTTCGAATTTATGGCTTCAAGTGATGAAAACAAAAGTCACAACAACATTGATGCAATTTAATAGCTCCCTTTCTTGCTATGGTCTCATTTTAGGTATTTTACAGAAGTCATCACTTGTTTTTCCCCTAGACGCTATTTTTACTATGCTGATTTTTTTCCCTGTATGAAGTGTTGAAATGTAGTACTATACACCTACAATTCATTGGCACAAAAATCTCAAATTTTACCCAAAGTGAACTTTGGTTGTTTTTCCCCTGCACCCTTCAAATAATTAGTCAACAAACCAATATTATCTCTCCACCTAAAACTGAACAGGTTAATTTAACTGATCAACATAGGCTACTAAAGAACAGGTTCTCGAAGGAATTTTGAAAATTGGGAGGTTTTCCTAATCGAGAGCTTAAATCACTACTACACTTTTAATACCCCATTTGAACAAAGGCTCACATCTCTTAATTTCATTCAGAATGTGCGCTGTACTGTACTAATAATGAAGAGAGTTCTTTATTCGATATTGCTGACTTGCTTTTAGAAATTATTTTGAGAACGCTGGAAAATTACTTTACAGAGGAGATGAATATAGGAAGGAGAAGTAAAATAAAACGCTGTTAATATATAAAGTCGCTTTAGAGCTGCCATGTTAGGATCTATATTTTTTAAAATGTAGATCATGAATGCGGTTTCAAGATAAATCATTTATATCTCAGGAACTGAGCTTCCCCGTTTCCCCACAAAAGTGAGAATTCTTAAAAGGTATCTTCATAAACACAGCATCATTTTAATCACTTTATTTAAGCAACAACCTTTACTATTAATATAAAAAAGGATAATTACACTTACAGACATAACTGCTCATTCTATTTCACAATGCATCGGAAGCAAAACTGTTGCGAGTGAATGCAAATAAAGTTTTGATAGTTTTTTTACATACTTTTTACAATTTGTGTTGAATTATGGATTTACTGCGCTTACTATACTTTTAGTTGTTAATTTCGAGTGTGTGCAATCTGCGCACAAAAAAAAAAATCATTTCTTGAACTAAAATTCTTCTAAGTTCTACTCATCACAGCGCGCTGTTCACAAGGTATCCAGTAAGGTATGCAGCAGTTGCGTTATATGGCATGCACTAGAGACGCCGTTGGCTCTGTGGCAGAGTGTGCAGTAATGCTGTGATTAAGTACGCAGGTTCGCTACTAGGCATGAAGCATCTTTATTTTTTAATAAACCATTGTAACATATAATGAATGTTATATTTCTTTCAGTATTTGTTTTATCTAAATGAAATATGCTGCACAGCATTACCTGCACATGCATGGAGGACACAAGATGATTTATGGGCACAAATTCAAGTAGCTAGGATGTTGTAGCCTCTCGTCCATATTACTATAGAAATCTGACATCATCTATGTCCCGAAGATTGAGGGCAATTATACATGCTGAAGGTTCATACACCCGATATTAATTTGTGTTCATTTCTGGTGTTTTCTCTTTAGAAGATAATTTTTCTGTTCATATATTTATTTAGTTATTTGTAAAGAATATGTTAGTTTGTGATTACGCTTCTGTGTGCATAGGTAATGTCATAAAAGTCACATGATACGTTAAATATAATATAATATTAATGCAACATATAATGGTCTACATATACACTTATAAAACTAATAACAAAAATAAAAATGTTGAGTAGGAATTAAAGCCAGGAACTTACACAGAACAATGCCTTCTAAAGCGCTCGGCCACCATTACTTTACCCTAATGTTCTCTTTCCAGATACTTATGCTTGTGACCATTACGTTTACAGGCAAAGCGCCTACTGCAGTGAGCACTCGCTGCATGCGCTTATGAATACAGCATTTACAAGTGTCTCCGAAGTGTTCCGATCAACACGTGGAATCTGACGACGACTCTGGTGACGACTCTCTCTCTCTCATAAAGTTTGCTTTCTATATATCAATATTCTGATGTTAATTCATTTTTTGCAGTTGTTTATACAAAGTGTTTCGAGTGACAATGAAAAATAAGAGAGATTGAAATTCGTTAAGCGGTTTATTTGTTTTTTCTAGAAGGGAAAACAGTAAAGGAAATTCATGAGAACATTTTGCCTACTTTGGGTGACGTATGCCCTTCCTACAAAACCGTTCGATTTTGGGTAAATGAGTTCAGGCGTGGCTGACAAGCATCAAAGACGCACCACGTCCTGGAGCTCCAAAATTACTGTGAGGTCAGAAATCATCATTAAGGTCCATGATATACTTCGACTGATACACGAGTGAAAGTGCAAGAGTTAGTAGATGCCACCAGACACCTTAAAATTGAGCAAGTTCATTTTATTTTGCATATGAATTATATATAAATAATTGCGCAAGATGGCAGCTGGTCTGCTCACATGTGAACATTAGACGACGGTTTGGCAAGGTTTAAGAAGAATCCAATTGATTTTTATGGCGTTTGTTAACTATAGGAAAGACGGATTCATTCTATACATTGGAAAGAAAAAGTAAACAGTGGACCGCATAAGGCGAAAATTCCTAAGTATGGTTTCCTTCGAAAGGGCAGTAAAACCGCGTGTACCAGTCGTAGGTTTCGGCATGTAAAAGAATCTCCAGAGACCTCTGAGCAAAATTGATTGCCAATTTTAAGCCCTGAATTGAATGGGACGCTGATGACCTGAGATATTAAAGACGTCCATATATAAACCAAATAAATAAAAAAAAAATAAAAATAAAGGCTCCGAAAAAGGCGAAATGAGTTCTATCTACAGGAAAGATAATGGCTTCAGAGTTTTGAAACGGAAAGTAATATCTTGATTGAGTAGAGAAAAGAGGGAAAACCAATAATGGAGTTTATTACGCATGACTTTTGGAGAGAATGAAGACAGCCATTGTGGGGGAATTATAATAAAAGCGTAGTTTCACCAGGACAATCCGCCGGTGCATTCAAGCTGCATTGTCGAGAACAAATTTATCAAATTACGATTTGAAATGCTTCATATCCATCTCGGTCCCTTACCATGTGTTCCCGAAACTCAAAACTTTCCTTACGGGATACAAATTAAAGTCAAATGAAGAGGCCATAAAGGAGGGTCTGGCAGAAACGAGGGAAACGTTGCAGCAAATGCTGTAAGTTCGAGGGGACTATTCGAAAAATAAAGTTGCATGACTGAACTTGTTCTCTTTATTATCAAACCAAGTTAAGTATCGAATTACCGTTGTAGTGTTTTAAACAATAAAAACAGAAGACAGATAGAAAGGCAGTATTGCAGATACTATAAGTAGGGGAGAGAGGGAACATGCTGCCACTCAAGTTATCCCGCCACTTCATAAAGTTTGAATTGTGCGAACTCGAGCGGATAAAGCTGGAAACACTGATCGCTGGTATGTTTGCCTTTAACAGTAACACTGGCGTTACGTTGAGGAAAATCTTGTAAACCTACCATTAGGACCAAAGGTAAGTACTCTTATAATGTTAGAAAAACTTAATATTACAAAATATTTCAGAAATCTCGTAATTAAATGTTAGTTTCAGGTAGCAAATTATGATATTAGATATAGAGGTCAAATGCCTACTTGATAACGTGCTTGGGAATGACGCCATTGCCCCTCCCCCACTAAGTAGGAAGGAGAATTATTCATTCAAATTGAGAAATGCCCCTGGTGCTCTTGTACGGATTAGTTACAGACAGCACTATGCCAACACTATAAGTTTTGCATGTATTATTTTGTTGTTAAATCTAACCTAAAACTGGTTGCGTGTATTGTAGCTTTGATAACAAGAACCCAGACTCACTGCGATTTTCTACCGTTTCGAGTTGTCAGGTTAAATCTAAGGACCATCAATTTGGGTCAGGAAGAAGCTGTTGCGAATAGGCGGTTGAAGCTTGGCATGATTGTTTCCGGAAGGTGCAACTTGAACCTACCGTCAAACTTGTTAAAAATATTATGCTTAGCTTCAAATGCCACTGTAATGTCAGATAGTTGTGTTTTTTGTTATGAGTATTCAAATAAACAAACACGACAAGCTTGTTTTTTGTTTGTTTGTTTGTTTTTTTTTTTAATTATTTATTTATGGACGCTCTTTAACAGCTCAGGTCATCAGCATCCCATTCAACTCGGGGCGTGAAACAGCCGACAAATTTTGCTCAGAGGCCTCTGGAGGTTCTTTTTCGTGCCGTAAATGTACGACACGGGACCCACGCCTTTACTTCCCTTCCGAAGGAAGCCATACTTAGGATTTTTACGCCCCGAAAAAATCCATCGGTCCTGGCCGGGTTCGAACCCGCGATCATGGGTTTAGGAAAGCTTGTTTCACTGCGATAGTATCCCTTCATGTTTCCATTAGTATGGAGATGTTCATATCTCAGACCGGAATCTCTGTGTTACATGCATTCAGGTCTCAGGTCCAAACATCTTTGGGACCGGCTATCCTAACCATGGCTTTTCTCGTCGTTTCCCTTGTACGATTAGGCGAATCTTGGAGTGGGTCTTTCATTACCATGAAATTTATGCTCTTCCATTTCATTCTGTTAGTTCTGTTACCAGTTACAGGGTCGAAAGTGTCAGAGCGAGGTGGGCGGTGAGACAAGGGCTTGAGGTTTCTGCAACGATGTCTGGTATGGGGCTCGAATTCCTTAGAGGGGGAGTTTCACCGGGGTAGGCTGTTCTATCTAGAAACAGTATTAGGGATAGCGTCTACATCTCTACCTCTACGTTCATGGTTTCTGATCGCGCTGTGTTTCTCATCTCATACTCCCGGAAGAGCCCCCACTGGGGGCGTCGACCAGCGTTAAGCAAGATTGAAGTATGCTCCTCTGCCCCTAAAAATCCAACCAATAGTTGTCATTATCGAAAACATTCTAATGTATGTACTTGGTTCTCAAATCACTTGTGCTAGAATTCTAATATTTTAAACATTTTATGCAATAGCTCTAAGGTATTTACTACATATTCTCTTGATTGTTTTTTCCTGTACAGCTTTCGGGTAGGTAACTGTGTTCTAAGGCTCTGTTTTAATTAATAACAGGCTTCAGTGGAGGAACTAACTTCTTCCATTTCTTTCATTTTAACTTTAACGCCATCTCTTTTATTTCCATTATCGGCATATTCTTCAACATAAATATTTCTCTAATATTTTATTTGAATACCCATCTGTGAAAATTCATTTCGTAATATTGTATTCTGCATGCAAATTGGTAAACGAAAAGTTTCAACTTTCGTTTGGCAAATTCTAAAGGAATTTAGGAACCCATAAAAAGATTTTTGAAATTTTTCTTAAAATCTCCACCAATCCTACCTACTAGACAACAAAAAAAGTATATAAGTGGATATATATATCCTTCACTTGTCTTCTTGCCATAGAAGAACTCTAGTAGTTCAAAATATAGCGATCTCAAGTGTGACTTTATCTTAGTTTTTTATCCTTTTCTGCATTTATAATTACTGTTAATTTGTTACATTGTTAATAGTGTTACTTTATTTTTATTATATATATGTCTGTTAACGCTCTGTCTGCTGCAACGTTTGTCTTTTATCAACGAAACTCGGCATATAACCATCAATTAACAAACTATTCAATGAGTTAGTTAACCAGCGAAATTAAACCATTGGGGGTGGGGGTTAAGCTACAATGAAAATTTAAAAATCACATTAACAGCCGCAATTATTGTTTATCAACGAGCTCTGTATATGCTATTAAACTAAACCGATAAAAATATTTTGGAAAAATCAGGGAAATCAAGCCAATAGGAGTGGGGGTATACCTGAAAAGTGTAATTTTAAAGAGTGGGAATTACAGTGAAATATAAAAATCACACTAGAGGCAGCAATTTTTAATTATTTAAAGGAAACTTGGTAGTTGGCATTGAAATAAAATAAGAAAAGTAGTTTCTGAAAACCAATGAAATAATATCAACAGGAGTGGGGGTTTTTAACTGAAATCCAAAATATAAATATAATTCTAATGGCAGATATTTGTTTTTTTCGAAAATTTTCATAAACAATGGTTATATTTAAAAATGTTTAAAAATATCCATACAATATATCTTTATCTGCCAGAGGTCATATATATATTTATTACATTTAATTAATATGATATCATTAATTTTGTGGTTTATACTAAATGATAATAATAATAATAATAATAATAATAATAATAATAATAATAATAATAATAATAATAATAATAATTCTGAAATGTGATTTCTCATTTGTAATATTTACAGATTACAAGAATTCTACTTTATTTCCCATACTTTTGAAAATGAAAGTAATTTCATTATATACACATATTACCTAGTAGCTAAGTAATGTATTATAGTTCATTTTTTTTATTAGTTAGCTTTAGAGCTTGTCATACTTATTAACACAAAGTAATGCAAAAACGTATTTCATTAATTAATAATGCCATAATTTGGATTAGATATTCTTTTTTAAAGTTAGGTTCTCAACTTGCCGAGGAATTCGCCTAATTCATGCGTGACGGACTTTTAATTAATAACAGGCTTCAGTGGAGAAATTGCGTTTTTCCATTTCTTTTAACTTTAACGCCATCTCTCTTATTCCCATTATCACCATTTTCTTGAATATAAATATTCCTCTGTCATTCTATTTCAATATCCACCTAGGAAGGTTCATTTCTTAATATTTTACTCTACTACAAAATGGCAAACGAAAAGCCCCAATTTTCGGTTTGTTTTTTTTTTCCTCTGAATAAAAAAGTAAGTTTAAATTTTCCAAACACACATTTTCAATAAAAATGTAATATCTGAAAATGAAAAAGAGGGATAGAGAGTTGGGCCATAAATCCAAATATTTTATATTTTTAATGAAAAATATTAAGATTTCAAGAAATATTTCTTGAGAACTATGATTAACCAGCAACATTTTCACATTATAATGTAATATATATAACATAATTTGCAGCAATTAAAAATCCAAAAACATGGCGTCACCATGTTTGTTACTTGCTAGAGTTTCATTTCTGCACAAATCCACCACCCATTACTTCAGCCACTCTATTCCTCTCTCCATACATCGATCTTTCGCTCCCGCATCGTTTTCACATGTTGAAACATAGCTTTCGCCATCTTGTGGTTTACTTCTCTTGAACGCTAACAGCTGCCTGCTAAACCACCTTCTGCTGAGAGGCGCCTTTCGGTTAATAAAGAACTCACTGTTGCCTAGCATATTAAACTACCAGAATAAATTAGAGCATGTGTCAACAGTATTTCAATTAACAATATACGAGGGAATTAAATTCTAATTAAGGCTTCAAACAGAGGCGATTACAAACGCACATTAAGAGTCCCTCTTGTCTAGTCTCTCCCAAGAAACTCGTAATTTGTTTGTTTATTTAGAAAATGAACAGACAAATTGCAGTACTCATTTAGAGGTCTTGGCTTTTAATTTCGTTATATTTTGCTTTGTCCTGAATTTTTAGTGATGAAATAAAAATTTAAGTATCGAATTTTGAGAAGGATTGCTAGATATATAGTTTATAGGATAATTTTGGTTTATTTATTTATTTATTTATTGTAGCGGTAGTAAGATCATTAAGCGTTCTTTTACGCCCTACCAATCTAACAATAATTACCTTAAGAGTCAGCAACATTACCGTAGTAACTAGGACAATACACATAAATACATATATAATATAAAAGAAAAATAATGTAACGCTATTAACAATGTAATTAAATTAACAATAATTATAAAAGTACATAAGGATAAAACACTAAGAAAGTCACACTTGTAATCGCTATATTTCGAACTACTAGAGTTCTTCTATGGCAAGAAGCTCTAGACAAGTGAAGGTGATAAATGTAAATATTGAATATCGAAGGTAGCGTTATGTATGGAAACAGATGAAACTAGCGATAACCCCCCCCCCCCCCCACACACACACATTTGTTGCTAGTTTCATCTGTTAACAGTTTAATGCTGTAGAATTAAGGCCACGAGTAAAAACGTACGTTCAAGCACAGGGAAAGCTAGCAAAAATTGAACAGTTTGAGCGTTCGTATTCAAACATCTGTCTTGAAATTAACACAGCAATGGAAGTTTTGGAGTAAAAGAAAACAAGGTGGAACCTAATCGTGTCAATCAGAATGTGTTTTCGCGATACAGTACCTATTTAGCAGAGGAAGAACAATAATTTCATCATAAAACAAGGACACGTTCTAGGAAGCTGAGCTGAAGAACAGGCGCCGGCGACTGCAGCACGCTTAGTAGCCGAGAAAGAAAACGCCGCATGAACGGACAGAATTTATAACTATAGCTCGGTAGCTGGACATATTGAGGCTATCTCTGATTCTATTCTTAATTTTTGGTTGATACTTTCTGTAAATAAAATCCTACAATCGTTTCGCTGCACCTACAAAAATGGAAAGTCTGCACTTTGAATTACAATATAGGAATAAATATTTGTAATTGTTTAATTATATTGTTAACGCTCGGCTAGGTTTATGTGCGCTGTTGCTAGGCTGGAACCTTGCAATTTTTTCGAATCTTCCAACTATATTCCTTCCTTTTCTTATTGCTAAGTAGGGCAATAGTTTTCTGCTACTTTTTTTTTTTTTTTCGACTTTACTTATCGACATATAGCAGTCAGCTCTCGTCTTTTATAAAAGTAACTATGAACTTTGACTTTGTTCCAGGCTATCGTCTGGCTGTATGGGAAGTCGTGTTCCATCGTTCTGCGACGATATCCTTCAGCAAGACTTACCCATAAAATTCCTGTTTTAAATTTGGTAAATTTGGAGCCAGACTTATATTCTAAGAACAGAGCAGTGACCTGGGAAACTAATTGTTTATTGTATGTATAATTTTATTTACATTTAGCTCCTCAACGCCTTACTGTAATTGTGCGTAGGCGGTGATCAAGTCAAATTGTAGAGTTTTTTCCCAAATAATTATTTGGATTTTTCTGCTTAATTGATATATCGTTTATTGAAAAGTTCCTATTGTAAGTGCTTTTAATTAATCACGTAATGTGTTTATGTGTCAAACTACTTTATATTGCATAAAAATGCAAATATTTCTGAAACCATTTGTTATAGAAGTCTGTGGTTTGATGCATTTTATAGGTAAATCACAATTAAAATGTTCATAATGGCAATGGCTGCTTTTGTGTTAATTTTTTTTTAAGTTTGGAAAGTTTTGTGTCCATTTGGAGTTTTACAAGCTGTATATCCCAGTTTTCTTTCCTAAACACATCTAATATCATGTCTAGGTCCACCAGAATTAATAAAAATATATAAACAAAGGAAATGGGTGTTACAAAACCTATCCAGTAAACATTGTATAGTGATAATGAAAATAATAGGCTATTTATAAATAGAATAATTCAGTGAATAATAAACCTATAATTACATTCCCTCTGGTGCTCTCAAGAAAAAGATATCTCGTAACCATATGGAAGATATTGAAGGCAACAAATGAAATATTAATATAGTAATTGACTTGAATATTTTAATTACAGCGTTGAGTGAAACTGTATCCAGTGGCGGTAATATTACTTTGTGTGAAGATGCAGGTGCAAGAAATGAATTAGTATGAAAATTGACAATTAGATGTATTAATCTTACTTTAATCGAAGTGAAAAATGTACAACATATGTATCATTTTCTCATAAACTAATAAAGATACAAGCATGTAGTTTTTACAGAGCTACATTATTATATTCATTGCTGAGCTCTAGTTTTAGGTCATTTGCATAATAACTTTTTGTACATGAATATTAATATAACTTTATTTTTATAAAAAAAAGTGTAATGCAAAAATATTTTTACATTCTCTAAACTAGAGCACATAATTTATAATGAAAAATAAATAGTAAAAGTTTCACTGAGATATCTGTAATACTTTCTGAGTATGTGGTACATAAAAATGAATAACTTTGCATTAGTAACACAGGGTCTCTGATCTCACCTTAACGAATTCTTACGCCATGATTAGATTATATGGGAGAATTTTACATGCTAAAAAACTAAGAGTGATTATAAATGGGTTTCTTATATCAGCTGTAATGTACGTAAAATTAAATTAAAAGCTTCATTCATTTGCAATTTAAACTTTGAATATACTATTTAGTGCACATTTTGGAAGATTTTATGTTTGATGTATACTTAATGATTTATTTTTAAGTTGAATATTAGTTATAATCCATTAAATTGTTACATGTTTTGTGAATTTGTCTGCCTTATGCTGAATTTAAAATCAGCTATACAAGATTTACCTACGGTCTATGCAAGGGTTCCCTTCCCAATTATTTTTCCATTTAACGTTTGCTCACGTGTACTTGTGGCATTAGTTTTGTTCCACAAACATGTAATTGCATAAAATCAATCTAAACTCGCGCTTAAATTCGAGTAGCAACTTATTTATTTCACCAGTTTATTGTTGGTATTGCAAAGAGAATGTTTATGGAGAATCGAGGAAGATGCACGGAAGAAATTTTGAGTGCCCTTCTCCTGGAATTAGCAGAGATAGAATTATTTTTTGTAAATAAAGAACTTTAAATTTTAATTGTAATAATAAAAGATATTATTACAACCCCAGCATTTATCATCTTTCGACGTTATATACTTAAAAGGTTAGATTAAGAAACTGGTTCAGAAAATGTATAAGCTGCCTAAAGATTGACAAGTCGCTGGCACTTAAAAAATGGCGCTGCAAACTGTTATTCGCTTAGACCTACAACCTTTTAAAGCCAGCTCACATTTTAAAGACGCTTTTAAGCGCTTATTACAAAACATCCTCTCGAGAGAGTTGACGAAATTTATCCCGAAACGAAAAGACGAAGGGAATGCTATAAGGGAATGTGTAAGTAATTTATGTTCTAAAACCTGCTCAAAGAAAACGATCCATCTTTAGGATATAATTATATAAATCTACACTCGACAAGAGAGAAGAGGTACAGTTTTAGCTTCGCTTTCCATTATACGTTGTGCAGGTTTTCTTTAAACTCTGCAACTCTTTCGTATCACATTACCTCAGTACTTTTTTTTCGCTGTGGGTTGAACCTGTATAGTGAGAAGATTTAATAGTTAAGCTCAAAGCATGTCGCGTGTATACACGAGTATATATATAATAAACATTAAAAATAAAGTATCTTTTGGAACAATGTAACTAAAATAAAAGAAGTAGAGAAGTAGAAAAAGATAACATAATTTATTAGTCACACAATTTTCACTATATTTCGAATAACTCTTGTTCTTATTCAAAGGCAGAAGACAAGTGAAGGTAGTAAAAAACTTACCCATACAGCAAGGCTAATTCTCGAGCGACAGCGGAGGGAACCGAACTCCTCAGTCCCGAACGGGAGATGTCCCTTAGTGGGGTTGCACCTTTTTCTCCTTTTGCGATCCTTACAGCCAGACTTAGGAAGACTTAGTTTTGACAGAACGCCTATGATTGTTCTTATGGAGCGAAACAAGAGTAGAAGTTAAATAATATAAAATCCTTTGCAAAGCTTACAAGATAACATATATAGGACGTTCTTAGAAGAACAAGTAGCAAATGAATTATTCTCAAATTGAGGCTGTGAAACTAATTACGTGGCATAATTAGCGCATAGGTTTTACAGTTAGAACGTTGACAAGGATTTGAACCTGCGACCGGACGAAGAAATTTGAAAGGAGATAGGTTGCGGGGAAATATACTTTTAAGGCTAGACGGTGTTCTAAATGTCAGGCGAGATACAAATCTATAAAAATCACTTAAAGATGGATGCATTAAATAAATTTCGTGACATTCTTTCATAATAAATTTGATGCTCTCAATTCCAGGCTGATAAGTATAGTAACAAGGTTACTAAGTTCTTATTTAAAGTTTTAGTTTTGCATTGGCATTTTTTGTGTGTTCTGATGATACGGGGATTCTAAAAGATAGGAAGGATATTTCTGGTGTTGGAACTTTTGAGATAGATTTTTAATATAGGTGTCAAGAGATTTTTTAACCGTTTTTACTACCTTAGTTTAGGGTACATGCCAGGCATTTGCCATTTATGAGGACTGAGGAAAATTTAAAAAACAGTCGGGGAGGAGGCCCTGCGGGAATTGAACCCCAGACGAATCCACGCCTTAACGACCTCGGTCACCGAGGCGGTGAGATGAAAAGCTGTTACAAAAACGGTGGCAGCGGACTGAAAGAGAAAAAGGAATATCTTTTGGATGACAACTATCAAAATGAAGACACAAATTGGTGGGCTTAATGTGCACAGACGTAAGTAAAGAGTTGTTGCATAAAGAAATATCAATATATAGGAACGTAGCAGCAGTGGGAGAGACGAAAGAAGTGAACTTAACTGAAAATTTGGAGTTGAGATTAGTAAGGAACTGATCGAGAGATTTCTGGTGCTCATTGCAGTGCCTTTAATTTGTACATAATATTTATTATCAAATCTAAACAAATTGCGAGTGAGGACTAGATAAGCAAGATGACAAATGAAATCTGTGGATGGGGTATGAGGAGGTGCTCGAGAGTCCAAGAAATGTCTAACAGCAGCCAATCCTTCATGATGGGGAATGTTAGTATAGAGTGACGTCACATCGATAGTGAGCAGAAGTATATTAGAATGTGCTAAAGGGTTAACTTTCTTAAACACACTCAAAAAATATTAGGAATCTTTGATATAGCATGGCCTAGACGTAATAAATGGCTGTAACAAAAGATCTACTAGGACGGTGGAGGAATCGAAAGTAGCTACTATCAGGCGGCCTGGACAGTTCTTTTTATGAATTTAAGGAAGAAAATATAAGAGGTATTAGGAGTTGGTAGAGTGATATTTTGGGTACTAAGTCCTTCCGCAGTACCAGAAGAAGCAATAAAAGAAGCAATATATCTTGATTAAACTTGACAATGTATAAATTCTTCTGCTGAAGTTATCACTGTTCTTATTGGCTTCATCTTTGGCCAAATCATTTGTTTTAAAAGACCACTGACACTATCAATTGCACCTTTCCTTTGGGAAGATGCGAAAAAAATTACATTCCTCATATATGCCAGTCATCGTTAACGTTTAAAAGACTAAGTTTATCCTTGAATTTGGCAGCATAGCCACCTGAAAATATTGATATATCTTGCAATGAGGAAATTGTTTCTTAAGTTTGTTTTCTCTCATAAAAACCCAAAGAGAATAATTATCATGTGATAGACAGGTTATATTTTATTAGCGGAATCATTTTTCCAAGTCAACATGTAAAGATTTGATTCCAAAACACGCTCTGGACTTCGTCTTGAGCTTAACAGCAAAAATTTCAATAAAATCAATTTGTATAGCAGTAGTTATATTAGTTGCATTAGTTTTCTTCTTCTCAAAGCATCTCGCTTGAACTCTTTACACAAAAAAGTTGATATTGAAAGCCTTTAATGGTCATGAAACTTTTGTAGCATCTTCAGATCATTCATTAACTACAAATTATACTCTACCAACTATCTCGTTCCACTGTGTCCAAGTGCTTTGTTTTTCACAATCAACCGGCAAGAGATTATGTACTTCAAGCCTAGGTTTGTCATGCATTTTTTGCTATTGATGTTGCAGCAGTGTGTGTTCAGTATAATCGACCGAGAAGTTATTAAAACTCTTGTGTCAGAATGTTACAATAAAATAAAATTTGCATGGTAGAGATACATTATGTGGAATTTTGGAGGAAGGAAGCTAAACGAGGCCGGAACTCGTAGAATTTATTGTGCGTGAATACTCCCTCTGAAATAAAGAAAAGGCTTCTTTCACTGTCATGATCATGTAACTTTTGTTTTAATACTCTCTTCCTTGTAACAGAATATTTGACAGATTTGCATTCTCGTCCCAGGTACTTCAACACCGCTGTCATCCCTTGTATAAAACTGAAAAAGCTCTTGCTTTACTTCGTCCAGAACCTTATTCCAGGACTTTGTCCTCTTAAACAATGTATTTGTAACATCTGGAATTACTTCCCAAAGTTTTCTCACAACTGCTCGCTTTTTACTTGGGCTTCTTCTGTGCTCGTCCGACTGTCTTACCAAGAGACTGAACGCATTTGTAGGAGCTATATTTTCACCCTTTGCCTGTTGCTCTTTTTTTTTCTGCCTGTATTTTCTTTGCCTTTCAGCATCCTTTCGACCTTGAGTTTATCCATGTTTATGATAATTTTTTCTTTACAAGTTCTCGCCTCTTCCTATCTCTCTCTTTCCTTCAACAAATAAGCTTTCTTTGACCCTTCATTTTCATTCAGTTTCTTTCTCCAATTTTGTTTTGATATTCTCCACCTGCAAATATCATTTGTAAGAATGAGCCTTCTTGAAAACCATAAAGTCTTATAAAACCTAATTTTATCCAATTAATTTACATCTCCATAAATAATGGTAAATATTAATGCATTAATAACAAGTCATACTATAGAAGACGAGTGTAACAGATATTAACTTACTTAATGGCATGTCTTAATTCTGAATTAAGCAAATGTAATTCTAACATTACATTGGTTACTATCTTAACCTCACTTCTGTCAACTTTTATTTCTTTTGTTGTTCCTTTTTCATGAATAAAACAAACTTAATAGTAAATTTTTGTGACGGGTGTGACGCACAATTGTTATATCATTAACATAATTAAAAGGCATTAGTTACCTCATCTATATTATAATAAGGTCCTAAAATGAGGAAGAAAACAATAAGTTGGTAACATTTTCGTTGATTGTTGAAAAGGAGGTAAACGGTTAAACTGCCAACATTGATAATGTTTAGAGTAAAATATAGTATGTGTACACTTCAATTTTCTCATAAAATGAATACATAAGTGCGGAATAAGTTGTTAAAACTTATTCAGTAACATAAGTTTAACAAATTATGTATTTATTTGAGAGCAAATCGAAACATACTCATATTAATTTACTGTAACATTATTAATGTTGGCAGTCTGTTTCTCTCCTTTTCAACAATCAGCCAATATGTTGCCAAATTATGTACAAAAAGTATTTTCTTTCTCGTTTTAGAAGCTTATTCTAATAGTAGGTGAGGTAGGTAATGAGTTTTAATGACGTTAATGATATAACAGTTTCATGTCACACCAGTCACAAAAATTGCTATTAAGTTTGTCATGAATTATCCAAGTTTCACTTACTATGACTCGATATAAGGAATTTTTAAAATAATCATTAAATAGTGTTGAGGTTAATTTCAAGAATTAAGTACGCTGATGACCCGAGATGTTAAAGAGCGTCCATAAATAAACCAAAAACCAAGAATTAAGTTAGGTTAAATTTAACTCAATCTTGGCATAATTTTCCGGCTAATGTATGCAATTCATTTGGGAACAAAACGCAATTATATTTTTGAGTCTATACCAACTATGCAGAACAGTACTTGGAGAAAAGGTTAGCTTTCGTTATTTTAACCAGTTAAATATTTGCGTCAATCTGTTATGTTTTTCATCATGTGTAAGTCATAGAATTTAATGCTGCTATTTCATTTCTACAGGCATTATTACTTTACAGGTTTAGAATTTACTTAAATAAAAATATAGGTACATTAATACAAGATAAAAATAAATAAGCATTCAGCAGTATGCTTTGCAAAGAGTACATTAAGCACTTTTATTAACAAATCATAAATAAATTTTACATAAATATATACATTTGTGAAGTAGTCTATTCTTAAGATTTATTTGAAAAAGTATTTTTGTCGAGATCATGTTTCACTTATCTACTCGTAGTTTTACTGTTTCTTTCTCTTTTTTTTTCCAGCATTTACCAATTCTTATTACTTTAACTTTTATACGGCTATTTTCATTTTTCATTCACTCACAAGATCCGCCTAAATAGGCCTTAAGCCTAAACCTTGTAAATCGATGATGACGCTTTCATTTTTATTTAAACAGATATGATATTTTTTATATTTTGACATTCTGTAATTTTGTGAAAATTTTTTAAATTTTGTTTAGTAACATAAGACAATTCTTTCATTTTGCACAGCGTGCTCTGAATATTACATATTCAATAGTTAAATAAATAAATTCGTAAATAATTCAACAAAAAAACAATTCGTGCTAGATTAATGATTGCAATGATATGAGCCTATGCCATTCCTACACGGCAAGGGCCTTTCTTTAGAGTAGAATTGGCTATCACTAAATATTTGAAAATACAATTTGCGGAGTTCATTTCAAATACTAATGTAAACCACTATCGATGCATGTGCTTAGTTATATATTATCATTGAAGGATAATACAACCATTTTTACAATTTTATCAAATATTCATAATTACTCGACACGTAATACCTACCTACCTACCCACCCACCCACCCACCCACCCACCCACCCACCCACCCACCCACCCACCCACCTACCTACCTACCTACCTACCTACCTACCTACCTATATTTAAAACACACTAGTAATACGCTTTCAAGTTAAAAAAAGCAAGAAAATCAATTCTATTTTCTGCTCTTAAGACAGAAAAAAAACGGGAAATATCGATGATAGTCTATCTACTTGGAGAGTTGCTACAATTTTTTAAATGTTACTAGCTTAAAGAATTAAAAATCGCACTGCTCCTGTCTGCAGTGACCCATGCTTCCACCACCAGCTATTGCACACAATACATGCGCAGCTGGTTGCAAATTCAGTAACATTTTCAACTTGACGTTACCAACCGACTTCTTGCTGCAGCTTAAGTCCCGAACGGTAGCGAAGAAAGGCGAACTGCGCCCGTACGGTAGTAAGTATGCAGTTTTATTATTTTTTTAATAATGTTCTATTATTTTTTGAACTAACTTAACTTAACCTAACCTTACCTATGAAAAAGTAACATTTCATGTATAATTAACAGTGTAAACCAGGGCTGTGCAACGTTCGTTTCTACTCTAGGGGATTTGCACGATAACTAAGGGTACGCGGGCTCCACGTTATGCCCTACACTTCGTTATTACTGCTGCCGATATTACTATGATGACTAATAATAATAATAATAATAATAATAATAATAATAATAATAATAATAAATCTAGAATTAAATATAAGAAATTAAATTTCCCACTCAAAAAACGTCACTCTATATTACTTCTTTTAGGAACAAACAAAGACGCTAGCATTACACAAACAAACGGATTTTCCTTTGTTTTCAATAAAGCAATTTTCGTTCTCGCATTCACTGTTCAAGATATAATTTGTTTACCATTTTAAGAAGAGCTATGCTTAAAATATAACAGATTAACAACTGAATAATTTAACATTTAAAAAGTAATGCAAAAAATACTTAAAACATGTTGTATGTATAATTTATCACAACACGAGGCACTCAAAACGTACTTCACAAGATCACAAGTAATACTGAATATTCGTCTGAAAGCTAGGAACTTGGAGCACTCCTATTTTAAAAATGTTATAAATCGTTCGTTGTTTGCGGTTCAACTTTATTGGAATTAAAGCTACTTTGATGATGAGGATTATTGCTTAAGGACGCAAAACTGCTATGGTCATTAGCGCCCAAAAATAAAAAGCTACTTTGAGGACAGATTGAGTGACCCATTGTTGTCGTGGCGAAATTCTTGTCGTGGTAGGTAGTTATGGCACTGCAATAAAGTAAATCATAAGGAAGCGGCATATTTTTCAGAATAAAAATGCTGCTATAATAAATGTCTAAAGCTAGAGGACGGTGATTTTAAAACGAAAAGTAAAAATCATTATTCATATGCCAAAAAAGTTCAAATATTAATTAAAATTTAATTTGGAAATAGTTGCGAAGGGCGCCATAGAAGGCATCGCTGGCAACACGGTGCCCGCGGGCGCCGCGGTGCACAGGGCTTGTGCAGACAAATTATAAGAGTACAAGAGAGAAAAAATTATAAGTGAGGAAAAAAAAATTATCCGCGAGGATTCGAACCCACGATCTGAGAATTGGTAGCATCACGTTGTAACCTACTGAATAGCTAATAAGGCTGTATACCCAGTAAGGAAATTCTTTACATAACGCAATTTCTACTAAAACCGTAACCAATCGTCTTTCTTCGCTGCCGTTCGGGACTTCGGCCGCAGTAAGCCGTCGGTCGGTAACGTCTACTTAATTCCACGCTAAGCGCTACCATAGTCACATTCAAGAAAACATCGTTTCGGTAACATTAGATAGAAATCAGTAGGAACATATTATCGGTTCTAACTTCTAAGCGGAAGCAAATACAATTGGAGGAAACAAATTCGTGACGAATTATACATAGAATGTTTACGAAAAAACCGAACAGTCTAAAGACTGCTTAGATATTTACCCTCAGTAAACGACTTCTGAAAAGAATCTGCAAGAAAACTCAAGATGCTGATAAGGACTGAATATGAACATTTTGTGTCAAGTGTTCCGTCTACATTATTTGCGGGGTTGATAACGCAATGTCTTTCTCGCTAGTCAACTTTTTTTTATAAATTCAATTGGTAATTGTAAATGTAGAGGACCATTTTCCGGATATTTCGGAAAACCACTCTAGAAACAGGAGCACCATTGTAACAAACATTTATGTTGAAAAAAAAGTTTCTTCATTCTTAGAACGAGAAATTTTCAGGCCACCCTGCTAGATCACATACGTAATCTTAATTCTGAAGAAGTGTCTGTAAGATTAGAAACTAAATAATGGTTTTTAGTATCAGATGTCTATTGTATCTGATTACACAGTTTACTGTTCTAGTTTTATTCATCTCATATCAGTTTTTCATTGTAGAGATCTTTAGAATATTAATATGTAATGATTGCCTGTAATTTAGATAAAGGATTTTTTAACAATTACAGCTGCTATATTTTCATAAGCTACACAATAATAGCGTGTATGTTAATACAGTTCTGGTACATGCCGAACGGAAGGAAGCTGCCACAACTCTTATCACGGACATTTTGGATTTAAGAATAAGTGGTTAGAAAAGCCTTAGAAAGTGGGTTTTATTATTTTGGTTATTTACGGACGCTCTTTAGCATTTCAGGTCATCAGTGTCCCATTCAATTTTACATGTCGTAAATCTACGACGGTTCCCACAATTTAATTCCCTTACAAAGGAAGCCATTCTTGGGATTTTTACGCTAGAATAAAATTCATCGACCCTAGCCAGGACTGAACACAAAATCTTGGGTCTACGAGGCAAATATGATTACCACTAGAGCATCAAGACCGACCTTAGGGAGCGAGCAAGAAAGCGGTTGTTTCAGTCCAAAGTATAAGAAATGACAAACCTGAAATACATTGCTGCCATGTTTCCTCAATCATATTTGTGTCAGATAGCGGCATTACATAATGATGAAATCAATTACACAGTTCTGTGGGTCTAGGCTCCTTTGCTATCGTATTAGCTTAGCCTTTTTTGTTTTGTTATAGTTCTCAGATGTTACTGCTGGAATCAGGAAGAGGATTCTGTGAATTTCTGGACCTCTTTGCAATAACGAATAAGTTAGGTTAGGAAGCAAGTATAAGTACTGCGGATATGAAATGTTCTTTAGCAAAGACATGCCTTATTAGAAACTACCCAAACATCTCCTATGTGTGTCATGACATCAAAAACAGTGGAGTATTTTTGTAAGTGCTGCTTCCGTTCGGCACGTTAACAGTAAAACACCGATCTAACCTTTTTCCACCTTATCAAGCCACAAGTTTCCACCTAACCATTTTCTAGGTATGATAAAGACAAAAACTATACTTCACTTTTCAATATAGTTACCCTTTATTGCAGCACACTTCTCACATCTTTGAATTAACATTTCAACCCCCCCCCCCCCCCATAGTCAGAAGTCTATCACTTCTTCGTCACAGTTAAATTTCCTTCCTCGAAGGTGCTTCTTAAGTTTTGAGAAGAGGAAGTAGTCACTGGGAGCTAGATCTGGACTGTAGGATGGATGGTCGATCGATCTCCTTGAAGCCACCACATTTCTTCACAGCTTCCTTTGCAACAAGAGCTGGGCGCATAGGTGCATTGTCATGAAGAAGGCGAGCACCACTTTCCTCACCTCCTCACCTTTTCTCTTTGATGGAAGCACGTAGTCTGTGCAGTAGGCTAGCATAGCACTCGCCATTTACTGTTGTGTTCCTCTACTTGAATTTAGTTTAGAGTATTGCTTTAAAGTCCCAAAAGATTGCAGTCATGGTCTTCTTGGTTGACTAAATGACCTTAGCCTTTAGAGGCGGTGCTTCGCCAGGTTTACGCCACTCCATTGATTCTCTTTTGGACAAGGGTTCATAGTAGAGAACCATAGTTTCATCTCCTGTAACAATGGTTTGCAGAACTTCTCTATCGTCGCCACGGCAGAGGTCCAAAAATGCCTGAAAACAGGTGAATGGTTGCTGCTTTTGTACTGTGGAAAGAAGTATAGGCACTAACCTTATTCACGTTTAAATGTTCATGAATAATTCGAAGGACTGTTGTTTTAGAAAGGCCCTACTTTGCTGCTACTTCTTTAACTTTGAGCCGCCATAATTTCTCCTTCCACAAGAGCGAGCGATGTTTTCAGAAGTGAGCACCTCCAACGGCCGATCTGCACGCTCTTCGTCTTCAATGCTTTCTCGAAAATGTTTGGTCCATTCTTTTACGGTAGAATATGAGGGATGCTTCCCCACATACACTGCCGAATCTCTGTTTAATTTCATTTGGAGTAAGTCCTTCTTTTGTGAAGAACTTAACAGCAGCTCGAAACTCCATTTTGAACATGTCACAATCTTCTACTAATAGTCTTCTTTATGCAACTATATTTAAACTGAACACAGCGGAGCGGAAGTTACAGCTGAAAGTATTTACTTAACAGATAAGGTATGACACCAGATAAGGATTTTGTGAATGCGACAATCCTTATCGGCGAGGCCGGAAACTTATGGACCTATCCTCGTATATAACAAGAGAATTTCAGTACACCATAGAAGTTTGTTTCAATTTGCCAATATTGGGGAGAAGATAAATTTAATAAAGAACGCAATATTCGTGAAATCAACTGGAAGCAATTATGACATACATAATTAAAACAATTAATTGACTGCGTTTCATGTAATTTAATTGCATTCATTATGGGATGCGTGCAAATGTATCTTTCCTTTTGTGGAGGAACTTTGATTGGAGTCGCAAATATAAAAGAATTTACTGATAATAATGAAACTATTGAAGATGATCGCATTACTATATCCATGATCGTTAGTTATTAAAGTGCAAAAAGATATTACGTGTATATTGTAATTATGATACCTAGAGGAAGGAAATAATAGTTCTCTTATCTGGATTTATTTTTGCTTTTCGTCCCCTGCTTTTGGTATACAACTTTATTATATTTTATTAACACCAGCTCTTCGCTCTGATGCTTTCCACTGAGTAACCGCGTGGGATGTCATAAAAGCTGAGTAGAAATTATCACGCACTAGGGCAACTTTTTTGTTATTTCAGTTTAATGAGAGGGAAAACAGGAATCCTTAAAATACAAAACATGTATGAGATTATTTAGAAAATGTGGAATATTCTAAAAGCATTGTAATGCAACATAGTTTTAATGCTTTTAATTTCATACCGAAATTATCTTTTGTTTTAGAAGATCATATAGCTTATCATTATATAGCTGTTAGTTCCATTGAGTTAATATTTATGGTGGAATATTCTGAAATTGTATTCATAATATTACGAAAAATTTATTGTAATGTGTAATCATGTGTTAGAATCTATGAGTATATGCTTACAATGGACGTTAAAAATATATTACAATATCTGTTACATATTGTAGTTTATTTCTTAGAACCATGCCGCTTTTTTTATTGATCTTTGAGAATAAAAACAGCTTGCGTTTATGTTTTTTTTAATTAAGTTTATTTGTATTGTACAGAATTAATACGCCTACTCAAAGCAAGAATGGCCGCATTCTTGGAGGGTAAAATATGACTAAGTTTTCGGATCAAGACCCCCTATAAATGATGACGGATTTCAGAGAGGTAGTAAGTGTTTAAAGAACACACTAGTATTCCCTACAGCAAGCCTATAGGCAAATTGCAGCATTTTTGATTTGTTTATTTATGGACGCTCTTTAACATCTCAGGTCATCAGCGTCCCATTCAATTCAGGGCGTGAAACGGCCGACAAATTTTGCTCAGAAGCCTCTTCTTTCAGGCTTGAGGTTCTTTTTCGTGCCGTAAATGCACGACACGGGACCCACGGCTTTACTTCCCTTCCGAAGGAAGCCATACTTAGGACTTAGCTGATAATATATTTCAATATAAAAAGTGCTTTCTGTATTATTGCCTTGCTAGATGGATGACAGTTGGGGAACTAGCGTAAAGAAAGAATGTCGTAAATTTATTTATATATTTATTTTGGTAGAGCTAAGACCATTAGGCCTTCTCTTCTGTTCTACCAATTTAATAATAATTACGTGCAGTTGTAGCGACAATATTACAATCACAACATTGGCAGTAAAGTTGGCAATACCCGTACACATATAAACCAATGTATATAAATAAATGTATGCTAAAAGTTAAAACCGAAACTGAAAAGTAGGATTGTTCAATTAAATAAATTTAATTGTTCTCCTTTATACCATAAGAATGCAAGCAGTTATTGTATTCAATTGCGTATCGTCATATATAAAGCAATCGAAAAGTAGTTCGATTATACAAATAATCGAATGAGTTTCGTTCGATTAAAAAAGCAGTCGATTATCCACCGACTAATGCACAGTTTAATTATAAAAATCAGTTTCTAACAATAAAGTACAGTACATGCATATAAGACCGGAGTTTCTCAGACTAACTATGTGATCCATGAAACCGTAGCTTAGTAATACCAATCATTCTCTCGGAGAACATGAGTGACTTCCATGAGAAAGGCTTCATTTACCAACGAGGATTTTAGTACCTTACTTCCTGGGGCCAATAATTTTGTCCAACACCTCTTTTTGCAAGTATGGAGTTCTTTAACGTGCCGTAAATTTCAGACATTCGACTCACGGTTTAAAGTTTCCCATGAAACAACAACAAAAACAACAAAAATAATAATAATAATAATTATAATAGTGTACAGGCTATTCCAAAAGTCTTCACATATAGACTTCTTTGTTTACAGGTGAAACACCAAATGTCATTGACTGGAAACAAGCCCATCGAGATCGTGTTTTCGTCGATGGTGAGATAATACGGCAGAATGTGCATTACCAGAGCGATTTGGTGTAAGAATCCAAAATGCAAGGTACTGGAAATTAATGGTATGGTGTGACTCTTGGGGAGACAAATTTGGCCTATCTTAGTGGAATCTTGAATGGTGAACGGTGACAGTGATACCATTGGTTTGAATGTGAGAGGAGATTTCCCTGCGTACTTTCAGCAAAACGGGGCGTCCGCTTTCCATTACGCACATTCTCTGCTCGAATAGCAGTCAATTTTCCTTACTACTGGACGAAAACCTGTGAAATAACTACCCGCTCCTCCGACTTTATGCCTCTTATGTTTAACTCTGGAGTTATCATAAGCCCTGATCAAGCAGAAGAAAGTCTGGGACTTGAACCTTCTTGACGCTTGTAGTAATAACGCCGAGTGGGCTTGGGGACTAGTTGGAAGGCCGCGTCTTACAATTCACGATCTTGGATTGTTAACATGTAGTAACGTGAACACGCGTTACTATTAAAGCGAAAGTGAGACAGAGAATTAATTTCAGTTTGAATTTCGAGGTTGCGGCTGGTGCTTTCATTTAAAGTTTCAGGTCTGTAATTAATACCAGGTGAGGTTCCGGATTTTAGCGTGCGCTCACTTAAAATAATTGGTAAAACATTTTTCTTCAATTGGCAAAACAAAATGAACAAATATGTTACAAAATGAGGTGACCCGCCAATTTAAATGAGAAGGGGTTGGAACGATAGCTGTTTAAAATAAGTTTTATTTAATAGTAAAGGTTGCTTCCTTTCCAGTCTTGTCTACTGAATTTATCAAAGTTAACATAGAAACCAAGATTTAAAACATTAAAAAAAAAATGTATATGCATTGAGGTTATTTGAGTTACGGACCGCTAGCGAAGTGTGGCCGCTGCAACAGGAAAAAGTCCGTCACGCTGGAGCTGCGAAAACTAAGCGAATTCCTCACCTAGTATCATCATTTTAAAAAAGAACATAAACAATCAAATTATGGCCTTTTAAATTATTGAAATTAAATAAGTTATGACATTACTATGTAGTATTAAGGGAACAAAATAGGAATTCTTGCAATCTATAAGCATCACAAAAGAGAAAGCATATTTTAGAAGTTATTATTGTTATTATTATTATTATTATTGAGATTACCACAAAAATTAACGATATAGTAGTAATTAAAGGAAACAAATCACTATTGACAGACAAAGCTATACTGTGAGAGTATTTTTAAACAGTTTTAAATGTAACCATTTTTATGAACTGAGTCCTTGATATCTTTACATTCACTAAAATAGAGAGAAATAACAGAAAGTTTCGAGTTGCATTGTGTATTTAAGATGTTCATATGTTTCAATACAAGAAAACCATGCTACTATTTAAAAACAAATACAATGTACTAAGCAAATATATATACAGATAATATACAAATAACAATAAACAATAGAACGTTTCCTCCATTTTCTTTGGCTTTGAAATTTAATTTAACCTTTCTGAAAGTTGAAAGTTATTACAGAGCGTTCTTACATAATATAATTCTCAAACATGTATTAGATTGTTATTTACATTTGCTATCTTCAAGACGATGCTTTCGTAAAGTATAAACATATGCATCTTTAAAAAGACGTATATATGCTGAATTAATTTATCCATTTATTCTAAAACAATAGAGAGATAATTAAATGCAAGAACAGTTTTTAAATTTAGGTTTTCAAGTGTACTCCTATTCCTAATGGTCCAATTTACATGATTTCAGAAACGATTTTTCTTATTTTATTTAAATGTATATGTCGAATTTTGTTGTGACGAAACAAATATTGGTGTCACTGGAGCGATTTTTAAATTCTGGGTTTCAGGTAAACCCTCTAGCTACTAACGGCCCGAGTTCCCTGATTTTCGGAAAGTATTTTTCTTAATTTATTTAAACATTATATACCAGTTTCTTTTATTTTTTTTAAATTGCGGCCGCGAGAGCAATTTTTAAATTTCGCTTTAATTCCCACTCCTAATGTCCCGATTGCCCTAATTTTTGGAAACTACTTTTATAAATTTATTTTAAAGAAATATACAGCGTTTCGTTAAGAAAAAATAAAAATTGCGGCCACTAAAGCGATTTTTAATTTTTTTTAAAAAAATATATTTTCGCTTTAGGCTAACCCTCCATCCAATGGTGCAATTTTTCTGGTTAACGAACGTTTGTTTATTGATGGTTATATGTAAAGTTTAGTTTAGAAAAAACAAAAACTGCGACCGCTAGAGTGTTAACGGATATATATATCTATATATATATATAGATGCGTATATAATTTTTTCCCTGTTATTTACAGTGCCTAGTAGGTAGGATCAAATGGAGATTTAAGGAAAATTTTCAATAATTGCTGCATGGGTACAGCCGCAAGAAGTACATTCCTTCGTAATTCTAAAATGGGAGACAGAGTTGCCGTGCGTAAACCGAAAGCATTAAAGATACTGTATTTAAAACTGAAACTAGAATAAGAATCAACCTATATTATAAGAAATGTTGAAAACGATGCCCCTTAGTGGCAATACATTGCCGGCATCTGTATAAGAAATTTCTGTATTTCATCTAACTTTCCTTCCGTTTAAGTGCAGGGTAGTTCGGAACACTTTTCTTGTCATTAAGAGACTGTCGCTGGTAACTGTTTAGTAAGTTGGTGAACAGTTTGTCTACTTCAAACAAGATTGCCACCACATTTTCTTGCGAATCTCCTAGCCCCTTCTCTACAAGAATCTGTTTTCATATATGTATATACATAAAAATGAGTTCAATATTATATTTATGTAGTGGCATTGCTAATGAAGAACAACTAACACACAATTTAAACACAATGAAAGTACAGAATAGCACGCTAACTTCTCCCTTCTCTAACTATAAGCTGCTATGTACACGGAATGGCTCCGCGCACTGCCAACCCGTAACTCAAATTACCTGCAAGTAAGAATAATGCAACTCTTGAAGCATCCTATTGCATATACAATATGAGAGCTGAAATATGTAAACTCAATGCGACAGCGAAAAGCCTAATACTGCTTGCTGCTCTAGATATTGCCAATGTTTTAATAGGGCCGGAAGGAGGGAGAGATGAAGGTAGAAAGAGCTATTCCGCTTTCCAGCGACGCCGTGTCAAAACGAATCAATGTGATTGCTGCCTGTGTTCGCAATAAAATAATTCAGAAGGTGAAATCAAATGAATATTTTATTGCCCAGTTTCATGAAACATGTGTAAACCATTTTCTAATTTATCTGTTTTGTATATGATGAATCAGTTGAAGAATATACAGCGCTCGTAAAGACATTTTGAAATTATTAAAACAAAACAAAATACAAGTGTATTAACGAGCATCTCAAAGAGTCTTGAAAAAATGAAAACTTGAGATGCACACGCAGGTAGACGTGTTATGGTCACCGTGCAACACAAGCAGCGCCCGTCAAGATGTAGACGATTTAAAGGAAAGCTAATGGTCATGTGCACCATCCTCAATCAATGTTTGAAGGAGATCATAAGGCATTTGATCGCGTTCAATGAGATTTTTCCGTGCATTGACAATGGTCAAAGTTAAACAAGGTAGTTGATTAAGATCAACTTTGACCGACCGATCAACTACGTTGATTGCGGTCAAGTTACACAAAATGGCTGCCCGTTTCGATTTTCTTTAAGGTACTGAGTACGAAATAATTGGATTACTTAAATCGGGACCAGCGTCAAAACCGGGTCATTGTGGAAACAGGTGACCTAGAGTATGGGTACAGGAAATTTGAAGAAAGATTCCGGCTATCAAAAGATACAGTGCGGTGGTTAGTAAATGAAATGACTGAGAGGGAGTTTCCTACTAACTCAATCACTCTGTTTCACCCATGAATAGAATTTTACACTTCATGGCTCACGCTGTTTTAACAAATAGCGATTTATTTATTTGGTAATTAAAACTTGCCTGGTGTTATGCTGGAATGTAAGGCTAAATCATTCCATACCTCCTTCTTTTCCTTTAAAGAACATGAATCAGTGTTTTTTTTTTTTTTTTTTTACACTTGATTGGAATGTGAGATAGCTAGTTCCAACAGAATGTCTATCTCATGCTGAGAAAAATTTTATAGATCTTTATTTGTTTTCCATTTTCGTTTACCTGCATATGGTAATCACACACAAAACAAAAGCAAATCGATATAGACAACCGCAACCACTTTAGCTAAAGAGTTAGATGCTTTCCTTTGTGAATTATCGTAGAATTGTGATCGTTCAGCAACCTAGGGCCCGGTCAGCTGATGGCGGCTCCTTGAACGAGAATTATCTATGATGCACTGCACTACAATATTACCGCGGTCAAAGTTGATCACGTTTCAGTAACTCTCGATCAGTACGGATTTTATTGAGAATGGTACACATTATTGTAAATTATTTCGTCCACTTGTGAAATTTGAATCGGTGACATGTGTTTGTAGTGAATATAATTTTTTATTTGCCAATGAAATCGTCAGCTTAAGAAAACTATCAATTTTTTTAACGCAAAATATTCTCGCAAACCATCGGTTAGCGACGAAATGTTAAAATATATCGAAGAATTATCTCAACAAATCGGCGCGTACTTGTGCTTGAAATCTAGGACTTAATTCTTAATAAACTCTTTTCAATTCATGGATAACAAGCTTTAATTGTTACGGACAAACTGATAAATCCAAAAGTATAATTTTGCTGTAGAGATGCTTTATGAGGTAGATAATGACAAATTCTTATAGAAGATGGGACTTCTTTCTGTATCACTCGATATTCTGTAGGTTGAAAGATTACTTTTCTTGTGTTTGTGTTTATAATATAGACAAAATTTTATTAGTAACTTTAAAGAAGGTTGTACAAAGGTTACTAACTGGAGATTACTTTTAACTTAATTTATAAATTAACTAAATGTTAGTCATAATTTCTGTCACATAAAAACAACCTCAGACTACGCAATTTTGAGTTTGCACCTCAAACCTATGGCAACATCCCGAAACAATAGAGAAATTCGGTTTAGAGCTAGTTGATGCTCAATTATTTAATTTGAGAAAAGCAATTATTATTCAATTTTTCCGCGCTGTCTTCAAATATGGATAGCAAAAGTCAAAGCCAATGCGAACAGCAAATAATTGAAAAGAATAATAAAAATATTCCATCTTAAATAAATATAAAGAATATGATTCTATTCTAAAGACTTCTGCATTATTATTCCCATGTGGTGCAGAGCACCTAAAACTCCAGAAAAGTTGCGAATGTTATAGAAATCTGGCATTACTTTTTGTACATCACCCCCTTTGCGTCGGTCCTGGTGGTGCAGTGGTAACCATACTTGCCTCATAAACCCAACATCGCGGGTTCAAACTTGGCCAGGATCAATTGATTTTTTTCGGGTGTAAAAATCGTAAGTATGGCTTCCTTCGGAAGGGAAGTAAAGCCATGTGTCCCATGTCGTACATTTACGGCACGATAAAGAACCACAAGCCTGAAAAAAGAGGCCTCTGAGCAAAATTTGTCGGCCGTTTCACGCCCTGAATAGAATGGGACGCTGATGACCTGAGATGTTAAAGAGCGTCCGTAAATAAATAAAAAAAATCACTCCCTTTGTATTGTAATAAACTGACGTTTAAAAGCTGCAACTGCTCTAGTAACTTTATGGATGGTTCTGCTAGCCGTTCCTTTCTCCACTTTAGTACACCTCCAAGAACTATTTGGAAGCTCCCTGTCGCATGGAACCTAAGTAAGTGGTAAGATGAACATCAAATTCAAAGTATGATTTCACTTAGTTTGTGATTGTAATCGGGTACGTAACAACTGTTCCAGTTTTTCGACATCTTTTACTAAGCGAAATCGCATTTTGAATTATTTGTCATTCAGCTCTAGGAATGAAATTTTTCTCTCTAGTGAGGAGCACAGTGAAATTCATCATCGGATAATGAAATGTAGGAATAATCAGAAACTTGTACAATACACCGCTTGTAAAGTTAGCCTAACTTGACTTCAATTGAACGTAACTCTGTTGTTATTACGAGAAAATGAAAAGTGAAACATTGAAGAAACTTTTCTACACGAAATTTAAATAAATGTTACTCAGCATTTTATTTATAAATGAAGTTAATATGCTTCTGTACTCTGGGAAATGTTTTAATCAACAATTACTAAACTCTAGTTCGTGCTTTAACTTGTAAAATTTCGCGAATTAGATTTAATTTAAGGTTAAGAAAAAAACATCTTAGATTAATGTTTGTACAACCAAAATTTCCAAGTTAAGCATAACTGATGATTAATTTTATGCTCTAAACTCGAGTTAACTCTTTATACATCCCATCGTTAATGAAATAAATACAAAGCGTTGTTTTGGTCTTCAATACTTTTTTTTTTCTACTACTAATATTAAACTGGCTTAAATTTCCTCGTTCTTAGCAGCCTAAACAGTGGGTTTATTCATAGCAGTGAATATTAACAATTTGTTTATTGCTACTAATTTTATTCACTCAAAGTATAGGCTATCCCTGAATCGTCGTCCCTTTTGTTCAAATAGACAACCCAAATGATAGCATAAGCCTCTGGCCGCGTGACAGGCGACCGTCGGGGTACCGGCATGCTGGTCACATGCCCCCCTGCAATACTGTCCTCTATCAATGAATTCGTAAGACGGAGATAGAGGAAGCAGAGGTCGCTGCGGCAGGCCAAGGCTGTAGTACCAAATGAGTAGAAGACTATGTATTTTGTTAATAATATGGAAAACTAATTAAATAATCAATGAAATAATAACAGGTCTCGTTCATAACAAATCCTCAATTATGGGAAAATAGTTTTCTTGTTTTATTTAAAGGGTATATACCGACTTTTGTTGTGAAGAAACAAATATTCGTATCACTAGATTAATTTTTAAATTTTGGATTTCAGGTAAACCCCCACTCCTAATGATCCACTTCCATGATTTTCAGGAACAATTTTTCTTATTTTATTTAAATGTTTCATAGCGAAAAAGTTAGTATTGGTGGCAATAAGAGTAATTTTTAAATTTTAGGTTTCAGGTAAACCCCCGTTCCTAATAATTTAATTTCACTAATTTACATAACTATTTTCCTAATTTGATTTAAATGGTATATGCCGAGTTTTGTTACGAAAAATCAAATTTTGGTCCTGCTAGAACGATTTTTAAATATTGGGTTTCCGGTATATCTCTACTCCTAATAGCACTACTTCCCTGATTAGCAGAAACTATTTTCCTAATTTTATTTAAATGGTATGAAGGAGTTTCGTTGCGAAAAAATAAATCCCACTAGAGCAATTATTACATTTTGGGTTTCAGGTAAGCCTCTCCTAATGGTCCGTTTTCACAGTTTTTCAGAAAATATTTTTCTTGTTTTATTTTAATGTTATAGACCAAGTTTCTTTTAACCAAATTTAAAATTGCCGCTAGAGCGGTTTTTAAATTTCGCTTTAACCCGCACTAGGTTTTCAAGTATAACCCCCTGCTACTCGCCAATTGCCCTGATTTTTAGAAACTGTTTGTATTTATTTATTGTAATGAAATATGTCGAGTTTTATTGAGAAAAAATAAAAACTACGACCACTAGAACGTTAATGGACACACACACACAAACACACACACATGTCTATAAATATGTATATATATACATATATATACATATATATTTATATATAAGTTCTTCTTGCCATGGAACTCCAGTAGTTCGAAATATAGCAATTTAAAGTGTGACTTTTTCTCAGTGTTTTATCCTTATCTATTTTTATTATTACTGTTAATTTGTTACATTGTTAATAGTGTTACTTTATTTTTATTTTTCCTTTATATTATATGTGTGTATGTTTAATGCCATTTTCGGTGTTTAGTAGGCAGGATCGGTGAGATTTGAAGAATTTTTCAAAAATTGTTTCTTGGGGTACAACCGCAATAGCTTGCATTCTTTAGGAACGCGCTAAAACGGGGGGGGGGGGGTCTGTAAGTAAAAGTTTTAGTTGTAAGCATTTTATTTTAATAAATAAAAATGTCATTGAAACCTCTTAATCCGTTATTGGAACAAAGTGTGACCACGGTAGACTTTTCTCAATATTAAGGGTATATTCTTTTGCAAAAGGTGATTTCGCCCTTTCCTCTCCTAGAGATATTTGGACAGCGCTGTTCAAATTCAACTGGGTCCTAAGACCAGGAGCAACCATAGGGCTTAACCTTTGAAAGTGCAGCACTAACTAGTGCATTTTCATCAATTCTTTGCAACAGGCTTTGTAGTTATTCCTACCATTATATAGAAAATCCAACATAGACAACAATTAACTTTAAAAAATTGCCAAGATGCTCAAAGTTATTATAAATGTGTCAAAAGTTTTCGGTATTAATGTAAGAAGTCGGTCCTGGGGGTACTTGCCTCCTAAACCCAAGATCGTGTGTTCAATTCCAGTCAGGATCAATGGATTCGGGAGTAAAAATCCTAAGCATGGCTTCCTTCGGAAGGGAAGTAAAGCCGTGGGTCCCGTGTCGTACATTTACGGCACGAAAAAGAACCTCAAGCCTGAAAGAAGAGGCCTCTGAGCAAAAGTTGTCGGCTCTGAATTGAATGGGACGCTGATGACCTGAGATGTTAAAAAGCGTCCGTAAATAAGACAAATCACATTAATGTAACAAACGCTTAAATGCGTCTTGTCAATAGATCGCATACATCAGTTTCCAACATCCTTTCCTTAATAACATTTTAATCTACCTGTGCCCAGAGTATACAAAAAGAACAGAAAGTGAAAACAGAGGAAGACGCTTGCGTACATAAAGTTTATTAAGGATATAAATGTGAAAAGACTTTCCAGGCAACGCTGTAGGCGACCTTAAGTTAAACAAGTCATTTCCGGAGCACCGGGCTCTTTTCTGTTCTGCAGTAGCGTTAAATTAAAGTAATATACCACTCATTCCAATCTTTAGAACGTTCTGCAGCTTGAGAAAGCCTTTTCTTTTGGCCAGAAGCCAGGGTTATGTTAACACTGGTGTCACGTCATATGTAAGGTAATAAAAAACAAACATTATTTGGGAAAGATCTATTTTGAAATATATTTTGAAATATGTTATCTCTAAGTTCGTTTCACACGATGAGCAATTCTGCTGTATATTTAACACAGTCCGCTTTTGTTTAGTTAATGCAACTTTCGTTTGGCTATTAACAAAGCTATATATCTTAAATTATTTTTGTTTGTTCTAAATTTAAAAATATAATAATTGAAGAATGGTATGTAAAACGAGCACATGGTTAAAATGTTTTATTTTTAAATTAATAGCGTTTTATCTATTGTAAATACGATATAGCAATACATTATTTAAAATTTGTGAACCTTGTTCTGCATATATCTGTCACTATTAATATTTTCTTTAACAATACCCAATTACTCTCTGGCCGCTAATGATGCACCACACTCCATTATCATGTAGGGGTTACTCGTGAAGCAAGGTTTGGTTTCTTGAACTCCAGTATCGAGACTGTTTTGTGAATTAACATACTCACTTAGGTTATGGCAAATTCTCTATCATATACACTATTTGAAATCCATTCACAAAATCTACTCCTGGATGCAGGGTCAACAGATTTAATTTCTTGTACTGCAGTAATGTTATGGCGTTTTAATTTCATTAGCTTTGTAGCCGTTCAAACAGAGGAATAGGAAATTCCCGTTTGCTGGGAAAGACGTCGAAATGAATTTTAGGGGAACATTACAGAACATGTCGAATGTTATCAAACGTTACTTTTGTGTGTATTATAATAAAGAATTCTTCTCATTTCACGAAATTAATTTACCAGTCTGTAAATTGAACTTCGACTTGAAAGTTCAATAGTAGGTAATCGCTCTTGAAACAATCTGCGTACATCAAGAATCTATTCTGTACTACGTGGAAAGGTAAATAAATACTCTTGGAGGAATAGAATATCTTAATGGGGCCATATTAACGTAATTAATACACCGTATTATGCCGCTGAATGAATATTTATTCATTGTCACACAACACACAAGAATACATTCATAGAGTTAAAATCGTACTGACCTCCCCTCCGACTTCCCGGTCGGTTTTCAAAGCGCGGGAACGAGAGTTGCAAATGAAGAGGTATTTCAACAGTTTTATGTCAATTACTTGGAAAGTTAAAAAATGGCATTAAAATCAGCAGTGGACAAAAAACAGAGCCCTTTTATCGTATAAATATATAACTATGACAAATATACAGGCTGTTAGTAATGAACTACACCTAAATAATTTCAGAGGTTGTAAAGGACTTAGACAAGCAGTCTGAGATAGGGAAAGGTGTGATCTGCCTGTTCAAATTTCAATATTTAGCATTACGTTTTCAACGAGCACCAATTCATTGATAATAAAACTTTAATATAGGGGGGTTGTGGAATGTGTCTCTCTGACAAAGTCAAGTAAAAGCCGGCCGTGCTATCGTGAGTTCAAGTCTGTATAATTTATAATTTATTTAATTATCATACATGAATATATAATAAAATATATAAATAAACAAACCAACTACTGCATACCCGACTCTACGATTTTCGAAAGCACAGCCTATCGCCTTTCCACTAGGCCACACGGTCAGGTGGTAGATCTATCTATACTACGCTACATAACGCGATAATTAGCTAACAGTTGTTCAATGGCATACCATGTGTGGTTAGTTTGTGCTACGAGAGAAATTTTTGCCATAAATCTATAAAAATTGATAATTATTGCATATCGGAATTTTCTCCTGGCGAAGCAAGTATGAAGACATACACTTTTTGTCCCATCTTGTTCTAACATTGACTACTCACCATCTAATTTCAATTTCTTTATCATATTGTTACTTCATATTCTCTGAATTCAGTAGCACGTAATACAGTGTTTCAATAAGCAAATGTATAACGTAAAAGAGAGCATCAGGAAATAACTTGGAATGTCCCAACTAACGAATTATACAGTCTAATGATTAAACTAGATTAATAATACTTTCAGCAAATCTTCAAAATGGACATATAAGAAAAGATCATTTAGCGACTGAAAGCAACCATATTTACAAATCAGCTGCCCGAGTAATTACCATGGAAACTCAAAATATCTGCTTGTAAAATTTATTCTTACGAAAGTTTTTAAAACGTGTGTATAAAAATGTTGCCTTCCATTTAATTCAACCTACTTATAATCCGGAAAGAGGAAAGCAAAGAAAAAAGAAAAAGAAAAAAACGGAATTATAAATGGGAAGTAACAATAATATGTTTTCAATCAGAAATGCATAATCTTCAATTGGCTAGAGGCATTTTTAATATTCCAGTTTTGGGAACGAGGGAGGCCATGACTTTCAACACAAACAAGAATATGAAAGTTTTTCAGTGTTTACTAATTACAACAAACTAAAAACATTAGCAGCTTACAGAATATCTACATAAATCCAGATATTCACACTATTTGGTAATTATTAATATTTCATTTCACGTTATGTACACATAAATATGTTTCATTAGCTTTCGAGTACAAGCTAGAAGTTTACATTACTGCGCTAACCAATACAGGAAACGAATCATGGAAAACTACAAAAGGATAAACATTATTAAAATCCAGTTCTCACCAAATATAACCAGGCCATTGGCACGGGAAATACATCAATGCATTGTTAAAGAAATACAAGACACTGCAGATCAAGAAGTACACACACTGCAATTCCTTACCAGGTAACGAGCCATCTATTTAAAGGTAATGACATCTACGTTATATAATAAACCAAAGGGAAACAGAATTTCAATATGAATGAAGGGAAATTGTTAAAGTTAAAGTGGAACCAGCAGACTCGCGTACTACAGCAGTATGTGTTTTCAAGGTTCCCCCTGTAAGAACAGTTCTTAGCAAATACGGCATTGTACATGATATAGGAAATGAAATCTGGACATTCAGCAGTTAATGATGTAATGGTATTAAAGCAGTACGTATGGAGATTAAAAATGATATCTCAGTAGCAGCTGTAGCATACCCTGGTCAACCACAGGTATGTTTTGTTTGTTGGGACACTAACTATATGAAACAAAATTGCCCTAAACAAACTTCAACATTGCCCACAATACTCATAGACTGTTAAGTGACGTAGTTAAAGGCGACGAATATAACAAATTGAATGATCCAATAGATGATAACACACAAGAGAATATACAGGGTGTTAATAACTACACCGAAATAACTTCAGAGTGTAGAGATTGTCGTATATAATTTGACCTATCTGTTCAAATTTCGAAGTTATGGTTATAAGTTTCTAAAGCTCCACCACGCCACTGGCTTATGCCCCTCGAAAGCACAACACACGATAACGAAGGACGGTTTCTGAAAGTGCCACTCTGTCGCCACAGTTATGATATTAGCTTTCGAGAAGAGGTTGCCTTGAGTTCGAGTGTCGTTCGTCTTTTTTTTTTTTTTTTTTTTTTTTTTAAAGGAGGGTCGTTTTCTGACTGACCTAATAAAACAGCTTTTAGCCTACGTTTTAAGTTAGTGTTTCAATTTGTACACTTAAATCTTAACATATCAATTCATATAATTACAACCCTTACTTACAAAAGGTAGAATTATGGGTAATTTTAATGGGTTGCGTCAAATATTTCCTAAATGTCATTCATAATTCTTTACCATGCCCATTGCGGCCCTTCATATTAAATAAAAAATAAATAACGGAATGGCAAGAATTGAACCCGCGGCACGGATCATCAGCTTTTGCGTTATGCATTACGTCACACAAGCAGTTAAAACGCTCCTTCTAGAGAATGGCTACATAATACAAGAAGGAAATTAATGAGTGTTCATTGTCGCGTGGTCATATGATTAGTTCGATATTTAAGGGATATTTATGGCACTAAATCTTGAAAACGCCACTGAGTACCTGGGGAAAATCGATATTTCTAAGCTCGCAAGACAGTTGTAAAGACATTCGAAACCAAATTTTCACTCCGCTTGGCTTTAACGCCGACTTATTAGCATTTGATGCTAAAACTGCGATATTTTAGTTGTGGACCATACATTGTCTCACTCAATTGCTAATATATGACATCTCTACGCTTTCTGAAATTATTTCTGTATAGTTCATTAACCTCCTGTATGTGAGCAAAATGATTTCCATCTCAAAATCAACGCTCAGGTTACTATGGAAACAAACATTCAAACTCCTTTCACATACATAACTACAGGGAATAAAAGACAAATTCCAAGTGAATCCGCTGTCAGTGACCTCTCTACCTCTGCAGATAATCACCCTACAATCTCAGCCTACAGTTCAGAGGAAGAAACCGCTGCAAAACCCAGTGATTACATCAAGAAATATCCACCTAATAAGAAATCAAAAAGAAGCCAACTCACACACTAGACGAACAGTTGGAACAGATTAAGCAGCTATTAGAAATATCAACATCTAACTTTCCTTTGAACTCCACACTACTCAAAAGCCTCTATGAATATTCAATAGGAACACCAGACATTTTAAAAATAGCTTATGCATACAGAGATGACATTAAAAGACTTGCCGAAATGCTTAGGATACTTCACGCGCACTATCAAGACAAAGGAATTAAAATAGATCTACTAGGATCGAAAAAACCTTTACTAAAGTTAAAACAGAGCTCAATATTTAAAAGATCTCATAGCAAATTCAGATAATTAGCTAGAAAAATGACTGGTCTCATGCTTCAATAGGATCTAAATGGATTTAATTTCAAGTAAGAATTCCTACAAAAATTAATAAGTAAACACCGCCCTCAAATAATTTGCTTGCAGAAAACTAATTTTAAAAAAATAATTCTGCACTAAAAATACGACAATACTCTGCATACAACAAGAACTGTACCACCTATCTCCGTTCCAGTGAAAGAGTGACTTAACGATAACATAGTAAGCAAAAAAGTATACCAAATGTAACAAACTAAATTTGAATCCAAAGAACCAAATCATCATAGCAATACACTAAACTAACACACTCGCACCTACTGAATAAAACAACAGTCACACCGCCATCTCCCCACGACATACTTTCCAAATGTCCACAATATCAACTTCAGAGAGCACAATATAATCTATCAGGCCTTCAAAAAGTCCTCAAAATCTATCTCACAGAAAACTCTGTTTAAATTTATAAAACCAACAAATTTATACGATGGTAGGTCCATAAGATTCCGGTCTCACCGATAAGGATTATCGCCTTCACAAAACCACAATCTGGTATCATACCTTATTTGTTAAATAAATAATTACAGCTATAACTTCCGCTCTGCTGTGTTCAGTTGTTCAGATATAGTTGCGTAAAAAGGATATGTGTAGAAGATTGTGATATGTTCAAAATGGAGTATCGAGCTGTTGTTAAGTTCTTCACAAAAGAAGGACATACTCAAAATGAAATCAAACAGCAATTGGATGGTGTATATGGGGAAGCATCCCTTCATATTCTATCGTAAAAGAATGGGCCAAACTTTTTCGAATGGGTCGAGAAGGCATTGAAGACGAAGAGCGTGCAGGTCGGCCCTTGGGAGATGCTCACTCCTGAAAACATCGCTCGCTCTTGTGGAAGGAGAAATTATGGAAGACCAGTGGATAAAAGTTACAGAAATAGCAGCAAGGATGGGCCTTTCTAAATTAACATCCGTCGAATTATTCATGACCATTTAAACATGAACAAGGTTAGTGCAAGATGGGTGCCTTGACTTCTTTCCTGAGTTCAAGAGCAGCATCTGTTGCCAGGCGTTTATGGAGCTCTGCCGTGGCAATGAGCGAGAAGTTCTGCAAACCATTGTCACTAGAGATGAAACTGTGGTCCTCTACTATGATCCCTTGTCCAAAAGAAAATCAATGGAGTGGCGTAAACTTGTCGAAGCACCGCCTCTAAAGGCCAAGGTCATTCAGTCAACCAAGAAGATCATGGCCAAAATCTTTTGCGACTTTAAAGCAATAGTCTAAATTAAATTCAAGGAGAGGAACACCACAGTAAATGCAGAGTAAATGCTGGCCTACTGCACATACTACGTGCTTCCATCAAAAAGAAGAGCGGGGAAAGCGGAGTTGTAGTGTGTGCCTTCTTCACGACAGCGCGCCTGTGCACACATCTCTTGTTGCAAAGGAAGCTGTGAAGAAATGTAACTTCATGGAGATCGACCGTTCACCCTACGACCCAGATCCAGCTCCCAGTGAATATTTCTTCTTCTCCAAACTCAAGAAGGACCTTCTGGAAGGAAATTTAAGTGTGACGAAGTGATGGATGCTGCAGACAAGACTTCTATTTGGGGGGGGGGTTGAAATGTTAATTTAAAGAGTGAGAAGTGCATTGCAATAAAGGTTAAGTATATTGAAAAGTGAAATGTGAATTTTGTCATTATACCTAGAAAATGGTTACGCCGGAAACTTATGGATATACCCTCGTAAGTTTAGACGACATAAAATAAATAAATAAATAAATAATAATATTCCAGTTTATAAATACTTGCTTTGCTTTCACATAATGTAAAAACAAATGACTGGGCGTAGAAAAAACTAAAATATATCCAACAGGCTTGAGTGAAAAGAGATAAGTTACATCTGTTTACCTCTTTTATTGCTCGACAAACATGCGATTTAAGCGAGAGTGTAAACAAGTTGCCAATTCGGAAAGCAGTTCTGTGCGTTGTGGGTGAAATAAGGACTGAGCTCAGTTCGCTGACAAGGTAAACATTTCCCCCAGTTTATGAAGTCAACAACTGCGGTGTATCAGTAAAGCCAGCAGCAGTGAAGATGGGGTTTAGAAAAGTCTTTTGTACTCCCAGCAACTAACTAACTGAAGGAGCTAAAAGGAATCGTTTACGGAAAACTCGCAATTCAAGTATTTGTACAGAAACGCAATTGAGAATCTGGAAGAAGTGCCTATACTATAAAACACTGTTTTCAGAAAATAGTTGTCAAAGTTTATAATAATTTCGTTTTTATATGTGTAATTCAGTTAAACTGAAAGCATAATTTTAAAATATCCCCATTTTAAATGCTTATCGGGTCATCCAATTATCAGATGACCGACTTGGCGGCAATGACTGCATCGAGCAATAAGCCTCGCAACGCCCAGCAAGGCTAATTAGAGTCTGGGTAGGCAATTCAGAGTCGGTAGTAGAAACGCTTAAACCGCCACGGATGGCCGAGGTCGTTAAGGCGTGGATTCGTGAGCGGGAGATCTGGGGTTCGAATCTCGCCAGGACCGTCCTCTCTGACTGAGGTTTTTTTCAGGTTTTCTTCAGTCCTCATAAATGGCAAATGCCCGGGAGGTACCCTAAACTTAAGCCTGGAACGTTTCCTTTCTTAAAAAATCCTTTCCCAATATATCATTTCATCTCGTGTATCATCACTGTCGCCGCCTGTGGTGCCTCAGTAGTAAAAATGAGCGTTAAACACTATTAAAAACGCTAAAGTTCATTCTGTACTTGTATATGTCATGCAAGGAGATGCTGGAACTACCTGCCTTCGTTTTCCACACATTTTTGGCATATACTTATTAGTTCTTTAATAATATTTTTTACTATTCGGGACACAGGTGGTGACACCGATGATACACGAGACGAAATGATAAACTGGGAATGGATTGTTTTTTTTTTTTAAAGGAAGGTAACATTCCAGGCCTAAGTCTAAGGTGCCTTCCCGGCGTTTGCCATTTATAACTGAGGAAAATCTCAGTCAGGGATGACAGTGCTGATGGTAATCGAACACCCGACTTCCCACTCAGGAGTGCGGACCTTAACGACCTCTACTATCCGTGGCGGTACATGTACTTATGAAATTACCCATTATCCTTCTTAAAGCACTTTTAGAAATTAAACTTAAACCTTGCTGGGTGTTATTCTTTAGCTCATATAAAGTGTGTGGATTTTGCCAATTTATGAATCGTAATACAACTTGAAACTCCAACTAATTAATGGGCTTGAAATAATTACATTAAAATCACGGGTACTGGACTCCTTCCAAGTTCAGTTACCAGGTGCTAAAGCTTGGAACTCTCATGCGAAAGAAGCTAACCATCTTGATCTTGGTTTTTTATGTGGTTTCCCTGGGCCCTATTTCACAAAAATATGGTCTAATACATAAAGTTTTTTAGTACAAGTAAAATATGGCATTCTAACTTTCCGTTCCACGAAAGAAGTGCAGCACTTGTTAAGTACTAAAAGTTACAAGTGACGTCCTAAAAGAACAAGATGGAGGAACAGCTGTTTGATACCTTCAATGAGGTTATGTTCACTCCTTGGGTGTTTCAATCTACAGAACGGATTATTGTCATTTCTACTAAGTGGGTCTTGTATTTTTCCTCAGATGTAATGACAATTTAAATACTTTATTATGCATATATCGATATTCAAGCGTAATAGTTCACTTTGAGACGACGATCTCACACGGATTATTTAGAAGCATCAATTTCAGTCTACGAGAGATGGCAGAAGAATCGAGCGTCCCAATTGCTCTCGGTTATTCATTTGTTTATTTATGCGTTTATATTGCTTGACAATCACGTTCTCATTATAAGCAAAAACTGGGAAGATTGTGTCGACGGAGATTATTTTAAAGAGAATGAAGAATGAAAAGAAATTATTTTCGTGGCATGTTACAAGAACCTTAAAAATATCAATCATTAGCCATACTTTAATTGCACTTAATCTAATTTTATCATCGTACACAAATATTTATTATTTCTTTATACATATTCCTACTAGTCATTATCATTGCTTTCACAAATACTTAGCACATTTAGGTCAAATTTAACATAAAGTTTCAATATATATAGAGATAAATTAATTCATATTTCACTTGCATTCTTGCGGAAAACAACAAAAATATCGGCTGATTGCTCTTTGACAAAAAATAGCATTCTATAACAAATATGTCAATTTATATTTGGAATATGTGGATGTTATTAGTCGCCGAGTGTGAAGTCAACTGTACTACTTTAACTTGAGAGTGCTGACTGTATAACTATATGACAAACATAGAGACGAGTTTACCTCGTAGAACAGCGTTGGAAACTACGTTTGTATTATTTTTTTGAAATTTTGCCACATTTGTTTACTTTTCATTGCCTTTGTAAGAAAATCTTTCAAATATGCATAAAATATTTTTATTTCAATTGTTTTAAAAACCATTAAGTTGGTTAGATATCAGTTTGCATATTTGCTGTTAGATTTCTGTTTTAAGCAATTCGAGCGTTAAGCTCTATTAAAAAGAGCAATTATTATAAAATATTGCAACCTTGGCAAATTTTTGCATGAAACTGTTAGACCTAGGTATTCATATTTCACAAAAACTTTTGCCTTTATACGTTTTAGCAGTACAAAAGAATGTGAACTTCAATGTTTCTAATATCCCGTCCGATTTTACATAATCTGAAGTCTTGTGTCTTCCTCACGAGTATTAAAACACAAAAGTAAAAGGACATTGAACATTAATGGAATAGTTGTGATACTAAACTTTGTTAATACATGTTACTTCAAAAACGAGGGGCGCTATAGATTGAAGGAAATGAAGTCTATGTGAGATATTGTAAAATAAAGTAAAAGTAGTTAAATCTTAATTGCAATATGTTGTAACTGCACTAATGAAGTATTTTAGACGGCAAAAAATAAAAAAAAAACATTCTTTTTATGTTATTACTGTATCTTTACATATTTGTAGACGAAATATTATACCATTGTAAATTAGCAAAAGCTCTATACAAACGCACGCATGCCCGTAAAACATGGAACCCCAGCGTCTTTACAGAGTTACTATTTCTTCAGAAAAAAATTGAGAACTAGAAAAAAAGTTTACATATTTGCAAAGAAATATACGAGGGTAAGTCAAAAAGTAAATTTATTTATTGCAAATCAAAGAAATATAAGAGGACAAGTCAAAAAGTATATTTCCTTATTTCATTACTTCAAATCAAAGGCACTCAACTCGCTGCAACTTTGTGTTGGTCCAACTGCCAGATGGCATCCAGCAACACTGGCCTGCGCAATGGAACACAAAAGCTCAACAGTTAGAAGTGGCGGAGTAACTTGTCAAAGAAAGTGCACATAGTACTTGATTTTTGTGGGCAGAAAGTACGGAACCTTTAAGCATCGACCTATGGATTGTGTCTGTGATGGAACAAATATGATCCATCACATAGGAGGGAAAATGGTGATTTGAATTTACAGAAAGTCCATTACATGGTTGAGAACGTGTTGTCTACCCATCGTTTACTTGCATTAATTTGAGAAACTGTTAAAAAAAACTGTGGGACACTGCGACTCTGTCCAAAATCAAGTGTTGAAATGGCTCAAAGACGCCATTACCTTTCTTATGCTCAATTTACGCTATGACAAATCTGGAGTATCTTAAGTGTTTATGTGTAAAAATAAAAGAGTGGTCTTAATTTTTTTTTACCCATCTTTACCCACTTACCTATTAAATATTAAGGAAACTTACTTTTTGACTTACCCTGATATAACATTTCAAATTTGTTTCTGTCCAATGTTTACATCTAAAAGTAATCTTCACACATTAAGAGAGATATGGAAGCAATTTCTCCCTTTAATGGTACCGATACTATTAATTACATTGCGTATCACAAAACGCAATCTTTTCAATTATCCTGGGCACTATATTTCAAATTAATTTTTTCTTCCCCTTTTTCGTTGGCATTCCAGTATCAATGTTTATCTTGTGGTAAACAACCACACGGAAAAACAATGGCATAGCTCGCGAATGGAATACAATATACAGACAGAGGAGAGGTAAAAGCAGCAAAATCCATGCCTGAGGCATGGACTCAAAACCGCGACTCTTGGGTTTCTAATTACTCCAATTGCCAGCAGTTCCATCTGTAGCAACCAGCAAAGAAAGCCATAGGCTAGCAGACAGTTAACGGAAGTCACTTTGACTAATGTTAAACACGGAAATAGCTTCAAGTTGGCTTAAGCAAGCAGCTGTGTTCTTTCTATATATAATTAAGTAATAAAAGTTACAGTAGATTTAGTCAAGTAGAGAACTGTAAACTAAAATAACAATGTAACGTTATGCAGTATAAAAATTTAGCTCAAATGTACGTTTTAAATGTATTTTTAAAAAGCCTAATATTTCTGATAACAGATGATCCAATTTTCTGATGCAGCGGCCGGGACTTCATCAGCCAATCAGCCATGGTAAGTCAGCTACACTGGAGTCGGGCGTGTGGAGGGCAAGAATCGATGGCAGAAACACTTATGTGACAATGTAATAAATTATAATGCTCTTGAAACGTTGGGTACGTATCCATCATGTCACGCAAGGAGATGCTGAAACTACCTGCCTAATTTTCTACACATTTCTGGCATCTCTTTGAGAAATTTAATTGATCTCTTGACGAATGTTATCCTTCTAAATCTAAAAGTATGGATACTGCTATTTTATGAATCCACTTCGGCCTAAAGTATCTTAAAAACCCGTTCTAGTATTGCGATTAGTATTCTTAGCAGAAGTTACTCTATGAGTTGTATCTTTTTGTTCATGTGAAACTAAACAGTGTGAGAATCGATGCCAACGTAGCAGTTCCATAAATCCTACCTGACGAGTGACTCGGCTGGCCTTGTCCATGGCCTGTTGGTAGATGACGCTCATCGCAGTCGCGTCGGTCATCTGATAATTGGATGATTCTGATACTTCCCATTTCAAAAGACTCAACAATATTACTATCACATGTTTTAGTCAATCTATACTTAGGAACAAGCATGTAATTATTGTTATAGTAATGAATGATCCTTATCAAAAACAGCAAATGTATTAATGTACTCATACACAAATATATAACAAAGAAAAAATTATAAATTAGATTTACAATGGACTTAGTGTCAACTCTTTAGGAATATAATCATTTAAAATAAAACGTCATTTACTGCACAAGTTCTCCATAAAAAGCACCATAACTGAATTAAGACCAAATGCATTTAATAAAGCAGGAACAGGAATTTTATTTGTTTAATTTTCTCTACAGGAAAATTTCCTTGACAGTCTGATACAAATAACTTTTATATATTCTTTTCGACAAGTTTGTTACCTAAATGAAAAAACAAGTAGATTGACACTTGTCGTTAGCTATATAAATTAAAAAAGTTTACGTTTGCTAAAATTTAAATAATTTGAACTAAATAAACTTTTAATGCCAATATTACTAACAATAAAATATTTTAACACAGTGGTCGTCAGTATAAAAAGTAAAATTATCCGGAATAAATGGAGGTAAATTATTTTAAGAAAACAATAAAATGAAAAGAACTTAAATTGGAACCTTGTGGAATCTCAACAGACTGAAAACAAGAAAAGGCAGATACCATTAATTTCAACCTTTGATACCTTCCAGTAAGAGAAGATAGTTATAAGTAATTCTTTATTTCACAAAAAATCTTATTTATCATAAGGCCGACAGTAAAATGGTTTTATCAGTTCACATAGATTTCAGCTGACTACCTTGTTTCAGATACAAAATACATTTAATAAAATAATGAATTGTGTTGCATAGTTTCAAAAGCAGACATAATTTTTTTCGGGTACAAATTTTTATATTTATTGTATGGACATTTGAAGTAAATGTCGTTATAGTCTCCAAAACTCGATATTTAAGGTTTAAAATTAATTTTAAAAAATTACTCAACATATTTATTTACGCTATTTCCAGCATCTGATATTTGCATTAATATTGGAGTTGAAGTAATTTTGTGCAGAACTTTCCATAACCCTATGTGCTTTTTATTCCATAAATGTAACAATCCTGTTAAACAAATAACTTTAACTCGTGACAAATTTAAGAGTACACAAATTTATGAATTTCTCAGCAAACAAAAAAAAAAAAAAAACAAAAAAAAAAGACTGCTCTTAAGGCATGACTGCCAGAAAAATGTACTACGTCCAAAATGATGACTCTGTAGATTCATTTCGAAATAAAATACCTTTATCGATTTATCACAGCTTTATAACCGCATTGCCTTGCAGATGAGACAAGCGTCTGCCTAGTGCAGATGAGACAAGCGTCTGCCTAGAACAGCTTTTCAATGAAGAATTATCATGATTTTTGACAAATTACTTTTAATAATCCTCATAATTTTAATGATATTCCTCAGAGTAGTCCCTGCTGGATGCAATGCATCTATTCCAGCGTTTCTGCCAGTCTTCAAAGACATGCTAGAAAGCATTTTTTGGCAAATACTTCAGAATCGCCTCCGCAGTCTTCACCACTGCATCTCTGATGATGGAAAATGCCTCCCTAGAAGGTGTTTCTTCAATTTGGGGAAGTGGAAAAAGTCACACAGAGCTAAAGCTGGACTATGCGGAGCGTGGGGGACACACTTCATATTCATTTTTGTGAGATATTCAGTAAAAACATTTGTGATGTGTAGCCGTGCATTATCGTGATGCAGTATCCAGCTCGTTGCACGTATATATGACCTTTTGCAACTATGTGATATGACCTTACAGAGTTTTCAGGACATTTCTGTAGTACTGCACAGTTATAGTTGTGTGTGCAAGTAAACATCTGATAAACTACTTTAGCCTTTCTTGGTGTTGATGGAGATTTCCAATCGGAGCTTTGCTATTTACTCTCAGGATCGAAATGGTGTAGCCAAGTTTCATCAGCAGCGATTAACTTTGAAACAAACTCCCTATCTTCCTGTCCATAATCTTCAACAGCATGCAAACCTGCATGGGAATGCAGTCTTGGAACCCACCGTTCACAAACACGTCTCATGTGCATCTTTTAAGCTATCAACGCGTGGGTGGCGTCCAACAAAATATTCACAGTTTCTGAAATGTTATTCGATAGTTCTCTCTCACAATGACAACAGCGATGTTAATGTTTCCTTCTGTTAGAGCACAAACCGCAGCGCCGAATTCACCATCCTTTGAAATTGATTACTTCTCCTCTTTAAACATTCTAAACCATATTTGAGATGTGATATAGGGAAGAACACACTTCAGAAGCTTCATGTAATATTGCATAAGTCTTATCTGAAGATTTGTTGAGATGAAAACAGAATTGCAGAGCAGCATGTTGTTCGCTACATGTCACTTTCTTTATGTTGTAGGCGAAACTGAATATGTCTCAGAAACTATGCCTGTAAAGGAGTATCATTCTTTATTGAACAGCGCTAGTAGTTTGGGGTCGATTGCTGAGTTAAGAATAAAACAGTATAATTATTGCAATAGTTTCATATTAGTATTCAGTAATAATGAGTTATGGGCCGGTTTCATCAACTTGTTAAAAAGTTACGACACAGTTTTCTCAATGATAAAAACATATAACGAACTGCCTTGCTTTAGATAAAATACACAGATGCCGACAATGTATTACCACTGAGGGGCATCATTTTCAGCATCTCTAATAGCACAGCTGAGTGTTTTTATTAGGTTTAAACACAGCATCATTTAATGTTTTGGATAGGAATACTCAGGCAAGTTGTAACTTAAATAACACTATATAATTATTCCCCAAAGGGCAGTAAACAGTAGAAATTGTTTTTCATTTTGGGTCATTTGTTTGTTCCCCCTGATAAGAGTATTTGGAAGGGTCGAGAAGAAAATAAAAACGCGAAAAATAGTCGTAAATTCAGAAAGCTACAAAAATATTTTTGAAACTTTAGACATAGTGAATACACTTGAGTTTGAACTGTCCTGTATATGATTGGAGAAAAGGAGTTTGTTTACTTTCAAAATATCACAAATTATGGAACATAAAGTTTAATTTGGCAAAATATTCTTTTTAAGAAGAGTAAAATCTGCGATACATCTTGAAGAGCAGAAATATATAAGTGGCCTAACCGAGTTTAGATGAATGACCGAGAAAAGGAAAATACTAAAATATTTTATTAAAATTCAGTTAGCACGTAGTTTTACAATGAAATCGCAATCCCTCCTCAGTTGTTGAAAGGTCACTATGGGGAAGAATAAAAAGAATACGAACACCTTCGATATTAAAAGGCGTTATGGATGAAGAAAGCAGTGAAGAAAACATGTCAGATAGCCACATTTGTGATCTACAAGAAGATAATTTGAGAATTTCATTTCTACGTTTGAAAATCTTAGCTGTTTATATTGATATATTTATTTATTTTTTGTAAAATAATTCTTATTTTACAAAATTCCAAATATGTTTCAACACTCGCATTATAAAACATATTCGTTTTAAAACACGATTTTCGTTTACTGTGCTTCCAAAATTAGAATTTCACAATTTTATTTAGGGCTTAAATATTAATCCTAATGATTTGTCATCGAAAAATAGTTATTAACCTAAATTTGGATATCAAATATTGTTAAATTTTAAAAACTGTTCTCAGTAACTAAAATAATATGTTATGAGCAATTGGAAATAGGCATCTCAATTGCTAAAATGGACTTTCCAAACGTAAATTTGTATGCTCATTATATATTTCATTCAAAATATATAGCCAACCACTTGCACGTAATTTTTTCACAAACTTTCTCACATGAAAGAATCTTTTTCGGATTTAAGCAACCCCCCTATCTCGCAACGCTCTCTTTATGGAGGACTATGTTTGATTTTGGAGTGATTTTTTTTTTTTTAGGTAATTTTCCTAACAAGGCATTAGATGCTTAATGTTCCTGAGCTTTCGATTTTATGGCACTCAAGTTTTCAAAATGAATAGTGAATAATGAACTATTGAAATAGATGACTAATTTTAATTATCTCCACTGCTACTAACGTATAAATAAGCAAGCTATATAACATTTAAATGTAAAATTTACGTTTCAGGATATAGGTGAGAAGTATATAGAATATTAAAAAGGAAATAAAAACTTCCTAATGGCAGAACCACTCAACCAAATTTATAAAGTTATAAAAAACTTACGATGAAGTGGGTGTACACGTTAATACAACAAGTGTAACTACAAGAGAATTCGATTTGTTTTTATTTACGGACGCTCTTTAACATCTCAGACCATCAGCGTCCCATTCAATTCAAGGCGTGAAAGGGCCGACAAATTTTGCTGAGAGGCCTCTTTTTTCAGGCTTGAGGTTCTTTTTCGTGCCGTAAATGTACGACAGTGGACCCACGACTTTACTTCCCTTCCGAAGGAAGCTATGCTTAGGATTTTTACGCCCGAAAAAATCCATCGATCCTGGCCGGGTTCGAACCCGCGATCTTGGGTTTAGAAGGCATATATGGTTACCATTACACCACCAGGACCGACTCTAATTACAAGAGAATGAATGCACATATTATTATTATTATTATTATTATTATTATTATTATTATTATTATTATTATTATAGTTTGGAGTTCTTGGTCGCAAACTTAAATAAATGCAGCAAATTTCCACATTATTACATTCGCGTGTTCGTCTTTCTTTTTGTCCACCAGAACGGCTCTATAAATATCTTCCGTGGTCGTTCATTTATTTTTCACAGTTTCAAACGCCTTATATGTCTCATATTTTTCACTACCACGGTGAACACGTGCTTCAGCTTCAGATTTTCCGCCAAAATTTGCATCTGCTTGAGCGATTCCACGTTTTGTACTTCACATTTGCCAGCCCAACTGCTATATACTTTGAAAATGTACTAACATGTTCCTACCTACTTTTTCTGAATAGGAAGAGAGTGAACCGTGGTAACAAACTGACCCCTCCGGGTTCTAGAAGTTATTCCAGGTTAGCTCTAGATGTGTAAGTTCATTACTAATTTCATTGTTTCGATTGTTGGCATTGATGCATGTCTTGTCACTAAATTTCAACGCAACCTCTAAACGCGCGTAGTTTAATGTGTGCTATTTATCAATTATTTCATCTGTATTTTATTTGTTGCTTTGGGAACGATTATTCTTATCTAGTAATAATGTGTGCATCTTTCATTTAAGGTAACTTTTTACACGATTTATGAGTTTTCGTCTTATTCATAGCTATCCCTTCTTACATTCCTGTTTCTAGTGCATTTCTTACTGCTGGAATAATCATAACGTAAGCATTATTGCAACAATAACCTCCTCCTCCCTTGGATTACAGCTATAAAAATACATGCACTTTTTCAGAAGATGAGCGGTGTACTATCTTTTAATAGAGTTTCATTATCTCCTAGTGTGTTTTTATTAACTTTCCTGTTATTTTAGTTAAGTTTAACACTTTAATTTTTCTGAATTTACCATAAGAACTTCCACCAAAATGAAAAGTGAAATTTTTTAGGTTATGGCCGTGCTCGTTTTAACATATGGAAGCAAAAATTCAAGTATAACACCCCCAAAATAAAGCAGCAGAGGTGAAGTTAGTAAAGAGAACAAAAGGATGCATAAAGTGAGGTAAAATAAAAAATTAAGAAATAGATGAACTTGATATAATTAATTTTAAAGATGTGAAGGGTGGCGTATTACTAAAAAGTGTTCAATTCTATAAACCTAGTCGCAGACGAAGAAAGAGATTTGGAGTGACCTATGACGTTAGAAAACCATTAAATTGCCCACCTCCTGAAGTGATGATGATTTTGGTTAGAATTTTTATGGTAAAAAGCGATTAGCATATTTCTCCATTTACAGAACTATCTCGTTTATTTATTTTAACTAGTTAATTCACTCGTGTGTATTCGAAATCCTAGATTTAGCATGGTATTTGAGATTTGAGGACTAAATTTTAAATATAATAAGCTAGAGGAGTTATTTGACTGAGGGATCTCGTTTAGTGAATTCCCAAGAGAATATTACCGACGTAAATGTAGAGTTTTCGTTGCGTGTTATTGTTAAGACTTTGTATTTTTATAGTCAAGACGTGTCGGTAAGATAAAAGATATTAAAAAGAATTTTGAATGTATTTTGTTAACTTTATCTCTTGAATATAAATTAAAATTGAAGCTATTTTAAATAGTTATTTATGTTATAATAAATTAGTATTTAATTTCGAGTGAACGTGTTTAGATTTCCATGAAGGTATAATATTTGTTTACCATCACGTGACCCGTAATTTTCCATTGCTATTATTTAAAGCAAAGTAGTTTTAATATTTAATTTCGATGAAATATGCACATTTATCTTCGTTTAAACGGGAGTAATATGTTATAGATGACAATTGTATCGTTTTATTTTCAGGAATCTATTATTTTCAGAATCTATAATTCAGGAATTATAGAATAAATAAATTGGAACTTGTGATTGTGCAATTTACCTAGAAAAACACGCTCTCCTAGAGAGGATATTAGGAGAAAAGATGATGGACGTAAAAATTGTAAGTATGGCTTCCTTCGGAAGGGAAGCAAAGTTATGGTTCCATGTGGTAGATTTGCGGTACGTAAAAGAACCTCAGGCCTGAAAGAAGAGGCCTCTGAGTAAAATTTGTCGGCCGTTTCACGTCCTGAATTGAATGGGATGCTGATGACCTGAGATGTTAAAGAGCGTCCGTAAGTAAAACAAACAAATAAAAAAAAAAAAAGAGATAGGGTGGTTCGATATTTGCAAAAAAAAAAAAATGCAATTACAGGAGAAAGGTTGTGACTGCATTACGTTTAAGCGGTTGGTTATTTACTTTGAAGAAAATAATTTATTATATAAAGAATAGTTTTAGATCTGGTAAGTCAACAATTTTAGTCTTGAAGTACTTATTTCCAAAACCCGATAACTGGATTACTTTAGTTACTGAGAAAAATAAAATAGATTAATATTTTATTTAATATAAAATTTGAGATAGTTTAGAGAAGATTTAATAGTAAAGTACTAATGAAATTATGCAACACAATGTTTTGATATTAGGCAATTAAAATTGTAAAATATAGCTTTTGGAAGTGCACTTAATAAAATCGTATTTTGAATCGAACTTTATCCGTATCGACAATTTTGAAACAATACTTAGAATCTTGTGAAAAAGATATTGCAGCATTATTTGCATAATATTTTAAATCATTGATATTAATTTCTCAATCATACATAAAATAATATTAATTTTACATAAAAGTAGTACAAATATAAATATAAGATAAAGAAGTGCTTGGAGATGAAATTTTCAGAATAAAATGATATATTTATTCTTGCAGAGGTTTTATCTGGTGCACTAAATACTGTGCTATTATTTCAGCATGTATAAATCAAAAATGACTAATTTCTCTTTAATGCCCATTAATTTGTATTAATTAAAGTACGTTCTCTCAAGTAAAGTTTTACCACAAATTAACATTTATAAATTCCCTTCTAAGAATAAACTCATTTAGATAGCCATGGACGACAAAACCAAAACCAGTTTATTGGAAAAAAATATTTTATTAAAAACAATTTCTATACACTGTTTCTTTTATGTTGCTTTAGAGCTCAGAGCGGAATTTTTTCCGGGATAGTTTGGTAATTTACCCACATTATATATAAACTCTTTTCATAGATTTACAAACGACAGAAACTAGAATTAGTTAAAAGTAAAATGCATCGTTAAAAATTGTACAAAAGCATGTTGGCAATGAAAATAAATCCTTTTAATCCCTGAAATTTTAATTTAGACTCTTTATAGTTATATACCTCGTATAAATACTTCATGCAGACCTTAATTGGATATAAATATTACATTTGAGCTTAATTTGCAGAAAAAACAGCGTACTTTAGTTTAACTTGGGCGGAAGGAAAAGAAACGGTCATGGAAACACGAGACACCTGCAGCAATCCCCGAGATTGTTATTGGCAGTTATTGAAAGAATACTCACGGAATATTGTAATCTTGCTCGTGACATTGACGGTGACATCCCCCATAGCACTGTGAACAGCTGCAGCGGTAGCATTAAGAGTACTGTTGGCGTACGAGGTCCGGCAAATTCTCCATAAACCAGAGTTGCTGTGCAGAAAGAACCGTTTCGTATGGTTCACGTAGATGCCTTCAGGACCCCCACGGACTATGAACCACCAGTCCGTAGAGATAGCAGCCAACCAGAGAACAACAGACAACCCTATCATGACAGTGCATGCGAAAAGCACGCGCCTCTCAAATATGATCTGGTTCTTGAGTTTATCTTCCCTTTTTTTGTCACCAACCATTTTGCCTCATTCGAAAACACTACACATTAAAACTTTCGTCGAAATGACCCTAATAAAGAACTTACAACACAAAAATGTTCCACATTGATCTTTCTTCTCGCTTTTACACCGAGTGAAATGGGAAAATATGTCTCCTAATTTCAAGTACAGGTTTCACATTTTCATATTGTAGTAATCTGCCTTATAAATCATCTGACTGCACTGTAGAAACGTTCACTATTTACTGCACTTTGCTGTTGTCATCGCGAGAATATACGATGAAGTCTTCAGCCAAGCTTACAACAGTGACACATGGACAAATGGAACGTTAGAGAAACAAGTTGCCCCGGGGTTGCTACTAATAGAGTAAGAGTGGCGTATACTGCCGTACTGAGTCTGAACCCATGGCCACCAGCACGCAGTGGCTGCCGAATACAATCTGTCATGCTAGAGGGAGTAGCTAGCCCGGCCAAAGGAGGAAGCAACCATTTGCCTGTGTGTGTGTGTGAGTGCTTCGCGTTGTTTCTTTTTAATTCCCTTCCTTTTTCTCTATTTTTCTATTTCTTCCTCCCTGCTATTGTTGTAGCGTGTTCCTGGGTCCGGGCAGTCTGCCAGAACTCAAGTTCAAAGTCGCCAAAACATTCTTCTTCGTGTTGTCCATTACCTAGTGGTTCGGTTTGCATGTGGGAATAATCTTCATATATCATACACTTCCTCTCAAGGTCTTTCGAAGTTGGATGGTCGCTTACAGCACAAAATACCCAACAGCTCACTTCTCATGAGGGACACAAAATAATTATCCTATAAATATGACGCATTTATATAGAGTGTTTAGAGATATATGTTTGTAATGTTATAAGATTCTGCGTTGGTAGGAATAGAAAAAAGTAAACAGATTGTGATTTATCGAGTCCATCGCTTTCTGTTTAGAAAAATAAAAAAGTGTAAGAAACAAGTGAGGTTATTTGGGTTATGGGACGCCTGTGCACGGCTGTTTACTGGTTAAGTGCAGCCGTTGCAACCGAAAAAAGGGAGCTAAAATCGTCGCGCGTTAAAGTTAGTATTTGTATGAGGGTAAGTTGTTAAATAAGATTGATATAGGATACTATATGATTGAATGAGGCACCTGAGGCTATTGATATTAGATGACACAATTAGTCCAATTATTAGTGCTGATGTTCTACTCGAGACCATCGATGTTCACAATAGCGAAACAGCAGTTGCAAGATGACGACGCCTCTGAGTGGGTGTACAACACTTGAGCAATTTTTATGGGGAAAAGATATGTAATCGAGGAATATTCATGTAGAAACGCGTCCCCTCTGCGTTATGAAGTGCTGTTTACAATTAGGTGCAGAGGTTTTCACTTATCGAAGATGAACACCGCCTCAGCCAACCAACGGAGATTGCTCGCAGAGGCGAATTTGCAAAGCTGAATATTTAATCCAAAAGAAGGGAAGCTATAGACGTTGTAGCCTCTGCAGTTGTTCACACGGCATAATTTGCCTCAAAATGCAATGACAGGTTAGGTTTTCACAGTCTGTGGCACAATAGTGCGCAACATAAAATGAAAAGAATGGATCTGGCCTTACAGTATCTCCATTGCTACCGCCATGGATGGCCGAGGTCGTTAAGGCACGGATTTCCGAGGAGAAGATCTGTGGTTCGATTCCCACCAGGACCGTCCTCTCTTACTGAGATTTTTTAAAGGTTTTCCTCAGTTCTCATAAATGCCGGGGATGCACCCTAAGCTTAGGCTTGAAACGCTTCCTTCCTTTAAAAAGATTTTTTCCCCTGTTCATCATCCCATGTATCATCAGCGCCCGTTGCCTGTGATGCCTTAACAGTAAACACAGGCGTTAAATACTATTTAAAAACCTCTCAATCGCCATCACGATAAAGGACATGGTATGCTAGCCCGAATTGCCACAGGTAATGGAGTCTTGGGTTCTCCAATGCAGAGAAAACATCTTGCGTCCCCTAACGTTTAAAGTGACACCGATGCTCTCAGTCTTCTGGGATCACAAAGACTCATTGCTCGCCGCTTTCCAGCTTTAAGGACAAACCATGACGACTTCTACTGCAACATCCTCAGAAGGCTCGCAAGACAAATGCGACGCTGCCAAGTTTCATATGGAAAGTTCTCAAGCAGACTTTCCCCAAGCGACTTGCATTTATTCATCCCTCTTAAACATCGTCTTCCGGGTGAAAATTTTCCCGACAATGAAACCGTAGAAAGGGAAGAAGTCACCACCTGATTCTGACAGGAGCCAAAAAAAGTTATGTTGCTGGATTGCAGGGGCTTGTGATACGTGGGACAAGTGCTTCAATACACAGGGAATTTGTGTTGAGAGATAAGACTATTTTTTAAATTAGTATTCTTATCTGTTTAAGTTCTATATCTATTTGTAACTTACTATTGGCTATTCTCATATTTACTGAAAGTATAAAGTGACACTGTATTTAAATTGACAATAATAGTCACTAAACTGCTTTTTAAGTGATGACCCTCAAAGGCAATACATTACTGGCATCTGCATAGGAAATTCCTGTGTGTCATCAAACTTTTCCTCCATAAGAACAGCGCGATATGGATCGCAGTTTTTGTCATTGATATATTCTGTTTCTTGTAGCTTTATAACAAGTTGAACATTTTCTTGCGAATGTGCAAGAATTCATTCTCATATACGCATCGTACATAAAAATGAGTTCAAGACTATATTTATGTAGTGCCGTAACTGACAAAGCAATTAACACACAATTAACACACAATTTACACACAATGAAAGCACATAGTAACACACGAACGCACAATCACTCGCTGAGGAAACTTTTCTCAAACTAAATACAAGCTGATACCTGCACATGCAATACGGCCCTGACGTCAGGATTCTACCGATAGGTAGCCGCGCTTTTCCAATCCGTAACTCAGATAACCTCACTGTAGGAGTTATCTACTAGCCGAGGATTAAATTTGCAACATACATTTAGATTCCGAGGGGGGAATTTAAACCCAATGTTGATTAAATTTTTGATTTCATACCCTCACCCCAGCTAATCCTATATTTTGGTGCTTGAATTTTAAATATATATTTTTAATCGTTACCTGCAATCTAGACAATTATTATTGTTATTATTTAATCAGAATAATACTGTAAAAGTACTAGCATCCCTATCTTTTTATTCATATATTTTAAAGAGAATTCAATTGTAATCAAATATTTTATTTTCATCTGAGATTAATGTTATTGTTATATCATGAAAATGATAATTAGTCTTTAGAGTAGTTTCTCAGCATTTTCACCGCCACGGGTGGCCGAGGTCGTTAAGGCGCGGACTCGTGAGCGGGAGGTCTGGGGTTTGAATTCCGACAGGACCGTCCACCCTGACTGAGGTTTTTTCCAGGTTTTCCTCAGTCCTCATAAATGGCAAATGCCGGAAAGGTACCCTAAACTTAGGCCTGTAACGTTTCCTTCCTTTAAAAAAAAATCCTTTCCCAATTTACATTTCATTTATGTATCACCAGTGTCACCGCCTGTGGTGCCTCAGTAGTACAAACAAACCTTAATCAATCAATCAACATTTTCGCTTTTTGGTGTCCTTCAGTTCAGGTATATTTACAACACAGAAATAAAATAATACAACCTTCATATAGACAGAGACATATCAAAACGCTTGAAGTCAGAACGCGTTCTTATAGATAAACAAACTGAGTATTTTAATATAACATTTTCGAAATATAAAGCGAAGCTTGTGAGGCGCTTCTTTCCTTCTCCAAAACCACACACACTAAAACAGTTCACTTAACGATCCTTATCGTCTCTAAGATTCGAAATACTTTTATAATGTTTAGCAATTATACGTGATTTACTGAAAAAACATTCCTAAATTAAAGTACTTCTGCAACTGCGTTTTTCTCACAACAAACTACACGCTTATTTTACCCAGATTCACAGCGCGCACGTTTTATTGGCACGAAACACGTTTACTCTATTTGACTAGTGCAATAAACACACAATGTCAGCGCATGCGCTGACTGATTGAACGAACGGCTTCTGGTTATTAATTCATAATTTGCGTGCGTGTATACTCATGCGACACGCAACATCCCTTTTCGAGTTATATTCACTCTTTATATTCGCTATTGAAATACTTTCGTTGTTTTTGTGTTTCAGAGGTTTAACACTCGTGTATTTATATATTTTAATGTACGGAACAATTGTTTGGGGCAATATTTTAACGTCTAATGAAGTCCACCATCGTTTACCCACAGAAAAGGAACAATCTAAGATTATCACAATAATATCATGAGAGGGTCTGAGATTACCGATAAATTCACGAGCGTAGTGAATGCGGAAAACTTAGACCTTCGAGTAAAATTTATTAGGACTATTTTACAAATAAAATAACAATTTAAATATAATTCCTCTAAACTTGACTTACAAAATGTAAAAATTGTATATTAGTACTTAACCTTTTCAAGCAATCTTGCGACAGAAGAATGCCGACTGTCAGTAATGTCAATAGAGAAGAGCAAAATACGGGTTTAGGACTATTTCATAAATAGAATTAGAATAAAAGTGATACAAGTTTGAAATTCGTGCACGGAATATTAAGAAGTATATAAAATGTTATACTTATGCATATCTACTCTATTCAAAAATCGTCAGACTGAAATGCACAAAAGTCGACCATTACAATCGCTACCGTTCGATTTTCCAATACCAACTGAGAAAAAAAAAAACCAAGCTATCAAAGTGTCTCTATTTTTCCATATATTCTGTTGTTTGGAATTACTAATGATAAGATCAATTTGCACATTTAACGCATCACCAAAACGATTTGAAGAACCCCTCTATTTATTGTTATGAGTGTCAGTTGTCCGTGCTTTTGTTGTTATCAATGTCTCACCACCGACTTTAGTAAAAGTGTGTCGGTCCTAGTGGTGTAGTGCTTACCATACTTGCCTCCTAAGCCGAAGATCGCGGGTTCGAACCCGGCCAGAACCGATGGATTGTTTTTCAGGCGTAAAAATCGAAGTGCTTTCTTCGGAAGGGCAGTAAAGCCGTGGATCCCGTGTCGTACATTTATGGCACGATAAAGAACTTCAAGCCTGAAAGAAAGGCCTCTGAGCAAAATTTGTCGGCCTTTCACGCTCTGAGTTGAATGGGACGCTGATGACCTGAGATGTTACAGAGCGTCCATAAATAAATCAATCAAAAAAATCTAGCAAAAGTGATCATAGATGCGTGTTAAGGAATGGAGGTACAGAGTTGGTTACACTGACCAAAAGACAAATGCACTTCGCGTGATAAAACTGATTTGATAATTTTTTTCAATAATTTCACTCCGTAATCCGGCTGTGATTGGTCAAAATACAAACTTTTATTTCGTTTAATTGGTTGATTTTAAGATGACGTCACATGAGTGAAATAGTCATCGTGAAAGATGTATTGAAAATAAAACAAGCCTGTTTTTTGAACAAACAGTGGTAATTAATAGAAATGCATATGCCGATTTCATACATTTTTGGGGATACGGTAGTTAAAATAAATCCCAATTTCATCGGCTTCGAAATTTGTCTGACATTCATCTCTAAAACTTAAAATTAGCTTGACGTAGATAAACTCGAATCAAAATTACACTGGTTGGTAAGATCTTAGTCACTTTGGTAGACAGAAAACTATGTCACATTTATTTAGAAATATCTAAGGGCATTGACCACTAGGCTTGGATTCAAAGGTACTATAAACTCATTAATTATACTTATAATGTGGTTATTTTGTTGTGCTTGGGATATTGAAGGGTCGAAAACCATACCAAACCTAAACGTCTAAACCCCTTAGGAGCAGATTAGTCGATCTTTGGGCAAAACTCCTTGAGAAAAGTAATGTTCCTAGTGATTCAAACCAGCGCCGAAGATCTGAGTCTATGGCTAACAATACACTTCCAACAGTAGTTTTTCTCAAAATTTGCTTTAAGGTAATTTTTACAATCCCTTTCCTTTAGTTAGTGGAATAATCCACTAACGGAAGTAGCTTTAAGTTGTCCAAAGCAACAGTGCTTGAAGTTGCATAACTTCACCTGCATATTCAGGCCAGAAAAGGGGGGGGGGATTAAGTCAATATTTTCCTCCCTTTTGTGTTGCAAGATATAAATCGTTAATCATCTAAACACAGTAATGTTCGCCATGTCGATATACCCAATAATAGTAACAGAAAAGCATCGAAAATTGAAGTATAACATAATCCAATTATCTGATAACCGACGCGTTGGCGGGGACTGCATTGAAAGCAATAGGTCACGGCCAGTCCGGGTTACACTGGAGTCAGGGCACATGGGTGGTTGTAACAGTAGAATGAGAGTATAATAAATCCGAATGCGCCTCCATTTCACACAAGGAGATTCTGGAAAGGCGCGCCTTCAATTTCCACACATTTCCGATATCTACTTATGTATCTTGACGGATGTTATTCTTTAGTTAGTATAAAATGTGTGGATGATAATATATTTATAAATTTATTATGATTTGGAACTCGAATCCTGGGAATTTGTCTTCAGACAATCTCCCAACAGCACAGCGGATTCGGCATTGACCTATTGATTATGTTGTGGAATAGAATGATTAGCCCAGTGTTGGTCATTTAGTATTCTTAACATACCTTATTCTCTCTCACTGTTCAAATGATACTGTCTGAAGGACGTGAGAATCAAGGCCAACGTAGTAGTTCGATAAACCCCGCCGGTCAGCCCCAACTAGTGTAGCACAGCTGGCGTTGAACGATGGGGTTCTGGTTGAGGGTTTCTCCCAATATCCTCAAGTTATTTCCATGTACTTGGATAAGATCAGAACGTTTCCTGCGTTTTAAACTTCTTTCACCTGTTGAAGACAGCATTTAAGTCTAAATGCTATTTAAAAAGGGGTTAGTATGGTCCTGTTACTTTTGGTAAGGACCTTCGTAACTTCAGAAATTTCAGGGAAGTATAAAGGGAAGGAGGGTCACAAAATCATATTTTTGTTGTACCATTTTAATATTTTGAATTTTCTGTTTATTTTGAATAGATTTTCATTAACGTTTCTTGGTTACAAATATATTTAATACATTTGTATTTACGTTACTACAGAAACTGCTCCCCCCCCCCAAGAGCACTTGTTCAGTGAAAATTCTATCTCTCAGGGGCTATTTGCTCTAGAAAGCTGTGGTTTGTCGAACGATTAAAAAAAATCATAAATTGGCATTTGTTTCCATGAGTACGTTCTTTGTTGTTTTACAATGTTGAAGAGTTTTAGCTGGTGTTCCCCTCAAAAATGAGTTCTCTGTAAAAACTTTTTTGGCTGCAATCATTGAAAAAGTATACCTTTCTTGCATTAGTTTCCTATATTTTTAAGATCTGAATAAGCTATCACGTTGAAACTTTTACCACAATAATGTTATGAAAGTGATGATGTGGATCTGTTACTGTAGAACTACGACAAAATGGGACAACGAAAAAAAAAAAAACAAAACAAAACAAATAGAGAGAGAGAGAGAGAGAGAGAGTAAAAAATTGAAAAAAGCAAACAATTGAAAATAATTTATAATATGCTTCAGAGTCATGGTTTAGTGGTGAGAATAGATCAGCATATTTCAATGGTGTGCATCTGTATGTTGTAAAAGTTTAATTCCATTAGCTTTACTAGTCCTTGAGAAAATGGGACCTGAAAATGGTAAATTTAACGTTACAAGGATTGGCCCTGCATACTCCCTTTCAACACTTCTATGAAGCGTGCCCTTTAATAACTCGTGCTTCAGTGGTGTATTAGCATTTGTTTTGCATGGCCTCCTGGTGTGTAAATACTTGTCGAAGAGAAAGGAAATATTGCGACTCAAAATATTTATTTATTACTTTAGTGTTGCATATGCCGACTGTAAAATTGTTATTGAGATCATTTGTTGTTTATTAAACGTATTATTAGTGTGTTAAAAGTACAATAAGGAAATTCCAAAACGAGTGGCCGAGGTCGTTACGGCGAGTACTCGTGAGTGGGAGGCCTGGGGTATGATTCCCGCCAGGACCGTCCTCCCTTACTGAGGTTTATTCCAGGTTTTTCTCAGTCCTCATAAATAATAAATGCTAGGGAAGTACCATAAACTTAGGCCTGGGACGCTTCCTTCCTTTAAAAAAATCTTTCCCAGTTTATCATTTCATCTCATGTATCACCAGTGTCCACTGCCTATGGTGCCTCAGTAGTTAAAACGGGCGTTAAACACCATTCAACATCAATGTGAAGTATTAAGCATTTCGTCTAATAATTTATTGATAGTAATTCCTTCAATAGCGGCAGAAGGTTTTAACATGGTAGCTTATCTCTTTTGATTAATACAGAGCCTGTTTTTGTCTCAGTTGTTGCTGTAATATTTGAGTAACATTATTAACATAAATTCCATTGCTGTTCACTTTTATGGCAAAACGTGTTTTGAGTTTTGAAATTTTTTCTGGAATAGACAGGTTTTTATAATTAGCCGCGCGTGGAGCTTTACTATTAATTAACATGTGTTAATATAGTTTGAAAATCTTCCTTACAATTTCTAAAGTGACCATATTCTTAGTGCCTTACACATTCTATCATAAACTTTTAGTTTGACCATTTTACTCATGTGACATAATCTTTAAATCGACCGATTAAACGAAACAAAATTTTGATTTTTGACCAATCACAGCCCGATTACGGAGTGAAAGCACCCGAGAAAAAAATATCAAATTCGTTTTATCACGCGACGTGCATTTGTCTTGTGGTTAGTGTAGCCAACTCTATACCTCCAGTGGTAACCATACTTGCCTCCTAAACCCAAGATCGCGGGTTCGATACCGGCCTGGACCGATGGATTTTTTCGGACGTAAATTCCTAAGTATGGCTTCCTTCGGAAGGGAAGTAAAGGCGTGGGTCCCGTGTCGTACATTTACAGCACGATAAAGAACCTCAAGCCTGAAAGAAGATGCCTTCGTACATTTACAGCACGATAAAAAACCTCAAGCCTGAAAGAAGATGCCTTCGTACATTTACAGCACGATAAAAAACCTCAAGCCTGAAAGAAGATGCCTCTGAGCAAAATTTGTCGGCCGTTTCACGCCCGGATTTGAATGGGACACTCCTGAACACACATTACTGACCAATTTTGCTAGAGGCGGTGCGGACCTATTGATAGCAATAAAAGCACGGACAATCGATAATCATAATGCACAATGGAGGGTTCTTCAAAGCGTTTAGGTGATGCGTCAAATGTGCATATTGATCTTATCATTAGGAATTTCAAACCATAGAATACAAAGAAAATTTGAGACATTTTCTCCCTCTCCCTCTTTTGGTATTACAAAATTGAACGGAAGCGATTGCAATAATCGACTTTTGGCCATTTCAATCTCAAGGTCCTGAAAAGAATAGATATTCATAAATCCATAAGTATAAAATTTTATACAGTTGTTAATATTCTGTGTGCGACTTTCAAATATATATAATTTTTATTCTTATTCTATTCATGAAATAGTCCTAAGCCCGCATTCTTTTGTTGTAAGATTGCCTGAAAAGGTTAAGTTCAAATATACAATTACTGCAATTTTGCAAGTCAATTTTAGAGGACTTATATTTAAATTCTTGTTTTATTCGTGAAATAGTTCACTAGATGGTGTAGGTTTCCCAGATCTGAGTTTTCCAGTTTTCTCATTGTGTTCGTGAATTTATCGGTAATCTAAGAGCCTCTAATGATGTTACTTGTGATAAATATTGTCATTTAGAATTTAAGATCAAGATAAAAACACAACCTTCGTGGTCTAGTGATAACATTTGCGATTGCTTATTCAGAGGTTACGGTTTCGAATCCCGTCAGTTAAAGCTGACTGAATAAGTTTTTCTTTTTCTTTTCTTTTTGGAGGGTGGGTGGGAGGGGTTTCCTTGCCCGGAAAAGGTGAATGCCATATAGCTTCAAGGCACAAAGGACTCCGAGCTCATTTGCGCAATTATTCATTTATATCATTTCATTCATTTCTACAGATTACAACCTTCATACAGACGTCGCGAGAAGACCAAAACAATAAAAACAACAATAAGTTAGAGATAAAAACAATAGACATGCTGGTTTAGTCACAAGATCGTAAACGGGGCATTTGCAAGGGTTCAAAACCTAATTCTTTCAATTTAATGATTTTTTTTATAATTTTGAGGGATATCACACTCTAATCACAGGACCCGAATTTATATATAATAAGATGTGAAATACATATAAGCTGTCTCAATATATATAATTATTGAGACAGCTTTTTGGGGGGGGAAAGGAAGAAAAGTATGGCTATCTGCTAGATGGGTTTTAATTAATCAGAATACTCATAGTATTTAATGAAGTTCTCCATCTTTTCTCCCGCAGCTGTCTCGATGTGTCGCTATGCCACAGCTAGATTAGGTACAGCGCTGGAATTTTGTGATCTTTTCATGTCAATGGGAGAAAGAATCGGGAACTAGGAAATGTATAAAATCAAATATTAAGACTGGAGATGACACTTTTTATTTACTCGTGTTGCTTGTTCAATGTTAAGGGTCACCTTTTTAAGTTCGGTGGAAGGTTCTTAGATCATACTTGCCCTATAACCGAACGAATTGTCTATCACTCTCTCCGGATAGCTAAAACACGTTCTGTCACTCGATAGCTTAACTCACTTTCTCCCTTTGGACCTCGAAACTCCAATATTTTATCAAATATTCCTTCGTCCGGTCGTTAGACCATCCCCTACCATTTGGAACTCTTATTTTTAAACAATGTCTATCTATTCGCCGAGGGGCGTGCATATTCTTTTCCTAAGATCCCTGATTGGACGTTCCTTAGCCCTTAAATTTAAGCTATTCTTTCCCCTTTGCCTCCTGTATGCTAAGGTTTATTTCACCCATAATCACTCGTCGTTTTTAGTCTGTTCTATATTACGCGTTGCCTTCAGATTTTAACAAAGCTAAGCTTTTCCAGAAACCTTAAAGGGGTGACCCTTTTTACACAAAGACTCTTGCAACAAAATACAAAGGAGGCACATGGTCAACTGTTCCCTGTGCAGCACAAAACACATTCATAATCATCATTTTCTGGCTTATTTCTAAAGTTTCTGTCCGCCAGTTTTTTCTTCTCACCACCCATGAAATACACAAATAACTTAACTACTAATATGAAAACACATAAATTGTACACATTAATTGTAATGATATTTAATTATTTTATTGGTTTATTTATGGACGCTCATTAACATCTCAGGTCATCAGCGTCCCATTCAACTCAGAGCGTGAAACGGCCGACAAATTTTGCTCAGAGGCCTCTCTTTCAGGCTTGAGGTTCTTTTTCGTGCCGCAAATGTACGACACGGGACCCAGGGCTTTACTTCCCTTCCGAAGGAAGCCATACTAAGGATTTTTACGCCCGGAAAAATCCATCGGTCCTGGCCGGGTTCGAACCCGCGATCTTGGGTTTAGGATGCAAGTATGGTAACCACTACACCACCAGGACCGACTAATGATATTTATAATATATGTAATTGATTATGCTAATTTCAGTGATATTTTAATTGGGGGCGGCATCTCATAAATACTGCCTCAATATATATAATAAAATAGGCAACATTTTATTAAAATATGTAATATCAGAATAATATTTAATATTAAAAACAAAATTTTAAATTAGGTTTGCATTGCAGCAATTATGGAATTGGGTAATAATGCTTTTTAGCGAAATTATTTTCCTTACTTTGGTTTGATGGGTTGCAAAGAATCAGGTATTACTATTGGGACCATTGTTTGATGGTGGTGCGTCATTTGAAAAGTTCTGGAAATGATCCACAGACTGCAGCAGCAGTTACGAAGTAGTTTATTTAACAAAATCCGCCATCTTCATAGATACATTTGCGCAATAAGACATGGATTGGTCAAGAATCGCGGTAGCTATACATGTTATATTGTAGAGTGTGTGTAGGGGTAAAATATCAAATATTGAACATCATGCAGTTATTAAGTACTTGGTAAAGAAAGGTATGAACGCAACAGAAATTCATATAGATATGACAAACACTCTAGCGGACTCCACACTTCACCGTTTCCCGAAGTTGAAAGCTTGGAAGACGACCTAGTGTTCCTTTTTCTGCTTTGTACACGCTATTTGTTATACATAAATAAAAATTATTTGTTTGTTTATAGTTCTGTGTTTTGTATAGAGAATACATTTTTCTCTTCATATCCTACACCCCTCAAATGTCGGTGCTAGTGCTGTAGTGGTAACCATACTTGCCTCCTAAACCCAAGATCGCTGGTTCGATCCCAGCGAAGGCGTAAAATTTATAAGTTTGGCTTCCTTCGCAAGGGAAGTAAGCTGTGGGCCCGTGTCGTAGATTTAGGGCACAAAAGGGAACCTCAAGCCTTAAAAAGGAACCTCTGAGCAAAATTTATCGGCCGTTTCACGTCCTGAATTGAATGGGACACTGATGACCCTGATATGTTAAAGAGCGTTCGTAAACAGAATAAATCAACAACCTCTCAAATAATTACTTGTATTATTATTGCTATTATTAATATTTTAGAACTTAGAATCATTCGAAAGTTAACTTATTTCTTGCTTGCTTTATCTTTATCTTGCCAACCTTCATAAATATTAAACTGTTTCCGTGAAACGATACTACACCTTCAATTTTTTCGCCAAGTCTGCTAATATGCGTTTCAAAATGTTTTGTCGTAGGTTTATTCTAAGACAATGTCACTACAGCTGCATGCCCTCAACTCCTGGACCGCAGCTATACGGTGTAAGATGATATGCTTTGTCCCTTACTTAGGAATGCGCACTGGCTCGAATTTCATGAGGGAAAGAAATTTTCATCTGGATTTCAGCCAGTTTAGAGGGTGTTGTCCACCCAAGATTGCGAGGAATTTGGGGAATTGTAGTAGGAGGGAATACTTGTTGAAGAAAACCAGCAATACCGGCTAGGTGTTCCTTATTCCTATCACATGTCATCCCATAACTGACTTGAGCGTGTGGCAGCTAGCTGGTGGCCCCCTGTCTTCTGACAAGGCTTTAGTGTAACGGTATAAATATTATTTCAATTATACACCTTTCTCCTCCCCATGCCTTGACACCTATGTTCCCATTCTGAGATAGATTCTTTAGAAATTAGTAGAAACATTTGAGATTTGAGCTTAGTGACTCAAATTAGTCATTCCATCTTCAACGAGAGGTCACAAAACTGTCCTTTTAGTTTATAAATAAAATAGCCACAAACATCTTGAAGAAATTGTTCTTAAAACGGTCTTTCCACTGTGTCTGGTATTCTGCTGTTTATTTGCTGTACTAATTTTTCCTAAACGTTCACTCATGTCAATGTTTTTATGAAAGACAATATATTACACAATAGTGTTTGCATGCAATTAGATTGTTAACGATGTATGCATTCATCTTATGAACTAAATATCACACCATACTAACCAAAGTTCTGTTCCTTAAGTAACTCCCACAACTAGCATTTATTCTATTATCGATACACTTAAAACAGCTGTAATTTCTTCAGAACAAAAATAAATAAATCTACATATGCTTTAGCTTTTGCACCAGTTACAAGGTAAATTTGAAATATTGTATTTAATGACCAGAAGCTGGAAGTACGCGCATTTATTTTGATTAAATTAATCACGCAAAAAGACACTTAAAATAGGCAGGAATATAATTAAAATAGGCATTTATTAAATTAAAAAATAGATAGTAATATTATTGTTAATTAAAATAGGTATTTAAGATGAAAAAGTACTTAAGCTTACTTTTCTTGATTACAAGCAACAACAAGATGATTTTTCAAGGTATCAACTGTCATAGTCAGCCGCTTGTCAGAGAGAACGTTTTTCATCATGTAAAAAGAACGTTCTACTTCCACTGAAATGATTGAAGCATATTTAAAACAAACCATTTCGGAAGAACTCATACCAATTTACAAAGAAAGTTCACCTTTCATGACAAATGTTGGTCAAGACAAAGTAAAGTAGTTTTGAATAGTCATGACAAATGAGTGAAAGATGCACTGTGATTTTCTAATCGAGCTCATTTTCTGTTTATGCGTTTATAGGGGAATCAGGCTAGTATCTCTTTTGTTTCCGTACTGAACCCTTTCTCGCTTGCAATTGTTTGTTATATTTATGAAGCTGAAAAGTTAACCCTACCACAAATCTTCCTAGAATTGACTCGCGTAGATCAATATAAAGTTATTCGCCAGGACTATTCACAACTGCAGTACTTCCCACATGCTCTCTATTTCCTGGTATTCGTATGCTCGAGATAACCGTGCGTTTATTTCACTAATGAAGTCTCTGTAATTTAAAGAGCTTAAGTCAATCGGTTGAGGAGAAAGTTTTTGTCTGCTTGAAAAGAAATAAATGTATAACAAAATTCTTAATAGATATTTTTGTGAGGAGAACATGCCATTTAATTTGATAACTTTTTTCACTGCTACATATTTGTTTTCTTTATATGCTGTTTAAAATGCGTAAATAATCGCAGAAAAAACCCATAACAATTCAAAGCAGAAAAAAAGTTTTACATTTTAAAATAGGCAACAGAAGGCAAAATAACAACTAGCCCTAGCGATCCTAAATGTACGGAAACATATTCATTTCTATCTCTTAAATATATATGCGGAGAAGGACAGGCGTTTTGCCTAACTTCCGGGCTCTGCTAATTATTCTTTAGTCTTAAAGAGAGTGTGCTGTTCGCAATCTGTATATAGGACGTTAACGAACAACACTGAAATATTTTCACTGATAATAAATGAGTATTAGACAAGTAATTTGAAATAAGAAAACCTAGGAGTCACAGACGTAAAATGTTCAGGCTATGAGCTATTGAAGTAGTTGCAATTTAGTGTTCAGAAATTCGTACTAAAGTTAAATGGCATTAACTTTTATATTAGAACGGCTTCACGCCTCCTTAATAATATCGAAATAAACCTGGCTATTAATAATCTATGAATAGCGTTTTCACAACTTAGCGTTAAAATATTCAGCAACATTTCAATCTAGACACATGATTGCACGCCACTGCATTGATGTGCTAATATTAATTCAGTTGTTACAAAGTCGCGATTCTACTGTTTTCCTAATGTTATGAGATATCTGTCAGTTATTCGAAGCAAAAGTTGTTTGTTTTGTAACTAAAAGAACCAACTAAGACAAAAACAATTCATCAAATAAATTACAAATTGAAGAAATGGAGAATGGTTTCGCTTTTTCTGAATTTGCATGTGCAAATGATTTAAATAAGCAAGAGCTTTAAGAGCTGCTGAGATTTATAGAGAAAGTCATCCACATTTTATTGCAGTTCAATCTACTGATAGATGTTTGAGTAAACTGGGATGCTTTAAGGTGCAAATAAAAGTAACTATAGTGGCGAGCATATCTTTTTGAAACTTTAAGCCCTAACAGTAAATTTGAAACCTTTGGCCCTGAGTTTCCTACTGATTTACTAAGACCCCTTCTTTTTAAAGTGCAAATATTAAGCCTGTGTCTGCGTTGGGGCCAAGGTCAGGCCAATCGCTTTCCTAATGAAAGATATTTCCCATGCTGATAGCTACACGGGACAGTAAATTGCATTTTGCTGAAACTCTTGTTATAACTTTGTTTCTTAAGAGATTAATACATATAAATTCTTTCTATTATTACAGATACCAGTAATATTAATTACAGTGTGTTAGTGTATTGCACTGTAGTGTATTGTGTTGAAATGCTATCACTAGAACAGATAAAAAATAAACTTTGCAGTAGAAATGGAACATTCAACCCTGGATTTCTCCAATTGAAAATCGAAAACTTGAATCTTTGCGTTTTTCATCTAGAGATACCTAACCTATAAAAAAACTGTTGACACTTTGAAAATTTTACTTTTAATTCCATTGACATGCAAAGGAAGAGTTCAGTAACAAAAAACGGCGATTATTGCAATTTAGGAGCTACCCGAATCATCAAGCATTATCTTTAACATACCTGAATGTTACACTGTTTTGAATATGTCATCTAGCGGAACGTTGTTGATTTGTTTTATTTTCGGACACTCTTTAACATCTCAGATCATTAGCGTCCCATTCAATTCAGAGCGTGTAACGGCCGACATATTTTGCCCAGAGGCCTCTTCTTTTACGGCACGGGACCCATGGCTTTACTTCCCTTCCGAAGGAAGTGATACTTACGATTTTTACACCCGAAAAATCCATCAATTCTTGCCGGATTTGAACCCGCGATCTTGGATTTAGAAGGTAAGTATGGTTACCACTATACCACCAGGACCGACTCTAGTGAAATCTTATGGAACTTTATAGTAATGAGACCATCGTGTGCTGTGCTCTGTCCAAAATTGTAGAAACCAGCTCTCGATAGTTCTGAAGTTCTACTAGGTCTACAGCTCAGCGTTTCCAGTTTAGTCAACTCTTTGCAGCGTCCCATTTGAACACGCTATCAGTCTACACTGGGCGTTATCCCGATTTTATTATCATTTTGTTTTTATTTTAAGACAGTTTCCCCCTTTTTTGTTACAGTTCTTTTTGTATGAACGATTCGGGAGATTTAATGCTGGTGCAATTCTTGAAATATGGCCTTCCACTTCCAGAATTGCTTTCTGTTTCAAGGATTTGTGGAAGGATTGAATATATATGACTTTGCAACACATGCAACTTTTCTGCAGAAAGTCTTCAGGCCCAAAGGGAGAGTAGCTCAGGCCTAGCATTTCCAAAGGCCCCTTGATGCTTTTTAAAGAGCATATCCGTGGAGTTATGTGGAAATGTTTTTCTTGGCTGAGTGACGGCTTCTTGGCGCCGTTAAGTGTTGTTTAACAAAAGAACCTGTTCTTATTGTGTTGGAACCTCAAAGCGAATTGTGTTTTTAACCTTCCATCACACACAAACTTAGGATTAGTGAGTGCGCTGTTGAAGGATGAGACAACGTCCTAAAATTAATCTTTCAAAGCGAGTTCTTCCTACAGACAAAACAACCATTCGTGACACAATCAAAGTTTCAAATAGAATCTACGATTTAAAATCTGTGAAGATCTTTGTGCTGAAAAGATCTTCACAGAGAAACAAAATACAACAAGGGTAGTGATCTAGAAAAAAGGATAGTTCCGTCCAGAACACACTCGATGACGGGTGTTGCTAAATTAAGACTGAGATAGATTCAGCTGAGTTAAATGTCTGGATGAAGATTTGCCACAGAGATGTTCTGTTCAAAGAATAGCTCCGGATGGCCTTAAAGGAGCACAGAATGCCCTGTTTTGACAATGTTAAAGTGTATCGTATGTAAGGAACATTTTTTCAGTAATTACAAAACCTACAAAGCTGAAATTTTCACAGTTTGTAGGTGCAATATTCTTTGATAGCTGAAATAACAGATTTTAATAAAGTTGAATAGTTTTGGAAAAATACATTTTATTTACTGTGGCAACTGTTTTCGTATATTTTATAGTACATATATTTTAATAAGTTTGCCAACTTTTAAAAGTCATAATTTCGTGTTTGTAAATACCTCCACCAACGATTTCCTGAAAATTTCAGCTCAAAATACTAAATACTAATTACCAGCCGATAAAATGTTCCTTATGAGAGAAAAAAAGTAAACTTTTGGGAAATGAACTCCATGTTGAGATATCGGTTAGGCCTGCAGCACAGCTGGGTCACGAAAATCCAATTCTTTTTGCAATTCTGATTTCCTTTCGGCATCTCGTTACAATCGTTTTGCTTGACTTATGAGTTTATTAAGCTTAATTTTAACCCCTCCCCCCAGCTTCTCTTCATCTATTTGCTACGTTGCATCAACAATATTTGAGCCAACACCTAAACCCAATAACTGCAACACTACACATTTAATTACAAATTCTTCATTATTGGTGGCCACAGAATTTTAAAAATTAACGTATTTCTAGGATAGATATCGAAATAATTCAAAAGACACAATGAAAAGAAAACTTAATACTTTCATATTGGATAATAATTCAAAAACAGAAAGTTTGACCACAAAACGCATTCCGTGCTCCCTTAAGCATTTGGATACTGGTCTGACATACGAGATGCATTCAAGTTATAACACCTTTGATTTTTTTTTTCTCAGGACTGGAAGCAGATAAAAGTATGTGGTTTATTAAAAAAATCAATGAAGTCGTAAGATGGAGGTAGAGGATGCAGAGGTCGCCGCGGCTGGCCAAGATTCACCCCGGGCTGTAGCGCAACATTACATATATGATATCTGTGCTCAAACAGCCTAACCTAAATGCATTTTGTTCTTTTAATATTAGTATTTCACTGATTTTGTTTAAATGTCTGGCGATTATTTTAAAGACTTTTTTTTGCGGAACTGAATGGGCTGATCCGTCCATTTAGTACATTTAAAAAAAAAATTCCAGAATGCTTTTGTAGTTCCTTACTTCTCCTTAAAAGCTCTCAAACTGTTCCTTCGCCGAGAATATTTGTTTTAGAGGAACATGACAATATCTTGAAGGTAACTAAAACTTATCAATTTGCTCCAACTTATATAAATTATAAATCAAAAGAGATTATAATTTTACATTCAGAAATTGTTAGTTGAATTTTTGTTTGAAATATTTTAATTTTTAAATAAAGTATTAAGTAGGAACTAAGTCGAAAAACCTACCTTTGTTTTAATAACAACTTATAAATATAAATATGTATCTCAGCTGAAAAAAATTACGTACGTTTCGCTATCGGCGTAATATCTACCCTACCTGAAATGAAAAAGGTGTAAAACACGCAGAAATATCAAAAACGATTACGAAATGCAAGCCCAGTTTAACTGAAAAAAAATTCTATACGGCTTGTTATGATAACCCATCTGTCAGTGCAAAGCCCCGGCTTTGTGTCAGGGATGGCAACAGTATTAATTTCCCCACATAAACCAACAAATGCAACAAGGGAAAGCTCATCCTGACTTGTTTATTTATAGCCAAGTGATTATTTAACGTCGCTGTGACGCGTCAAGTTAACGGTACCCAAAATAGAGAGTTCATTTTCATCAGGTTCGACTCCCGCCCTCAACTTGGACGTTCCCAAAGCTTGTCCACACTTTGGGTCGTAAGGAAATCGATGAAAGTGAACGTTTAGTGTTTGTGGCTATGAATGTACCTTGACACTTATGCACTTCACTTGGTTTACAGTTTCCAAAGTTGGTACTTTACAGTTCATACCTTTATCAAATTAAAAGATATGCCAGGGCATCTATGTCTCATAGTCAGCAGTTCACAGCTTCAATGCAACTCTGTTTAGGCCTACCAGATCTTGTGATATTTTTATTTATTAGATTTCACATAATTTCCTAAGCATTTATTTATAGAAGAATGTTACAAATTCTTGAAATATTCTGACCCTGCTTTTTATGTTACTAAAAACATAATTTATTTATGATATACGTATTAGAAGACGATTTTTATTTCTTAATGTTATAAAATCGCTCTTAACACGTGTACAATACACATTTTTAGACACCCCTCGTTAATTATAAATAAATTACTAAATATATATATATATATATATATATATATATAACATTTATTCCCTATTCGGAAATTTCCCTTGTTTAAAAAAACAGTTAGATATTTCTCAATAGGAGGAACATTGCAGAAACGTTACCTTAATATCTGGTTAATGTTATCGATATCGCAGCAATAGCAATTAGTGGGTTTTAAACTTTTGTAGGGGTAAAACTATACATTAAAAGTTTTTATTATTATTTTATATATTTAAAATATAATTTTCTTGTGTTGAAAGAAGCTTAAATACATACTTGCATGCGCAATGATGGCATCTACTATTATTGATATTATTCCAGCCTGATACTGGTGCAGGGATATCAGCATGCTTATTTATGCAACATCATATAGTTTCCAGGATCTCTATGATATCTAAAATAATATAGTTCTAGTGTTACTCCTTCTGTTGCTTTGCTCAAATTTCAAAAGTCATGTTTGCACCCTCCGCCATATCTAAATTCGATACATAATCGAACATATTCAATCCTGTATATAATACATAAAACAGCCTAACATAAGAAGTGCTTTGTGACTTTTTAAAACAATTATATTTATTATAATTGATTTTTCTATGGCCTGATTTCGAAAATACCGTGAGAAATGCAATATTAAAAATAATTCATGTATTATAAAATATGAAAAATTTATTCTCTTAAATAAATTATCAATAATCATATTTAATATTAAATCAAAATTCTTTATAATACTGTAATGCTATAAAATGAAATTTATAGTTTTGAGTGAATCGTATTAAAATAATTGTGCATCCCGTAAAGAGCTACAATTGGTAATATTAGTAGCGTTGGTTCAGATAAAAGATTTGCAATCCTGAACTGTGCTTTTAAAGGACTAGAGAAGATCCTTTTAGACAGTCAAAGTGCCATAAAAGCATATATTGGACATATTGACATCGTGGATGGCCCCCAGCAAGATGGAGCGCCTTCGCATTTTAATTGTGAAGTTCACAGTTACCTAAATAAAGAACTGCCA